>VMKM01000869.1:0-206936 GCA_008360985.2 Macquaria ambigua
AGAGAGAGAGAGACAGAGAGAGACAGAGAGAGAGAGACAGAGAGAGAGAGAGAGACACAGAGAGAGAGAGACAGAGAGAGAGAGAGACAGAGAGAGACACAGAGAGAGAGAGACAGAGAGAGACAGAGAGAGAGAGACAGAGAGAGACAGAGAGAGAGAGAGACAGAGAGAGACACAGAGAGAGAGAGACAGAGAGACACAGAGAGAGAGAGACAGAGAGAGACACAGAGAGAGAGAGACAGAAGAGGTTAATAGAGGGGAACACAGCTGCCAGTGTTGTGAGTTCCTTCAGACGTCAGGTTTTATTTTACTGTGTGTGTGTGTGTGTGTGTGTGTGTGTGTGTGTGTGTGTGTGTGTGTGTGTGTGTGTGTGTGTGTCCCAGTATAACGTATTCTCTCCATGGTTCTCATGTCAGGGACCACTTCATTATGGCATCAACCCGACAGAGTGTGTGTGTGTGTGTGTGTGTGTGTTAGAGGTTGAGGGTCTGCCAACACACTGCGACAATCATTAAGCAGAACCTTTACTCTTCTCTACCTCCCTTCTCTCTTCTTCCTCCCTCTTCCTCCTCCTCTTTGCTCATTTCACAGCCGGCAGGTTCGGAGAGGTTTATTCAAACTCTGCAGTCTTTCTCCCGTTATGCAGAAAGTCAGAGTGAAGGTACTCAGTATGCTTCAAACTGAACCTGCTGTCAAACTGTTTTTATGTGACTGAGTGGGAAAAAAAAAGTTTTTACGTTTAGCTGAGGTTGAAAAGTATCGATAAACACAAAATGGAAGCAGACTTCATGAATAAATGCTGCCGTACATGAAGCCTGTGAGTTGAAGTGAAGGGCTGAAACCATCAGGTGTGTGTGGAGCGATGAGGAGGCTGTAACCTTCCTCACATGAACACATGAAGCTAACAGAAAGCTCGTATCTCCATCATGTTCTCCATATGGTTTTCCATCGTTTGAGCTTCGACCGGAGCTCTTTGAATGACGTCATCTCATTGTGTCTTCTTCTTCTTCTGCAGTGGTTTAATGGCAGCGACTGGAGAATTAGCTCCACCTGCTGTTCAACCAATGAACTCATATTCAGACAACAGTAGTGGTTGGAAACGTGCATTAATTCACATTTTGTTTTACCAATTTTCTGGAAATTCAGTTAGAATCTGCGCTACATTTAGATGGAAACTTCTCATGGCAGCCTCCCTGATCTCTTTCCAACAACTCCGTGTCTCCTGTGTGTCTTTGTACTCTCGACGCCATGAATCCTTTAAATCCTTTAACTTTCATTTTGAAACTGAAAAAATCCTTGATACATTTTCAGGATGTGAATCTACTAACCCTCAAGTTTTAAGCTTGAAGGGGCTTTCATACCAGTGAAGAGAAGGCAGGAAGTGGCTTCGATCACGGCAGTAGGGGTATGAAGTGGTTGCCGACCCCATGAATGCACACCGATTTTGCTCTGCTGCCGAAAGTTCATCATGCTGAACTTCTGGTGGTAACCGCCTGGCTTTGGCCAATCAAATAGAAGTGAATGGGCATCGCGGGTCAGAAAGAAGAGCGATGGAGGAGCTGCTAATGCTGGTGTCTGAATACCCGGAGTTGTAGTTTACAACACGGTGCTAGCTACTTATAAGGACAACCAGCACACATAAATTCAATGCATTTTGATTGGATTAGTTCAATGTGTGGTTTTTGATTTGATTTGTAAGCTAGTGTACGTGTTGTGGACTTTTGGATGGGTTGTACCAACGCTATGACGTTCACAGAAGCAGCTTTTTTGGGGAACGCTCTTGCGTTGTCAGGGCGGTTGTCAGGGCGGTTGCCGCGCGGCGATGTGAAGCGGAAGGTTAAAGAAGGGAATCTTTAACCTCAAAAGAAATACTGACTTTATTTCTAGTTTGATATTTATTTATATTAACTGATGTGAAAAACATGATTGTGATAATAACATTTTAGCCATATCACCTATCTTCATTAAGCCAGGATTTATCTCAGGGCTGCTGTACTGTAATTTTAGTTTTATCCAGGTGTACCTGGCATCTCGTAGCTCTCCTTCAGGGGACAGAAGTTACAGTCACAGCATTTTGTTTTGGCTTTATTGGAACTTTAATAATGACGCTCGTGTGCTCCAAAGAACAAGAAGGAAGGAGGAAAGTTTTGGCCACTTTAGAGTCACCATCTGGAAGCCGCCAACAAAAGAAATTAGCTTAATAGGATTACGTGACTGGGACTGTTGGAATGGCTCTTCTGAAACAACGCCATGTAAAGTACCTTCAAGGCTAACACGAGGGGCAAACTGGCCGGAATATTTTGGGAGTCTGAGCTCAGTGTGAAGTAGGAAAGCCCGCCAGAGTTTGAATAAACAGCTCAGAACAAATCCTGACTGTTTGTTGCAGGGAAGAGATTAAAGAGTACACCGAGGGAGCTCCTTCCTGGCTTCGCCTCCTGTTTACTGACCGGCAGATTAATCCTCTCCTCCCGTTCACCATTTCCTCTCCTCATCCTCTTCGCTCCCTCCACCTCCTCTTTAATCTCAACGATGGATGAAAAAAACCCAACACACCCTCCCAGCATCAATCTCTAGCAGACCACCTCCTCCCGCTCTTCATCGATTCTTTCATAACCGTTTTAACCCTTCACATCCTTCTTCCTTTTATTTGTCCTCCTCCTCCTCCTCCCTCTGTTCTTCACACACTTGACTTCTCAGCCATGTTTGCAAGCTCCTCTGGCATCACCAAGCGGAAAACATGCCAACTAGACAGTGTGTGTGTGTGTGTGTGTGTATCACCATTTACAACAGCAAAACAGTTTAACATTGTGTTTCTCTTGCAGCAGCAGTGAAGAGGGTCTGGCTCTGCATGTAAATATGTGTGCGTGTGTGTGTGTGTGTGTGTGTGTGTGTGTGTGTGTGTGTGTGTGTGTGTGTGTGTGTGTGTGTGTGTGTGTGCATTCTGCAGCACATTAGAGACTGACTTCTGTAAAAGGGTCTCGCTATATTACACATGAGTATCTCTGCTGTATCAGCAAGTTCAGCCAACACACACACACACACACACACACACACACACACACTCAGCTCCCTCACATGCAGCTGATGCCAGTGAACTAATCCTGACAGATGTGAAGAAGTACACATTGCAGAGCTCATTACTGTTGTTTATTTTAATTTAAAAAGAACAAAAAGTGGGAATTTATCTGTTTATTTTGGAAAGAAAAAAACAGGAATAAGACACCACCTTTTCAATAACAGGCTAAAATGTGTCTCAAAAAATAGAAGAAGTGCAATCCAAAAAATGGTTCATATTAACTTAATGTGTCTCAGACAACCACAAAATGCAGGTTCCAAAAAAAGGTCCCTGGTTCCTGGAAAAGTTCCTGTGGTCAAAAAGAGCCATTTAATTTCTGTTTTTAATGTCAAACTACTTCCTGTTGCTGATGGCATCTCTGCCAGCTGATGCAGGCAGACAGCAGCAGCTTTCTCTTAATATTCTATTGCAAACTTAAAATTAATCTTAAATTCCCTCCAAAACATGAGCTCATCATTCATCTCCAACATGGACAGTGAAAGCAGAACTGCACTTGGTGAATCTCTTCTTTATGTTTGTCTGAAAAAGACACGTTTTTATCTTCTCGTTGTTTTCTCCTCGTGTGGAACATGTTTCTCGTTTCACTAAATATTCAGAGTCGAGGCTAACAGCGGGCGCGTGGGTGACCAAAGCAAAAAGGGTTCAAATAAAAAGCCAGAGGGCTGCATTCACACAGATTCACATGATTGTTTTTATTGGCTGATGAAGCTGAGATCAGCCACCTCCAGAGCTTATCTGTAACACCACTGGTACAGCAGCACAGGGCTGAAAACAAACAAACACACACACACAGCTGGAGTGTGTCTTCCTCTGAGGCGAAAGGAATTACATGCAGACTAAAGACATCGTGCTTCTTTTATCCTGAGATTACGTTTAATTCTGTGAACATGAGAAGAAGTGAGAGAAGACAAATGGTCGTATACTATGTTCAAAGTGTTTCACAAGACTTGGAACCAGATCCAAAATACAACCAGGTATTAGTTGAGTTGAAAAATATTTAAATTAATTCCAATGTAATCAGCAAAATCTGTTGATTTAATAAAAGACCATATGCTCTGCAGCTTGACCCGGCCTTGTATCTGCTTGGACTAAACTACAGTGCCTTCCCAATAACTGCTAGTTAGCAACCCCGCTGGTGTGAGAAACTTCTTACCACAGAAAAGAGCATGGTTTCACTATGCAGGCAAGTCTACAGGGTCATCAGGTGGGCACCACCTTCTCCTCGCACTCAGGCTGCTTCTGTGCGCTCGTGAAACCTCTGCTCCCAGATTTCTGCTCTGCTCTCGGATTTTTTGTGCAACAACCCTATCAAAATCCCCCAACCAGGGCTGTTGCACAAAAAAGCTGGCGAGGAGAAGGGCTGAAGCTGGAGCGCAGCAACAATATATGTGAGTGCAAGCATCCAGTCTGAGCAGAAGCAGATAAATCTTAGCGCAAGCAGCGGCTACTTGAGTGCAAGCGCAGGGTTTTGAGGGAGAGCATTACAAAATCTGAACGTGAAATCAATCAAGTCATGCTCTCAAATTGAAAGATGACGCTCTTGAATAAAGATAGGGAAAAAAGCCCCATAGTATGAAAACATGAATGAATGGGTGCATAGAATCTAAGCTTTTGAAGTCATTCCCAGTCAGCTGTCCTAAACTTATAACAACCAACCTTCTTATATTTATGGCGGTTAAGTGTTGCTCATTTGTTGTTAGTTCTGTTGAGTCCAACAAAGATGCATGATTGGAAAATAAAACTGGAAAGGAAAGAGTTTAGTTGTTTACTGAAGCTCTGATTTGTTGCAGAGCTGAGAGCGACTCTGGCACCACAAATGACACTGGAGGAGATCTGGACGGCAGTTCGAAGCTCAACACACACACACACACACACACACACTCTCCTCTCCTGCTGATGCTGGAGGTGGGGATCTTGTGCACTGAACCAAATTGGGGGGACGGAGAGAAGAGAGGGATGAGAGGAGGAGGAGAAACATGAGAAGATGCGAGGGGGAGAGGCAGCGAGGAGCATGGGAAACCCCGATAAGCTTATCATAATGAGACGCCATCTGCCCCCCCCCCCTGCTTTCCCCATATCTCCGCCTTCCTCTCTCTCACTTTCTCGATTTCTCTTCAAAGCTGTAGCCTCTCATGCTAACTGCAAAATGCCACCGGGGGGAAGCCTCCACAGGGAGATAAGCAACGATTCTCCACCGTACGCTAATGCTAGCTAGCGCAGTTTGACATCTCATTATCATCCATCCACTCATCCATTCATCCGTAAGACCCACCAGAATAACACATCACCGTCGCATTTCATACCAAGTATGGGTTTTATTTTCAGCAACAGTGATATTTATTTTTAAAATGTGATGTAATCTCTCTCTTGTGGCCTACTCAAGAGAAAAATCTGCTGATTTCTGGTTCCAGCTGGGAACCCTTCGGATCCCGAACAGATTTATTTTTGGTCGAAATGCTCCCAACGGTTCAAAATTAGGTGCACGAACAGGAACAGAACCCGTTCCATGTAGGTGGAAAAGGGATATAAGTCTCTCTCGTTTCTGCTCCATACATGTACGTATCTACAAACCGAGACACTCCCAACAACAAGCTGAAGTCTTTATCTCTTCAAAACAACATTTCTGGTCAAAAAAAATAACTTAATTCTGAAGGCAATCTAAAGTCCTGCAGGACCTCAAAGTTCAGCAACCACAGGACAAGGAAGCAAAAAAAAAAAAAAAAAACTATCACAACACGGCAGCAAGCTTCTGTGTTGCAAGCATCAGGGAACATTTAAGATTTATTTCTAACCTTTATCTGGGGAAGTTGAGTGAGCAGCAAGTTCTCCGCCTGGCTTCACTTTTATCATTTCAGTAAAACCACAGACCTCTGCTCCCCTGAGATAGCTGACATTGCAGGGAACGAGCAATTTCAAGACGACTAGAGAAAGGTCAATTTCCTTTCCAGATCACCTAGTCAGGGGTCACTAAACCATAACACTGGGACCCACTTCAGTCCCCAGCCACAAGACTGGGAACTATACCATTACAGCCTATAACTCAGCTGTCAGACAGACATCTGTACATCCATTTGTACCATCTTTGACACCACATACAGGAGTTCAACTACTGTCACTACAACGACTCATTGGCCCATGCCTGAATTTCACATTGTTGCGTTTCACGTTGACATTGTGTTCATGTTGGCCATTTTCTGTTTTCAGACAAGTTGCAGGAAGTGAGTGACATTTCTGTACCGCCGCCATCATGTTCTGTCCACACAGAAGCTGCGGTAGAGGCTGTTAGGACGATGGAAGAAACGTTAAAGCGTTATTTCTTTAAGTCGACTTACAATAATCCGTACAGCTGTGTCAATCTCATCCACGCTTGTTTTTCATGTTTTTGCACAACAAGATGACGTCCCCATTCTCAAAAAAGTCAGGTCAGAAGAAAATATTTAAATAAGCATTTGTATGTCTGACACTACAACGTGGAAAACAACACAAACTGCTTAAAATCGACAGATCGAGCTCTAGAGCATCAATGGATGCTACACAAGATTTTCCTCTGAGGCTTTTTTGTGTATTTACTTGCTGCACAATGTACAGAGCTTTCCCACTTCAGATATTTTGACTTGTAATGGCTCTAATAACATTAACGATGGCTCAGTTCCATTATGCACATGAGGAGGGTCCTGGGACTGGCAACACTGAATGAGATGCAGCCACTATTAATGCTATTAATGTGCTTTTCTTGCTATGACATGTTAAGATGTCTGCAGTGAAAAGGTCTGTTGGCTGTACAAAATATATTTCCATTGTGTTATTAAAGACTTTTCTTCTTTTCATTTTGGTAGAAATTTGTTGATAACTTCTTTGCTAGTGTCAGAAAATATGGTAACGTTGCACCAACCAGCACAAAACGCTAAATTTGAATGTTTCTGTGCTTACTGATGGATATAGAAAACAGAACATTTGAGCCCTTCGTCCAATTTGTCCACATATCCAACAAAAGCCACGCCGCTCACTGATGCCGCCAGTGACATTTAGTGGAAGAAGAAAAAACACGTCCAAAAGAAAAAAAGAAAAATTGTGAGATTTACAAGAAATAATGAGTAGACTCAAACCTCTCTCACCTCCGTAACACCTTCTCTCTGAAGCGAAACTATGGAGAGTAAATGTGTGTTAGCAAGTTATCACAACTTACTGATTGAGAAAAAAACTCTCCCCTCTCTATCTATCCATCTATTGATCGTTGCCCATCTTCTCATTACAGCTTGGACCAGGCCTGCAGCAGCACCAATCTGATGTGAGACAGGACGCCCTCCATCAACACCAGCCCTACAGAGAGTCCTTCCTGTTCATCTGTGCATGATAGTTCCTAACCTGGGCTTTGAAACCTCAGATAGGGTTTTGTTTTCTGTGTCTCCCTTCTCTTCTCCGTTTGTCCATCATTTTGTCTCACTCTTTTTTGATTGGTTCACTGAAGCCTCTGGGGGATATGAGGCCAGCTTCCATGATGTATTGAGTACTGATATTGTAAATAATCTAATATCTATCAGCGGCCCTGGGAGATGTAGCGTAGCTGTTCAAATTCGGAGAGGTTGCACGATGATTAACAGGACAGGAAATGAGAAAAAAAGAGGTGAGAAATCTCTACGGCTGTTGGATCAACAGAAATTTTGGCAGCTGTGGCTCAGGAGGTAGAGCAGGTCGTCCATTAATCCGAGGGTTGGCAGTTCGATCCCCGGCTCCTCCTGTCAACATGTCGAAGTGTCCTTGGGCAAGACCATGGAGGCCAGCACCTTGCATGGCAGCTCCGTCCCCATCAATGTGCGACTGGGGGAATGAGACTAATCTGTAAAGCGCTTTGGGAACCGTTAAGGTTGAAAAGCGCCATGTAAGTGAAGGATTCCCTAATTTTTCCTCTAGCACCACCATGAGGTTGACATTTTTGGGTTTTAGTTAAATATCTCAACAACTATTGGTTGGATTGTCATGAAACTTGGTTGAGACATTCATGTTCCCCTCAGGATAAGTTGTAAAAGTGGATTCACATATTCTCACGCAAAAATAAACTATCTACAGTAATATTGCCACATATCTCTAAACTGATTTATGCTCACAACATAATCAACCATTTTAATACAGCGTACCCTGACATCACTCTCTGGACAGTTTTACATCGACTTCAACATGGCTACTAAAAGGTACAAAACCAAACTTTGGACCCAACTGTTCGCCCTCTTACTATTTGGTTTTCTTTACAATGACCTCAAAAAGCTGCATGTGTGGCTGTGGACTTTCAGTGTTTTTACTGTGAAATTCTGGTTTGAATGGTTTAAAAAACATTCAAATTAAACAATCTGAGAAGGGAGCATCACTCTGTGGTTGAACAGTGACAAGAGATGGCAAGTAAACAAGGCTTCCCTGTAAAGAGTAACAAGCCGAAAAGGTTGGTATATTTTATTTTGTTAATGGTCATCTTTGCTCCTGTTTTTCTAAGTCAGGAGTTTAGGTGAGTTAGGTATGCTTTTGGTTTATTTTTGGTTGGGAGGTTAGTGTGTGTTGAATAATGTATGTATGAATCCTGGTGTTTGGTAGTCATTCTTAGAAACACAGAAAAAGGGGAAGTTACAGTTCTGAGGCCCGGGCGTAACACAGAGCACTGAAGCTCAATGAAGTGAACAACAACAACAAAACTGTGACAGTGTGTGTGTGTGTGTGCGCGTGTGTGGCAGTGAACCTTTGTCTCTGATGGACGCCTGCTATCATTTATTTAACCAGACACTACCTGGTATCATTGAACAAACACAAACAAACTCACATGTAATGAACAGAAGGACTGTGTGTGTGTGTGTTTCGGTGTTCTGCAAAACATCATTTGGCTGATGAGTTCTTTGCTCTCTGGCAAAACACACACACACACACACACACACACACACACACACACACACACACACAGCATTGCTGCTGGGGGGTAGATAGACAGAGTCACATGAAGCTGGACAATAATCCAATATTATTATTAATAAAAAAGGTTAATCTAATTTATTTTATTATCTCAGTATTTCCTGATTACCAACATCTGAGCCGTCACTTTTCATCCTGAGTGCAGGACAGACAATTTTGTTGGGCTGAAAGAAAGTGTGACTGAGCCTTTAGGGGAAAGAAAAGTTAAAAAAGAGAGCAGAAAACAGGAGAAAGAAACACAAACACAAAGTGGAGCAACAGCAAGATAAACGACTGAACTGCATTCAGCTTAAGTGCACAGAATTAAATCAGGCTGCAGAAACACAGAGAGGGAGATAAACACAGAGGGTGATTTGTCCTGTTCCATCACTCCTGCTGCAGGTCAGAAAGCAGAGTGGAGCTCCAGACCTTCACCTCAGGCTGCGGCACTAAACCACCCGTCAGCCGGGCAGCTTAAATAAAGCTTGGACAAAAACTCTCCTCTCACTTTCAGTCCCAAAATAATTCAGTCTGGATCCAGGTTCACTTCTTTAGTCGTTTGGGAGGCGTAATCATTACTCTGAAGCATGGACTGATTGTGCAGCGTGCATCCAAACATCACACTGTAAAATCTGACAACTTGAGATGCTTTGAATCTTGTGTTAGTTTAGTTTTCGGTATTAGTGTTTTTAATGTTTTAATCCACTTTTTCTTTTGAATGTACTTTACAATTTCACGACTATACGATTAGTCTATCAAAAGAAAATTCATTGTCATTGCTATTTTGATAATCAATTAATTGTTTCAATCGTTCTGAACCTCCCAGATAAACTTTCATTCACATGATATCAATAATTAAAGCTTATCAGCTTAATAGTTCTGAATACGGATCTTCTGTATTTGGAGCAAGTAGCTCATGAAAAATAAGGAGTGCCAAATTCAGCATCTTTGGCACAAACATTTCTGTCAGAATAAAAGAAGTTCTATCTTATCTCAGTTTCTGGTTTCAGCTGGAGTGTTAACTGGGCAGCTGTGTCATTTAGGTAAATACAAGTATCTGCAGATCGGAGCCAAAAACACTTGATCGGGACCTCCCTAGTTGTGTTGAATATACCTGATTAAGACTGTTTAAACTGAAACATGGTATTAAATACACATGAAATAAACTGACAGAAGGAAAGACAGCGTGCAGGTGTTTTTAACGAAATCTGAGCTTTAGTGAAATCCAGTGGGTTGACTGTGACGAGGTGTTTTGGTGCGGAGCTGTTGGCAGGTCGATGTATCAGATCAGATGTGAACACGGAGGTGAGCAGCTGCTGAACGTGCACAGTCAGTCCACAGTAATGGCTTCATTGTGGAGGTCTGTGCTCAGTAAATCATTTAGCTGCAGAGCTCCAGAGCTCCACTGGAGGACTTATCTGATCTGGACTCACAGATCTAATGAGCTCTGAGTCGCTGGTCTGAAACTCAACAAATAACACTTGACCTCTGAATTCTGCAATTAAATTAGTCTTTGAGTTCTCCAGTGTCCTGCTGCACCGGCTTTTTGAACAAGTATTCTCACACTTTTGCTATTGTGGTAAAGTTTGATCATATATCCTGATCTGCATATGTCCATTATTCAACATATTTTAATTTTAACATTTTCCACAACTATAAAAACCACTTTGTTTACATATTATAATACAGATTCCAAGCTGGATAAACTTTAACGTAGACGCACTTTTTTCTTTTGTTGTGTTCATGTATTTATCTCTGTGTATCTTCTGTATCATTTTTGATCATCAATCCTTTAACCACAAAGGCGATGTATGTGTTGGAAATGAAAATGAGCAATATTGTTGTGTTCTAACAAACAGCAGCTGCTTCACAATAAAAGCCTCGACATGATTCACCAGTGACAGCTTTTTATTTGAAACAAACAGCAAGTGATCGCTGTGAATGAGCTGTAACTTAACAAGCGGCTGTGCGAGAGCTTTCAGTTCTGATTGGTGAAAAATTCACAAACGACCGACAACTAAAATCCTTCAGGACCAAACCAGACCATCACCACTGAAACTGGAACATATTATGCTTCAACATATCGGATTAATTACAGATTTATTTGACTTTAAAACTGACTGGATGTGTATCTGGTGGATTAATTAACTTTGATGTTTAATCTTGAGTTTCACATGATTGTCAAGTTGTTAATGCTACTACATGTCCAACCACTGAAGTAACACAAATCTATATGTGGGTTTAAATCAGTTTTAAACCTTGCACGCACACGTTCAAACATATTGCATCTCTTCAACAGTCAAAAGCTTGAATATGAAAATAAAAACCTTAAAGGTTGAACCAAGAATACCCCCCCCCGAGCAACAGGAGCTTAACATCTTCCTGGTTATAAAATCTCATCAGAGATTTCCGTTCGCTCTCGCAAACCAATTAACCCAAAACTCATTAGCCAACTTGTTTAAGTGCGCTTCACAAACTGATCCTGATCTGACAGAGACAGCTGCTGCAGATCTGACTCCAGCTGGTCTACAATCTGAACCGAGAGCTGACGAAACGCACATCCATCACCAGCACAGCTCCACCCCTCTGATAAAGTTAGCGTACGCTCCCACACAGACGGATAAGATAATCCCGGCTCTCCCCCCTGGATACAAACTGATCCACTTAAAACTCACTTCCTCCGTAGAGCGAGAGGAGAGGAGGAGCTGCAGCACAACCAGCAGCAGGCCTTTATCACTAAGGTGCTGCTCCACAGTCTTTACAGGATGACTTACAGACATTTTTCAAGTCTGGTGTGGTGACTGTCAAACACAAGCTCCTTGATTTACCTCTTCTCGTGACGAGTTTGTGCAGAGTAAGAGTAAGTGTTTTTAGTAAGAGGAGATGTACTCATCACTAACTTTAAACAGGTTCCACAGCAATATGTAATATAATAAGTAATCATCTGCCCTGACACTTGATTGAATTGTTGTTTAAGAAAAATGTAAACTGGGAAGATTTCAACCAAAAAAATATATAATAATATTCCTCAAATTACAAAACGTTATAAAAAGCAACAATCAGACTAAATTACCAAATCACGTCAGTTAGGTTAGCATGAGCGGATACTTCCCACTGTTTCTAAAGAGCATGAATACTACCGACTCTGAAACACACGTCTCAAACCTACATTTACAAACTATTGTCAAATATAACGTTGGCCTGCCGATAACCTTCTATTCTATTCAAAAAATATAGAAGCTGTAAGCTCCAGGCTTAAAGACAGCTTAAACATTTGACCGTCTATTTTAACAGTTTCTCCACATGTTATTTCCCACCTCAACATCCTTTAAATTAAATACAGTACAGAATAATACAGAACATTACAGGGACAGGACTTCATCAAAAAGCTGCTTCCTTTCTGACTTTGAAGCCAAACTTTTGAGTCACTAACAAAAGCTGAATCTGAACGGCCAGTTCAAACATCCCTACAGCTACAGCGCCACCTTGTGACAAGATTACATAAACCACTGCACCAACTCTGATTCATCAAACTGCTCTGAGTACATCTAAATCACTATTGGGAATATGATAAAGAGATGTGAATCATTGATCCTGCTGATCAGGCTCCATGTTCTTGTGCATTGTTTGCATCCCAAGTTTTAAATCTTACTGTATTTTACCATTAGACATTTCAATTCTAAATAATACACAATGTGAAATTAAATGACACTACATCTGACCAAAATTAATATATATATAATATATATATATAGTTCTATGTTTTTCTGTTTCCTTGACCGTCGCTCGCTCTCTTCTCTCTCCTCTTTACTTCTTCCTTTGTTCACTCACTAAAAACAACATCTCTACAGCTCGTGTTGTGTACGAGCTCACCTGAGGCGGAAGCAAAGCATCCTGGGATGTGAGGCGACCAAATGGTGCTGTAGATGACCCCTTCATGACCCCTGAGTGTGGTCAGCGATTGGCTGAGAGTGGGGTCCCACTGTGGGGGGGGGGCGAGAAAACACGACACAGAAACACGTCGCTGTCAGAAGAGAAAAGAAACTGAAAGGAAACGAAGTGCGAAAACAAACTGCACTCACCACTTTAGCGGAGTGATCCCACGATCCGGAGACGATGAGGTTCTCTCCTCTGGTCTGACTCCAGTCCACAGCATACACCTTCACACACACACACACACACACACACACACCTGTATTATTATATTGACTCACAAACATGGAGACTAAATTTTAAAATGAATCCAGGATATTACAGATGTGTGTGTGTGTGTGTGTGTGTGTGTGCGTGTGTGTGACCTCTTGTGTGTGTTCTTTGGCCACTCTCAGTGGAGCGTTGTGATTGGTTGTGTCCCACAGCTGCAGGCTGCCGTCCCCGCCCCCGGCGACCATGACGTGCTCGTTGGCTTCACTCCAAGCTACGTCGAACAGACCATCACCCCACTCCCAGCTGACACACACACACACACGTATTATTATATTGACTCACAAACATGGAGACTAAATTTTAAAATGAATCCAGGATATTGCAGATGAACACACACACAAGTCTAAAAAACTCTTCACTGTGTCAATAAAACTATAAAACCAGGTGAAAGAAGTGAAAAGAATTCAAATCTGTAAAGGTCAGACAAAAACACAGGATTTAAGCTCCTTAAAAGCATCTTTTTCTCCCCAAAAGATAAAGAAAATTATTCAATAAAAAAACAGCAAATGAAAATACAGATGACATTAAAACTCCGAGGACAGAGAGAAACAAAGAAACTGAAAGAGATTTAAGAAATAACAGAAAGAAAGAAACTTTACCTTCTCACTAGAGCAACCCCCGTCTCTGTCTCATCCAGGACCAGGAGAGTCCCACAACCTACAAATATGCACAAAGAGGTTCATTTACAGATACAGGTGACAGATAAAAGGAAAAGTAAAGTGTTTTAGTAAAGTGCTGAAAACTCTCTGAACTCTGCTGAAGGGTTGAACAAAATTCTTCCAAATATCCTTCCTCATCTGGGGTTTTGATGACGGTGGTGGAGAAGTGTCCCAGAGGTTTAGGGATCGGTTCAGATCAGGATACATTTTGGATCTGGTTCCTGGTCGGCTAAATACCCAGATTCATTAAGATCTAACCTTAATGAATCTCCTATCGAACCTTTATTATAATTAGCAGACAACAATGTAGATAAAATGTAGGTAGCAGGCTTCTCATTTTTAGTTGGCGTGACCGTCGGTTAAAGTGACAAACATCAGTGTGGCAGATTATATGGCTGTCACTAATTAATGTTAATTTCATAATGTCTATAATGATATTCTGGGTTTGTGTGCCACTCTACGAGGGCTGAGTTGTGTGTTTTTGTAGTTCAACAAGACACACAGAGTGGTGACTCTTCTCTACAGAAATGATCTAACTGCGTCACATCCAGTTAAACTTTTATGGGTATCATTTATAAACCTTTATTAAATCAGGTAAGTACTTTTAATTATCGCTTCATATCTTCTGCTGCTCATTTCACTTTCAGGTTGTAGCTGCAGGTTGTGATCATTAATTAGGCAGCAGTGTTTCTGGCCTCTCAGCCAACAAAAGGTGATACAGATCTAAATTGAGTCTGCGAGTTTCAGTTACCTGCAAATGTTGAAAGCTACAGATAATTTAATTGAATTAGATTCAGGTTTGATAAGCAGAGCTGATACAGGATTCAGATTCAGACGTGTTGTTGGGTTGGGTAAGTTCGGTGATGTGAAGGTCGCAGCATCTGATTCACATCATTTTTATTCTCATCAAACCACTCAGCCCTCGCTGTCCTGTATGCTCCTCAGATTTTTCCTTGAATTTCACAGTGTATGAACCATCATGACTGTACTATACCAACCAGCTATGCCATAGTACTGGGAGGCAGCGCAGGCCACTCTGTTGGGGATGAACGGAGACACTTCCACAGCGTAGCCATGACGGGCCGGACAGCGAAACACCTTCAGCATCGTCAGCAGCTACCTGCAGCCCAACTGGGCCTCCTGCTGGAAATACAAAGGACTGCGTTAGAAATTAGGGTGTTGTAGAGAACAAAAAAAAGCTCTTTTTTTCCACTGAAACTGACAAATCTCATACTGGGCTGACTGGAATACAACTACTACTAATTCTAATTCATGCATGAAAACTATTTATTGAAAACATGTGTATGATTTTCATGTTTGTGTCTGTTTCAATTAGAAAACCTTGAATAAATAAACAAAACAATGTTCTATTACAAAATGAGGAAATACAACCTGTAATGCAAGCCGGATCAAATTAATGAAACAACAAACCTTTTTCTGATAAACACATCAAGTAATTATACCATGAAAAGCACAAGATGATAATATTGTGAAATTAAATCGTTATTGCTTTACTAATTTATGAGCCAACGAGTATTATCATTAATAGACAGGTGTTGTAGTTTTATAGTTGCTCTGTGGCTTTTTGTAATTAAAACTGAACTCATTATCACCTTGTATGATAATTAATATGCACAAAATATGGAAAAGAACACATTTTGTGAAGATGACCATGGAAGAAAGGAGTGTATTCACATTTAGGTAAACGAAAAATAACATAAAATATGCTTCAGGTTTTATTTGTCCACTTATTATGTGGTTGCATGAAGGCACGTGCACAAAGTGACAACAACCAAAATGTGTTTTAAAGCACAATATTTCTCTTCCTATGACTTACAGCGTGCTGAGTAATACTGGGTCAGTACTTCCTTTGTCACACTCGAGATTCACATACAGGGTTTATATCCGAGTTTAACCATAAACGTATGAGTCTTTATGATATTTTACATC
The DNA here is from genome assembly GCA_008360985.2 of Macquaria ambigua. Taxonomy (NCBI): domain Eukaryota; kingdom Metazoa; phylum Chordata; class Actinopteri; order Centrarchiformes; family Percichthyidae; genus Macquaria; species Macquaria ambigua. The sequence goes on from VMKM01000869.1 coordinate 15,823, forward strand.
TCCTACGGTAACCGAAGTGTCGTTAAAGTAAATGTATAACTCAGAAAATGACCCAATGGGCACTGTGTCAAATTAAAAACTGACAGACAACCGGTAACGTTACTCACAGACAAAAGACAACCAGTTTCAGACGAAACGTTAAAACATCTGGAAACCGGTTCATAAATCCATAAAAGAGGTTTCGACGGGTCCAGCAGCTCCTCTCCTCCTCGAGCCCGCTGATAACTTCACAACTGCAACTGCTTCCGTGTTTTGATCAGCTGACCCAGCTACCCGGATGAAAGCCGTTTAATTTGTAAGTCTCGCGATGCTTCGGCAGATGGCGCTGTTTCTCACAAATACAAAGCAGCACCAGTAATGAAAGTGATGTATCCATGGTACTGATCTATCTGACATTAAGTGGTTATTTAGTAAATATATAATATATTAGTTATATTCTAATAATTTTTGCTTGAAAAAGTGCTCTATAAATAAACTATTATATAATATATATATGTGGAAGACAATAAATATCTTAACAAGCAGAATTTCTTCCTAAATCAGTTCTCTCTACAATGTGTTTATTATTGAATTGTATTGAAAATATCTTTCAATCAATCAATCAGCTCTGGCTTTCCCCCACAATCCAAAGGCACGCAGGTTAGGTTAATTGACGAATGGTTGTCCAGCCCTCCGTGACCCTCTAAAGCCAATATAGATATATAGATAGATATAACGTATATATATCAATATATTTCAGTTTCACTGTTTAATCTTCACAGCAATCACGTTTCTGATCAATGTGCTGAATGCCTTATTTTCCTACACATAAAGAAAGATTCGATGACGGTGCTCACTTTGATTCATATATAAAACCAAAAATGACTGTTACAAGAGGATTTTATTAAAAACAGCATCAAAATGTGGGAAAGGAGAAGTTCAGCAACAGTAACATAAAAATGTCCTCTGTAGATGAATTAAATTAGTATTCAAGTCCACCAGCATGTGATCCATACAGTATTTATAAAAATGTAAAATATTTTGGGATCACTGAAAATTCGTAGCACCAAACTCTGCCTCGTGTAGAAACTGTTGTATCTTGGTTCTGACCCAAGACTGTTTTTCTGCAGGAAGTCTCCTCATGGCCGGAGCCAAGCTGAGTAAAAACAGCGTAACATCGTCTCTCTGGTCCACGTCCCGGTCTCTCTGAGCCTCCCTGGCCTCCATCCTCTTCAGGTACTCCTCCAGCAGGCTGTCACTGCTCTTCCTCTTGGCCCGGGGCGGCCTGGGAGACGTGGCCCGACACTCCTCCTCGCCATCAGTTTGGTCTGACAGCTCGGCCACCACCACAGCCTCCTGCTCTTCTGTCTTCAGGTGGTTCAGCCTGGACGTGGTGCAGGACGGCGGCAGGCTGCGGGGTGCCTGAAGATGCTGGACATGGTTCAGGACTGCGGGCGAAGACTGTGCAGGAGGCATCAGCTGATCTGAGAGCCGCGGTGGAGAGTGTGAAGAAGCTAAGGACGCTGCTAGAGACGTAACTGACTGCATGATCATCTCAAACAGCTCCCTCGTGTTAGCGTGTTGGACTTGTTGCATTTGAACAGTGTCGTCTGCAGCAGCGGTTTCTGACGTCACCTCAACCTTCGCTTCTTTGAGTCTGACGGCGTCTCTGTTGGCAGAGGACGGTCGCTTCCTCTGAACAAACTCTGACGAGGAGGAGGAGGATGATAATGTTGTTGTTGTAGCGTCTGCTACAGCGATGCCTACAAAGACACATAAAACAGTCACATTTTATTTTCACCCCACAGCTGTGATCCAGCAGAAACACACAGCTGTGTTGTAACTGTATGCATGTGTCTTATATTCAATATAATTCAGTATAATAATCAATACAAGGCCCTTCAGCTGTGAGGATTTCATTTAGGAAACGTTATTTGCTTTTGTTTAGACGACATTTAACGTCTGAGAACTTTGGTCTTATTTTGTCAGTTCTTTTTTGAAAAAGTTCCGATTGTGAATATTGTATTATTATAAAATGATCAATATTTATGATCATTATGATATAGTATTGGTCAGTTGCGACTTCTCATGTTTGAGAATTTGCTGCCTTGAATTTAATTTGATCTGCATTTTTCACTATTTTCAGATGTTTTGTAGACTAAACAATTAGCAGCTAACGAATCTTTACTTTCATCAATTAGTCGATCAACAGAAAACTAACAAACTGATCGACTCATCGTTTCTAATTTGATCCATTATTAATATAAAACAAATATTGATTATTGGAGCTATAAATGTGAAGATTTGCTGCTTTTCTCTGTTTCATACAGTTAAATTAGTCACAAATTATAAATTACTTTTGGGCTTTATGACTGTGAGTCAGACTAAATAATCTTAACCATTTGTTTTTGTTTCATTTTCATTATAATACTCTGTGTAGTAACGTGTATAACCACTTGTCTTTTTTTCTTGAAGAAATTCTGAATTTTTATACTTTTATAAAACCTGCTCTGGCCACACTGTACTTTAATAATGAACCTTAACTCTATTCATCCATTATATAAGCAAAAATAAACCACATTTGAATTTCAGAAACATTCCCAAAGATCACACTGTTCTAGACATCTTTATCCACAAACCGTAGTTCTCGTCGTCGTCGCTGCGTGTTTCGCTGGTCGTACTGCAGCCCACCAGTTCAGACACCTGGAACTGGGAGGGCTGCGGGTCCAGAGCCCAGCCGTTGGTGCCTGCAGCTCTGGCATCAATGAACGGGTTTAAAAATGACAAGATGGCTGAATATCTCCACGGCCTGTAGTTAAAGAGCCCCACGCCACTCTCACGTCGTTCTTTCTCCCGCTGCCTCTCCCTCCGGTGTTGGTCCCTCAGCATCTTCCACTTCCTTCTGCACTCAGACTCTAACGAACACAGAGAGACACAACACATATTCAACCTTTGGAGAAGCATCTTTTGAGATCTTGTGCATCAGTACTGGAGTGAGTTCAAATGTATGAACATGTTAAAAGTTAGCTTCTTTAATTTTGCTGTATTCAGCAGCATAGACATGACCACGTATCTCCAGCTAAAGCCACACCTGGGTCTTTTTCCCCAAATATTAAACAAAAAGGCAAAAGAAGAAGATCATAAAATTCTTTGAATTTACATTTGATTTGGAAGTCATCACTTTAACCTCTAATTCAATTCATTCCAACAATCACAGATTTCAATAGTTGTACTGTAACATCCAAATTCCTTTAGGAAAACAAAGAAGAGAGGTTTTTACATCACACAAGGTTAAAATATTTATCGTTAAATATGTAAAAACAAAAAAAAAAGGAAAGAAAGAAATGCAAACAACACATTATGGTAATACAGAGACAAATCACTGTTATCAACAATAAATCTGGTGAAATCTTATCAGTATAGTGGCTAAAAAAGCCCCCCAACAAAGTACTTTTACTCAAGTACTATACTATGGTATTTGAGGTGCTTTACTTAAGTATTTCCATTTTATTCTACTTTATTTAGCATAAAAAGGGGAAATATTGTACTTTTTACTTCATGTTTTATAAAGTCAACATGTGTTTTGTACGTAAAAACATTTTTAAAAATGAAGCTGTATATTTGTGAGCCGTTTTTAAAGATTTAATTTACGTCTTCAGTAGGAACCAATGTGCTTGGGACTGAGAGTAACAGACAGTCGGAAGGTATTGAGAGACGGACTCGTATTGTTTTGGTCTTTTCAAGAAGAGATTCGTTGAAAATTGTAATTAAATAAATAAATAAAGTGGTTTGATGGAGTCTGACGTCCCAGCCACACTAAATAAAACGGTAATAATCACAGTGGGTTCATCACGCGGTGGCTGGTGTTATTAAATACAGAAAGCTCGAGACACTCACCGGGAACACCGACAATCTCCGCGACCTGCCTCCACGCATCGCTCCTCATGTTCAGGTCCCTGTAGGTCAGGGAGGTCGCATCGTAGAGGCTTGGGAAGCCGGAGACAGCCATGATCAGTTTATACTCCATTTTGTTTAAAGCTCCTGCTGGAGAGGAGCGGGAGGAGCAAAAAACAACTGTGTGCCCCAAAAAAACAACGGTGTACTTCCGTTTCCGGTGCGACACTAAACGACTGCTATTGGTTCTCGCTACCCCGCGTCATATTTATTTACATTTATTTATAGGTAATTTGCATGAAGTTAAAATGTTTACCACGTTTAGGTTTACAGTAGAGGTGGAATGTAACTAAGTACATTTACTCAAGTACAATTTTGAGGTACTTGTACTTTACTTGAGTATTTCCATTTCATGCTACTTTATACTTCTACTCCACTACCTCTTTTTACTCCACTACATTTATCTGACAGCTTTAGTTACTACTGTCTTTGCAGATTCAGATTATTAATACAAAATATAATTGAGTCACTTGTTTCAAATGCAACATTTACTTGTCTAAATGTATATTTTTTGGTCGCTGTATTTGTTCCATACTGACCGTGAAGAGATCCTTTAATGGAGGACAAAACCCACAGTTCCTTGTCCTAAAGTTCAGCCTGAAGCTAAAGTGAGGTTTCAGCAGTCTTTCAGCAAATCTATGTGGGTTTCATACAAAAAGTCCCTCTTCATGTTTCCACGGACAGCGTTTCCTCGCTGGGTTATAGCGGAGAGACAAAAACACCAAGAGTGAATTATAAGTAACTGAAAGATATGCACTGAATCTGAAGCCTCATATTAGCTTCAGTTGAACTTTAGAAGTCATTTTCACACAGAATGAGGAGGACTGTGGATTCTGTCCCCTACTCTTGTCTTACATTGGACATTGAACCTTTCCTTTAAAGATACAAAGAGGCAGTCAGTCTCTTGTCTCTCTCTTTCCGGCATCTTTGCACTCTAATTTTACATTTTCACCTTTGATTTGTCGGTTGGGCTGTTGTGAGCTGTTGTTTTGGTGTTGTTCTGTCTGAGGTGTGGCCCAGTGATACGGGACATTTACACAAAGACACAAGAAGCAGCAGAATGTCTCTGCAATGGAAGCGGCTACACTGGAGTTCAACTTAATGCAAATGTCCCGTGTTGCTCTGGACCTCACCTCAGATGAAACAATAGCTTAGTGATAGTAATATAGTGATTAATATAGTGATTGACTAGTGATTCCCACACAGAGAAAATACATTGAGAGCCATTAAAGTCAACATGCTCAGTGCAGAGTTTGCAGCAACTTTCCAAATGTCCATAAGCAAAGCTAGCTCTGCACATACTGCTGCAGGAACATGTGCAACCTGTTATTAAATGCTTTTGTGTGTTTGTGTGTGGTGAGCAGAGCTACCAACCTGGAAAACAGTGATGGCTGCAAGTTTCACAAGGTGCCACTAGGAGGCGACATCGCTCCAAAAAGTCCTGAAATCTGCAATCAGGACTGATCTGATCTAACAATAGCATAGTGTACCGTTATAACGCAGAAATCCACGTCATCAATCATATTTTAAAGATAAATTGGCTAAGGAAATGTACATCTGCTGGTGCTCTTTATCAGAACGTTTCAGATTCTTTATAGCGAATAAACTAAGAGAGGTTCACTTAAAATATGGCATCACTTTCACCCTGTAACAAATTCATAAATAAATATAAAGATACTGTGACGGCCCCTCTGCTTGATTCACTCTGCTGTGGCTTTTCCTCTGTTTCCAGGGCTGCCAACCAATTGAATGGTTAATCGGCAGCGGGACACACCTGGGCCCGGTGTGCCCCATGCATATAGCCAGAGCAGCAGCCAGATCTCCTCACACCACACACCTCTGCGTTGTTTCGTTTGTTGCCTTTTCTTGCTTTTCACAGGACAACATCCATACAGCACATTTTCACTCATCTGCTCCCTACACTACTGACTTTACAGATTCCTCCCACTTATTTGTTTTGATTATTTTGCTTATTTTGTGATTAATAAATTACTTTGGTGGTTAGTATACCCGTGTGTCTCCTGTTTTTGCCACAGTCTTTGAGCTGGGTTGTGACAATACATATTTCTCCTTTGTGCTCATTTTGTGAATCTGAAATAGAATAAATATTGCATTTGTTTTTTAACTGCAAATATGTTTTTCTTTTACACTGAAATTCACTCAACGTTTAAAGAGCACATTTTGAGCTCAACAACATTTTATTTTTTTACAGCTGACACATATTACATTACCCAGAAACTGTTTCAGAGGTAGTTTGCTGTGAGGAGCTCAGACTTTGCACTGACGGAAAACTGTGTTCATCTCATTTTATGCACAGAACACACACATACACACACTACTGTACATGTAGCGAGTTGGGGAAATCCCTGTCAGTTTCCCAGACTGTTTACTAGCCTAAATAAAGCAGCAGGGGTCAAAGGTCACCAAGTCTAAAAATAGAGGCTCCAGAGGTCAGAGAAGTGGACTGTGCAGCAGCAGGAAATCCTAAAAACACACAAACCACAGACTGGAGGAATGTTACGACGTCACTCTTAAGTTTTGAGAAGCGATGCAGAAAATCCAAGTTTGTGTACAGAAGGCGGCCATGTTTGTGAGAGACGCCTGTCAATCAAGGAAACACACCACCAAACACGTCTCTGCAAGCCTTAATATCTTCTTAAAGAAAGAGTTTCCAAATCGCCACCAAAACTCAGATTTCAGGTAGTGAAATTAACTCTCGTAACTTCTTTGTAATTGCGACAGCAGCGTAAGTGGGATAAGATCTGTAAGTATGACGAGCCACAGCACTGTTACACAACACTAACTGTCCAATCAAACAAAAGCCTCAACTTTACCTTGAAGGAAGCTGTTGTAATTTGGCAGCAAGAAATAATGATTACGAATAATTTACAGTCATGGTAAATTACCAAAAGGCAGCTGAGATAAGAAAACAGTCCTGCGTTAAAACACCACCTGAGCAACAGATCAATGAGTCTGGAGCTTTATCAGCTGCAGTGACGTGTATGAAACTATGAGACACGATCTTAATGGGCTGCAAAGTTATCACTTGATTTTTCATTGCGACGATCACAAGGTAACTGTAGAAATACAACAGTCACGTCACAAAGTAATCTACCAGGAACACAGAATGTGCTGCACTTTACCCGATGATGTTCTGGCAAAAAGTTGAGCCAGATAAAATATTTTTTGTGTGTTTTTTTGCATTTGCACCCCATCTGTGTTGACGGACCGGACTCATTTAAATGAATGAGGTGGCTGTTTTTCCTCGCAGGGCTGCTGTCAGTCCCCGGGATGACCGTGGACCAGCAGGTCTCGCAGGTCCTCACTTCTCCACAAAAAGAGGCCATTATGTTTACTTATTTTACTTTCTCACAGGCACATTTCCAAACAACATGAAGACAGCGAAAGGTATTCCTATCTACAAGAATGGAGATAGACCTCTATTTTGCAACTACAGTCCGTATCTCTGCTTCCCCAATTTTCAAAAATATTGAAAAAAAGATTTAGTTTATTTGTCTTTGTTTTATGTTGTTATGATTCTTTATTATATTTAGTTATTTATTGTTTGTTTCACTGATATTTGGGTAAAGAGTAGGCACAATAAGCTACACCTTTTTTTTCAGTCAGAGAATATTATGTTTAATTTTGTCTTATTTTATTAGATAGGATGATATAATATTATTTAATCACTTTCATTAATGTATGGTCAATGTGTTGTTAGTGTGAATAACTGACCCAAAAAAATAAAACCAACTAACCAACTAGCTATTCTGTACGTGAACATTAGAACAGCTGCGATGCCGGGGCTCGTATCCTCTACTACTGCTGGTTGAAGTGAAATGCATGCTGGGATACTTGTCTGCTACCAAAGCAACGGGCGGAGCGAGAACGCAGGCGGAGCGAGAGGACGGCTGAATGTGTATAGAGAGTTCAGTACAGTCAGCCACATCCCAGAGTTAGAGGTACGGGGATGTTTTCATGATGTTTTATTATTATTTTCATGTAAATAAGACACACAGACATGACCGTCCTCACCATGTAACCATGACAGCATAACACACCACCTCCAGGGTCACGCTATCGCCTGTCCTGAAGCTCTAAAGCTCCATGTGAAGATATGAGAACATGCTGAGCGTACACATTAGAAGTCCCTGTAACTGACTACTTTAAAACAGCTGCTGTTCTTCTGAGTTTCTGTGAACTGAACAACGCCACAATATTAACACTTCATCAACTTTAACTAACGTTTCTTCATTTTCCTCTGTGTTTGTGTCACATTTCTCAGTTTCCCTCCATCTCTCGTTTCCTCTCCTGTCGTTCTTCGTCTCTCGTTATGTAACAGAGCGGCGGACGGCGATCGGCAGACAGCAGCAGCTCTGTGTGTGTGTGTGTGTGTGTGTGTGCGCCCCAGGGTGTTTGGCAGTGTCTTGGGAATGGGGTGATCAGGACGTGGGAGCAGACGTATGTACACACACACACACACACACACACACACACAGTCCCAGACAAGGCTGAGAAATGGGTCACTGTTGGCCAGCAGAGATATAATTACACACACCCCTCTCTGCTATTTGAACACACACACACACACACACACACACACACACAGTCTCACTCTCCTCATCATTCTGTTTGAATTGCAGAAAATAGTCCAACATTTTGGGAAATACGCGTCCTCTCTTTCTGGCCTAGAGTTACTGTAGATAAGTAGATTGATCTCATGTCTGTTCACTAAATGTGTTGTTACCGCAAGCAGCCAGTTAGCTTAGCTTAGCACAAAGACTGGAAACAGGGGGAAACAGCTAGCCGGGCTCTGTCCAAAGGCAACACACTCCACCTACCAGCAGCTCGAAAGCTCACTAAGTAACACATTATATCTTGTTTGTTTAATCCGTTCAAAAAACGAAGTGTAAAAATGTTTTAATGGGGAACCAGTTGCCAGGCAACCAGCAAAGACTCCAGGAAGTTGCTGGTCCCAGTAAAATGGCAAATTTTTGTTTTTATCCATCAGTTTTTGTGTTGATTAAACCAACAAGATAAAAAACGAGATATAACACGCTGACAGGGGATCAGTGAGCTTTAGAGATGCTGGTAGGAGGACTTTGTTATCGTTAGACAGAGCCAAGCTAGCTGTTTCCCCCTGTTTCCAGTCTTTGTGCTAAGCTAAGCTAAGCTAACCAGCTGCTGGCTTTAGCCTTATATTTAACAGAGACATGAGAGTTGTATCAATCTTCTCATCTAACTCTCTGTCAGAAAGCAAATAAGTGTATTTCCTAAAATGTTGAGCAGCTTATTTAATAATTGCAAAAATCTCGACATTAAAACATATTTTAACGATGAAAAAAGTTAGTTAGCAGCCACAAAAGCAGCCCTGTGAGGCTGTAATGTTCATTAGCTACCAAAAAAACATTGCTGTCGAATCAATACTAGTGGGACAAAAGATGAAAGTTTGTCGTGAGGGTGGCGCCTGTGGAAAGGTCATGTTGTTACCTAAATCAAAAGGGTCTAAGGAACAGTCCTGGGCTTGCGACACACTTAGTCCCAAAAAGATGTTCATCACGCACACTCATCATTGAGCCATTAGCTCCAATGAAAATGTAGCCGTTTTATTTTTTGAAGCAGGGAGGCAGTCGGCTCTACGAGCCTGAAAACACGGAGGAGAAGAGGAACTCCTGCACACGGACTCCACATATATTTAAATAATATATTTAAATAGACAATGTTTCGATTCCAGACGGATCTTCATCAGGTCATCAGCAAACGTGGAACTTTCACTGTTCTGTTAATCTTTTTAATGGCATCGTCTCTGTTACTGTCTGTCTGTGCACGTGTTTAGTGTTTGTCACCAACACACACGTCCACTGTAAACCGTCACCTTTCACACTCTCAGCGCTCCTGACGTTCAATCCCGTCGATCTTTACAGGACTAACGTGTAGACACCTAGCTGTGTGTATGAGAGTGTGTGGAGGTGTGTGTGTGTGTGTGTGTGTCACATGTGTATCATGTGCTCCTGGTTCTATAAATGTGGATGCTTGTAGGCATATGTGTGTTTAAGTGTACACATGGATGAAACTGTGTGTGTGTGTCCCGGCTTGTCTTTCATGTCCATTTTAATGTCTCTAATTAACTCTGAGGCCTACGTTACATAACAGGATCACACACACACACACACACACACACACACACACTGAAGCTGATATCAGTTGTAGTTTTAGCCTGAAGCTAATTTGGTAGAAAATCAAAGGGAGTCTTGTCCACTCAGCCTCTCTGATCTCTATCTGGAAAAAAAAGTTTCCTGCACTTTCTCCCAACTGGAGCAAACATGGCTGCTTATTGTTGACCCTCACACACTTCCAACGCTGCACTAAAGTCGTGGACACACAAGGCAGAATTTCAGTTTATTTTTATATTAATTGTTGAAGGTGCTATGTATTTAAACTGACCCACCAGTGGTTCAGTCCTTACAAACTCTTACTTTACATTGTTCAAATTCATTTATTTATTTCAAATTCTAGCAGAGATCCGAAAGTTTCCAAAGATACCAAATATGTTGCAGCCATAAAACACACGGAGTCAGTGTAAATTTTATTCTCTCTCAAAATCTTAGTTTTTGTTTGATATTTAAGAAGTTTTGTTTGATTATATCGGCACGAATCTGATTCCGTACGGCGGTGGGGACCGCAGGGGGTGCCAAAAAACACGACCCGATGTCATGCTGCGGTGGCCAGTCACGTAAGCTTCGATCAGACCGGTAGACGCCCAGGTGAAGAAGAACCTTGTTTAGCATGTAGCATTGTAGCATTCCGCTGTTTACAGAGCAACTTTGAAGACGGAAGAGAGACTGATCGATCGCCGCCGTGATGTTCAACCCTGCCAGGAGGGAGTACAAAGACGTTGATCGCCGTGCAGTCGCTTGGCAATGTATCGCTCTTCAAGTTGGGGTCGCTGGTTAGTATTTCTACTTGTGCTACAATCAGCTCAACCCTGCGCTAATCGCTGCAGCGCCTGATTTGGTGTGAATTCAGTCTTAACTTTAAATGATTATAACGTGGTCCCAGCTGCCCTCCAGTAACCCTCAATGTCTGAATGAAGGTGCTGCGGCCTACATTACATGGTTGCATACCATGTAATCCAGTCAGGAAACCAGTCAGTCAATGGTCCAGTCACTAACACAGTCATTAAACCAGTTAGTAAACCAGTTGGTATATAAACTATTTAAAGCTGCTCGGGACTCTGAGCCTGAGAATCTGACTTCAGGGACTGAAACCAAACAATTGCTGTCGTGCCGTTCACTGCCTGAGTCAACAAACACACTCTCTCACACACACACACACACACACTCCGGCCGCCGTGCACTACTTCCTTGCTTTCTGCTTCTCCAACATCCTAACACTGCCCTCACTCACAGCTCTCTTTCTTCTCTCTCTCTCTCTGTCTTTGCCACTGTCTCTCTGTAGCTCTCTCTCTCTCTCTCTCTGATTAATTACCACTAAATCACCCGCAGTCACGAAACGACAGGCAGCTTTTCTTTCTCCGAGTCCTTCACTCTCTTCCTCCTTTTCTCCGACTTCCCTCCTTCTTCTGTGGTATTTCAGACAGTCCTCCTCCTCTGTCATTGTTCTCGAGTAAACTGGAGGATTGCTCATTCACTGGCGCTCAACTTGTTTTTCTCCAAATTTTTTATTTATCCAGAGCAGGAACGCCCCGCTCCACGTTCACACCTGGGAGCTCCCCAGCACAAACAGTCCGCCGCCAGAGTTTTACAACACATGATGCAGTGTTATCATGTTTATGAGTTCATCACTGTAAAATTATAATCTGTAAAGTAACTAGAAACTAGAGCTGTCAGATAAATGTAGTGCAGTAAAAGTACAAGATTTCCCTCTGAGACGTGGTGGAGTGAAAGGAGAAAGTTGCATGAAATAGAAATACTCAAGAAAAGTAAAAGTACTTCAAATTTGTACTTAAGTACAGTACTTAGTTACACTGGTGGGGGTAGCAGTGTCTGCAGACTGTTGGGGATGTGTGAGCCTGTGTGTGTGTGTGTGTGTGTGTGTGTGTGTGCTGTGGTGGGAAACACAGCAGTGCTTCCTGATCTCGAAAGTGCTTAACAAGGGTGGAGGGGTTGAACCTCTGTGTGTGTGTGTGTGTGTGTGTAGGGGTCTCATATCGTCAGGGCCATCGCTTTCAACAACAGAGGGAAGTGTTTCAGAGCAAAGGCCATTGTAGCTCTAATGTTGTGTGTGTGTGTGTGTGTGTGTGTGTGTGTGTGTTTGGACAAATCCAAGTAGAACAGAATAGAACACGAGGTTGAGTATAACCTGTTGCATTCAAGTACACTTGTTAATAAATCAGCATGACAGTGACCTGGATACTGCTCATGTCAGCCTCAGTGTGTGTGTGTGTGTCTGTTCCGTCCTCCTCACTCTCTGCACTCATCAGTCAAATCCATCACTTCCTCCTCACCCTGTGCTTCACTCTCTCTCTCAGTTAGTTGAAGCTGCCCGGTGGAGTTTTCTCGTTAACAGAGTTTCTGTTTACATTCAGTGTTTCTCACCACAGCACACCGTGAGACTCTTCAGGTCCAACCATCGGCAGGGCTGTGAATTATACCAACAGAACGGGGACCCAACAGAGAGACATTGCTCCATAGCGCTACCAGAGACCACTAATTAGTCACTAAATAACCTAATGGGTCAGTTAGGTTAGTTGCAGGAACAATGCTGAGCCCTTTAGGCAGCATTCAGACAGACTTTATCTCTGTGTGAGAGAATGCAGCTCCCTTATTCATTTGAATGAGACCAGTGTGCAACACAGAGGGCTGTGGTGAAAGAAACCGCAGGGTTAAAGTTAAAGTTAAACCTGGCTCAATGTCACCTGACAAGGCGTTGCAGTGGCCAATCAAATTTGCCCGGGTCCAGACCTTTAAACCTGCCCTCTCCACCGAGTTGACTGCTGACATGAAACAGCGGTTTCTCAGTTGAATAGCGATCGGTCCAATGAGCGCCACGGGGGGATTAACGATTAGCCAATCAGAGCCATGGGCGGGACTAACGCGGAGAACCAAGGAGGCGTAATAACAACAATGGCGGCCGCTGTAGACAAGATAGACGCTGCTATCGAGCCTGCTCTAAATCGATTAAAAGCACCAGTTACTTTGCAATCTGAACGGCGCGTCTTCTCAATATCTCCCGACATCATAGTTTGTTTTTACTTCACTCTGCTCTTAAAACCCCGGCAACACCAGTATGTTGCCATGGCTACACATTAGTATCGACTTAAAATGACGTTAGATTCAGGCAGATATGTTGGTCTCTGGTGACTGGGGATTAGGGAAAACTCAACTCAACCCCCTCAACTCCACGGAAATCAGTTCAAGTGGAGGCAGCGTCAACCTGAAGATGGAAACGAAGCGTAACCAGTTGATATTTATTTTATGTCTGCCTGTGTGTGTGTGTGCATTCACTGAGGTATTGTGCGTGTACCCGTATTTGTATTGGTTTCGTGCATATTTGTGTGTGTGTGTGTGTGTGTGTGTGTGTGTGTGATGGGTAGTGACAGGCGTAGGCTCGGCTACAATAAGAGCCTGTGTAGCTGCAGCAGGGGGCAGGAAGCACCAAGAGGGGCAGAAAGAGGGCAGAGAGGGGCATGAAGTCGGGTCAAACACCCTGGGAGAGCAGGCCTGGGAAAACCATGGGATCGGGGGGGGGGGGCGGTATGGAGGAGAGGAGAGGACCGTGTACAAATCTACGTGGATTTTTCCAACAGCGTAGGTTCTAAGACTGATGGTTGCATTTTTCCCACCTTCCCACAAACACCTGAACACACCATCATCACCACCAGCTATTCATCGCAAGTTTCAAGTCTTTGAAGTTACATTTTTGTCCTGTAGCCCACTGAAATAAGTGGAAACTAATGGCTGCCTGGAATGGAGGAGGACTTGGTTGTCTTTAAAATGCGCACTCACGCTCTTTGAGACATTAAAAATATGTTTTAGAAAAGACTGGACTTGTGAAACTGTGCAGCCTAAAACACATGAAAGTCAACTTTCCAGGAGCTCAGAAAAACAGCCTTGTGTTCTGTTTTGGGACGAAGCATTTTTCAGCTCACCCAATACATTTTTATATGGTTCATTTAGCTTAAGAAGTATGAATAATGTCTCAAACCATAAAGGAACACTTAATCCTTCAGTTTGTCTCAAAAAGTCAAAAGTGCAAAATTTGGAGATACGTGGTTTTCTTTGGACAGTGACCTTTGTAGAGGTGTTTACTACCTGAACTCGTCGACACAGAACAATATTTATCTGCATAGAAAACACATTTTTATCATTCAAAACAGGTGAAACAAGAAACAACAAGAACTTATGAATTCTTGTTAGCGGTGGGACAAAGTCGTTTTGCAAGAACGTCACGAGTAAGTCTTGATACGAAGTCCCAAATCAAGTCCCAGGTCATCACCAACAAGTCCCAGGTCAACTCCCAGGCCTAAACAAGTCACTTTGGAATAATAATATCAACAGCGATAGCTTTAGGTTATAACTTTACTGCTGGCCACCCATCAGTGACGGATAGCTAATGTTAAACATTTCCAGTTGTCGCTTGTTTTTAAGAGTCTACATTAAGGTTACTAAATCTTGGGTGCAATATGTTTTTTTACCAAACTGTGTCAAGAGCTCATTGATTTCATGTTTGCAAGGTAAACGACAAAATGCCAGCTCTTAGCTAACGTTAGCTTAAAGCTATAGCTGTCCAAAGAACATTATCATTGTCAAGACAGAAGAAGAAGAGCTCATTCGCAGCATTGTTTTTTTTACAACTAAATGTTTGATCTTAGGGGACAATATCAAGTCCAAGTGAAGTCACAAGTCATGGGTGTTTAAGACAAGCCACCAGATTCATGACTTCACACCCAGGTAACACCACAGTCTCATCTGCAAACAGCAGAATACTCTTTTTTTAACAAAGTAGTTGTAGTTTCTGAGGCTAAAGTTTCTCTTGTCAACCCTTAATCACGTTTGCTTTTAAGAACATACTGAATCACCTGCAACATGTTTCGACCCTGACAAGAACATGAAGACTAGCTTGTTTGTGCTTTGGTAGCTTTTGCACTTTGGTAAATTAGTCCAAAATGAAGGTTTGAACTTGCATAACTGACATGTGATGCAGCTGGTTTTGAGGACGTAATGCATGAGTTTCTTTTGCTAAGAACTTGTCCAGTCTGAGTTTCAGATCAAAGTCCTCTTGCCACTTTTTACATTTTTATTTGTCATCTCTCTTTATCAGCCTTGTCTTGACCTACGTAACTGTCGTGCCTCCCTCTCGTAAAATCTGGGCCTGGAGACAAATGGCGGTAAGATGCATCACACTGATCATTTTTTATCGAAAGTTCTTCTGGGATGTCGAGCATGATGCACGAACAAACAAATAAGTAAACAGATGATACTGATCTCGCAGTTTTGCGGCTGAGAGTGGACAGTTTCGTGTTGAATCGGGGAGATAATCTTGGGTAAGCCTCCTCCGGCAGCTTGTGGAGATCAGGTCTGAGGGCGACTATCAGGATGTGTGATCTCAGATGACCGGTCCCACTCCACTCAACAATGACCGCCTCTCAGCAGCACCAAAGAATAACACTCTTTCACTGCAGAAACACACAATTATCCTTTTCTCTCTCCGTCCACTGCCCTCTCTCCCTCTAACTCTCTCGCTCTTCCTTCCTTTCTTTCATCGGTCAAGATGTTAATTCACTTAAAGTGCGACTTTACACACAAAGAAATCCCCTCCATTCTCTTCACGAGTGTCCAACACCATCAAAGCTCCTCTCGTGCTCTGTATTTATAGACATTGATGGGAAATAAAGAGATGGGACTTTTCTGCTGTTTGTGTGTAAAAGTCGGTTTTCTCATAGTCTCAAAGGCACATCTGACGGCAGACACTGAGCGCTGCCTTATCACTTGCTCCTCGACTCTAAGTTCCCACTCAGTTTCAGTGAAATCAACCTCCTGAAAAGACGTCTTCTGTTTTTCAAGTCGACAGGAACAAACATAGACTCTTCTGTTTGTAAGTGGGGCGAGCAGATCAGGAGCAGCAGCAAGCTTTTCTGCATGAATTGTTTTCTTTTTTTTCATTCATTTCACGGGCATTTCCCAAAAGTGACATAATAAGGACATTTCTTTGTTGAACTGCGCTGCACACATCTGCGTTCCAAGAACTGAAAACTCGTTAAAAGTTTTTACTGTGACTGTTAAATCATCTCCTGATGTGACTGTGAGTCAGAGAACCTGACCGAACCCAATCCACCACAGCAGGAAATGAAATGACGAACTCAAATGTCATCGTCATTCAGAGGATATACAGAGAAAGAAGCTGTTTAACGCTCTCAGATGACAGATTTCTAAAACTGCTTATTAAACCTCTCTGACGTCCACTTTAAGCTAGCTGAATCTGAAAACATCACATTCTCTCGCATTTCCCACCGTTTTTAAAAACTCTTCCAGAGTCGAGGAGGAACACTGGGCTTTTGGGAAAACAGCAGAGGTGTGGACTCGAGTCACAAATTTTATCTGCATTAAAACACAGTACAGGTGATCGCAGAGAGCAGAGGTTTAACCAGCCGAGATTTAGAAGAATAATCTGCTGAACACAGGACACAGAAGAAGAGATTTAGCCGTTTTGTTATTGTTCTGATGTTTCAGTGTGGATGGAGTTGGGATGCACATACTGTATTATGGTTTACGCCTCACTGCAAATTCATCTCACACTAGTTAAATGAATAAAAGCCAATGGCTGTCTTCAGAAATTTAAACCACTATCTTAGTCTTTGCAAAATGGTCGGACGTTATCTGAAACACATGATTCATAGTATATAGGCTAAAACATCTGTGATGGTCTGCTGGCCTCTTCAGCTGGACTCCATCTGCAAAACATGTGAAGAATTTTCTTTAATTCATATGAAGATTATTAATTAATGTAACGCCATAAAAATGTAAACCATAAACGGTGAAGTTTCTGAGAATCTGAGGTCTGCTTATGTTGAAATATTGTCGAAGCTGAGGGGACTTTCCCAGCAGCTCTGCTCTCACACACACACACACACACACACACACACACACAAAGATAAAGTGCTGGGAGAGTTGGGGGAGTTGGATATCAGCTGACCGTGTGTGAGAGTGTGTGTCGTGGGGAGTCTGAGACGGGCGAGCAGGTCTTTCCCACACCCACTTTCCCTCTTTAGAATGTGCCACAAATGTCAACACACACACACACACACACACACACACACAGACTGCGGCCCCCCATCAGTGGAACGTGTGGGGTCAGGAGGCCACAATGAGCCGGGTCACGTTCCTGAAGAGGAGGCCGGCAGCAGAACCAGGAGGCCGATGGCCCTGATCTGAGGTCTGCAGTTTACTCAAAGTTACATGTTTAAAAAGTCGTCTTGTCAGTTGTTGTTGCCATTAACCCTTTACATCAAGTTGGTTTTCCTCACCTGTATCTGTGATTTGGTGATTTGGAGATCAATAGAAAGTCTAGATATCAAGTTTAAAGGTCTTCATGGCTCCAAAACGTTGGACCCTGTCTGAAACAGTCCAGAACCCAACATGCATGAGTTAAGTTTCAGAAGAGAGAGGCCAGATCTGAAATGAACCTGAGGACAGTCAGACCAGATTCAAACAGGCCTGAACTGAGAGACAACAACAACAACCAATGAGAGAGCAGCAACACACGCCATTTTTCCTGCACCACACAGTTCACACTCTATCACACATATTAGGTGTTTACGGACCGGAGGGACTTTTTCATAGTTCTAAGAACAGTGTTGTAGCTCCTACTTCAGAGTAGGTACTCTCCCAGCACAAGAGGAACCTTGAGTGACGTAGGTGTACGCTGATTGGTCGAACACATGAGCCAATGCAGCACCGGCAACCGCCATCTTTAAAAACCTGTGTAGCAGCTCGTAACGGCAGCCTTAAACACTGGACCAAAACATGGACAGATGGAGCGACAGTGAAGTCCAGGCTTTATTGAGGCGGCTTACGTCACCTCAGCGTTCCTGGAAGGTCTGTAGTTCTCGGGGAGCTCCCCAGAACTTGACATACAGACCCGAGACCTTCAGCAAGATCAGGACCATACCAGACCTGATTAGACTGAATATAATTTGGACTCGGCCCAATTCTGGTCCACAGGTGAAGACCTCTAGTTAAGTTAGTTAGTGGTTAAATGTTGTTTCAGCAGCTTTTAAATGACTTTGTTTCAGTGTTGAATCTCCAAATCAAAGCTTTTTGATAATTTAAAGAGTTTATCCAACAAAGGTGCTGCTGACCACAGGTGCCCTTTTCTGTGTGTGTGTGTGTGTGTGTGTGTTTTTATACAGGCGGTAGCAGGAATGTGTGTGTCGTGTCGATCTGATAGAAGTGTTAAAGCCTCCTGAGGTGAGACGAACGCTGAGCAGAGCGGCTGAGAGCTCTCACTACAAACACCAACTCTCACACAAACTGACATGAACAGAGGCGATTAGCTTCTTCAGCGACAGGTGATGATGATGATGAAGAACACACACAAGTTTTTTGATGGAGCACCTTTTTGAATAGTTCAGGATAACCCAGATCCCAAAATCCTCAATATTTCCCTTCTTTTTCTCTCAGCATCGTCATGTTGCTGCATCTCAACGTCACAAAGCTTTGCTCCAACAGAAAGAATAAAGAGAGAAAACATCAGAGACAGATTCATGATGATTAAATAAAATAAACGTCATCTCAGGCAGCTGATGAAAACGCTCGCTGATTAAAATGTTCTGCAGGGGTGGAAAGTAACTAAGTACATTTACTCAAGCAATTTTGAGGTATTTGTACTTTACTTGAGTATTTCCATTTTCTGCTACTTTATACTTCTACTCCACAACATCTCACAGGGAAATATTGTACTTTTTACTGCACTACATTTATTTAACCAGATTCCAGATTAATAATACAAAATATAATCAACAAATAAATCATGATATTATTATATCAGTTAGATTTTATTGATCTCCAGGGGTGAAATTCACAAGCTACCCAGCTGTATATAAAATACTATATATATAAAATATGTATAAATAAATTAAATGATCCCCACCTTTAACAGTAATGTTAAACTTTAATGCATAAGGAGTACTTTTACTTTTGGTACTTGAAGTATATTTAGATGCTAATACATTTGTACTTTTACTTAAGTCAAATTTAAATGCAGGACTTTTACTTGTAACAGAGTATTTTTACACTGTGGTATTACTACTTTTACTGAAGTAAAACATCTGAATGCTTCTTCTCAGCAGCCCTCCTGTGGATAAATAAAGACTTTATAAAAAGCACTTTAATCTGAGTGGATTTCCAGACTGGGTGTTGCCTCTGATAAGTTCAAACCTCTGCACGACTCTGGGCGAGAGAGATAAGAAACCACTGGAAGAAATCTACAACACCTCTCTCTCTCTCTCTCTCTCTCACAACAAACATCAGCAGCTTTACCAAAACCTGTTTGAATTCAAGACCTCAAAGAGAGAGAGTGAGTGTGTGTGTGTGTGTGAGTGTGTGTGTGTGTGTGAGTGTGTGAGTGTGTGTGTGTGTGTGTGTGTGTGTGTGTGTGTGTGTGTGTGTGTGTGAGTGTGAGTGTGTGTGTGTGTGTGTGTTTGTGTGTGTGTGTGTGTGTGTGGTGTGTGTGTGAGTGTGTGTGTGGTGTGTGTGTGTGTGTGTGAGTGTGTGTGTGGTGTGTGAGTGGTGTGTGTGTTTGTGTGTGGTGTGTGTGGTGTGTGGTGTGTGGTGTGTGTGGTGTGTGTGTGGTGTGTATGTGTGTATGTGTGTGGTGTGTGTGGTGTGTGGTGTGTGTGTGGTGTGTGTGAGTGTGTGTGTGGTGTGTGTGAGTGTGTGTGTGTGTGTGTGTGTGAGTGTGTGTGTGTGTGTGTGTGTGTTGTCGATGACAGGTATGTTCCATAATCTGGACTCTAACTTTCACACAAACACGTTACAGATTCCCGAGTGTGTGTCGACGTGTTTGGAGATTAGAGGTTCAGGCCTCCGCGACACTCCTCCTCCTCCTCCTCCTCCTCCTCTTCTTCTTCTTCTTCTTCTTCTTCTTCTCTCTGTTCTCCTTCTCTTCGGATGAAATAAAGGGTTCTTCAGTAAGGGTTCTGGGTCTGTTCAGTGTTTGAATTACACTGTGACTTTCGGGGGGCGCCCTGTGTTTCGGGGGTGGGCGGGGGGTATGGAGTCAGGACAGAGACTTTAAAATGTGGCATTGAAAATAAAACGTGAACTGAAAAAGGAAACATTGGCATTGAAACATTTATGTTGGAAAAGGTTGTATTGGCACTGAAACAAGTTTCACTGAAAAATAAAACTCTGCCTGTGTTTTATTTATTTAAAATGTTTTTCATTTTATTTTGCAGATTAAATGTAACTCACGCTCCCCTTGCCCCTCCTCTCAAACCCCACCCCCCCAAAAGTTGAAACTGAAAACTACTGACATTGAAAAAAGAGCGACATTGTCATTGAAAAACACATCAGAATGCAAAAAATATCTAAATAAAATGAAAAATGTTTTATTTTTCAGTGAAACTTTTTTCAGTGCCAATAAATGTATACAGACAAAAAACAAAATATTTTAGAGCTCCACCTAAATTTCTCAAATGAGGCTTTCTGGGGAGCTCATGTCTCTTTCAGAGGAGTCGAGCTCCCTGTAGATCCCCGAGTCTATTAATACAATAATCACTCAGAACAACTCTAATATGTTCAAATCCTCAGCAGTGCAACAGGTCAACCTGTGTTTGACTTTGTACAGAGTTTTGTCAAAATGTTGGTTTTACACACGACAGAATAGTAAAAGAACCATTTTCTGGTTCGGTATTAAATCGTTTCTCTTAACAGTGTTTCTGTCTTCATTTAGAGGAGAGGTGGAAGAAAGGTCAGAGGTCAAGTGAGCAGTGAAATGACTCTCGACATGTACGAATGATAACGATAACCTTCAGTTTGAGTCTCCGGTTCACCCTGAAAACACTCTGTGACGTTAATAAATGGGGGGGGGGAATGCAAAGGGAAAATAATACAGAAGTAAATTCAGAGATATCAATTTATGTCACATTTTATCAATTAATTAATGCCTACATTTATTTTTAATATTATTTTTGGTGCATTTCATGGCATATTCATTTATTTATTTATTTTTGAATATGGCAGTTATGGTCCTCCGTACTCTGGGTGATATCAAAGGATGATTTGAAAATTGTTCAAAAATTATTTAAAAAAAAAAAGAAATATATATATATATATATATATATATATATATATATATATATATACATATATATATTTAACACTTTAGCTGAATTTTTATCTGCTTCCAGACAGGTTTTCACACTCGACATAAATCAGCCTTGTGTGTGAAATGCAGCGCCTGGATCTCATCACTCACACACACACACACACTCACACGTCCTCTACACCGTGTCCTGATGGGAAACGCAGGTCAGGTGACAGGAAGGAAGTGGAGTAGCGCAGCACCTGCAGGCTGGTAGTGCGACGCTCCCTGAGGACGTGTCTGCAGGTTTCCTTCATCACAACAATAGACCATTATATCCTCAAACAACAGACATTCATACACTGTGTGGGAGTGTATTAAAGGCCGCTGATAACCATCATAAAGTACTCTTCACACACACACACACACACACACTGACCTCCTTTACACACTCCAGTACGCTCTTATTTTGCAGTTCTTAGCAACAATTATGATGATTAATATTAGTATCACTGATTCTTTGTCATTTTATTCTTCCGTGTCAGTTAATTTCAGTTTGAAGGTGCTGTGACGTCGCTCTGCCTGGAAACATCAGCTCCATGACTGATTTTTGTTTGGTTATTACAGACTCAGCAAACGCCAAACTGGCTGCTTTTATCCAAACTCTCACATCCTAAAGCAACATTATGCAACTATTTGACCTTAAAATAACAGCTTCAGAATCATTTTGATGGCACACTGACTTGTAACAGGGAGAATGGCGCCTCTTTCCTCCCTGTTCTTGCACTGTGTAACTCGGGTTGAGCGGGTACGATCTCCTGCGTAACTCTTTACGGCACTACGTCCAGCTCGGTATTCTCCATACAGACATCATGGCTGAAGAGGAGGCTGACAGAGGAAGCTAAGAAGAGAAAAAGACAGACTGGCTTTTAGTCGTCGGCGAGAGCTTTGTGAAATAGAAGGCTGCAGGACAGACAGCGAGCCGGCCTTCTGCTGTTGGACTAGTGAGTCACATTAGCTGGCTCGCTACGTCCAGGGTTCATACAAAGTCTTGAAAGTTTGGAAAATGCTTCATTTTAACAGTTATGTTTTCAAGGTTAGGAATATGCTTGAATTCGAATATACTCCTTGAAAAATGCTTGATTTTTCAACATAATCTGGTGTTTGATCATCGACACTCATGGAAACCAAACATCTTTTAATATTTGAAATGAAACGATCCCGTCGTCGTATTTGTTTGTTGTCTCCTGGAATTTATAGTAAGATGTTAGATGTGATGCTAAAGGCTTCAAGAGTCTGGAAAGTTTTGGTTTAGGTACCTTGAAAGTGCTTGAAAGGTGCTTGAATTGTACTCTTTAAAAGCTGTACGAACCCTGTCTGTCTTGTGTTGTCGACTCGCTAGTTTTTGGTCATAAGCAGAGTCAGCCCACCAAACCAAATCCTTCAGCTGGTCAACAGATGCACGAGTACAGCTGTCCATGAGGAGGAGGTGCACTCCGAAAACTGTAGGGGGCGCCAGGTCGCACAAAATACCAATTCCTGCATAATGTTGCTTTAAAGGAATACTTTTGACCTTTATGGAAATACATTTGTTTGTTATTTGTGAGCTGGAGCTACATGAGAGGTTTCAGGTGATCAGAAGACATTATTTGGTCCAGGATGTGTTTGAGTTCTGCACGGCTATTCTATTCTCTACACTCAACATCCACAACACGAGACAGATAAACCATTTTTCTTCATTTGTCTTTTTTACCAAAAGGAATCAATAAATTCCTCGTCACGACAAATGAGATGACATCATCATCCACACCGGACGCTTAAAACAGTTTGGTTCATCACAACACTGTCGAGAAAAAGTGTCCTCCACCTCCTGCTGAACATACGTTAGTGTCTTCTTCTTGGGTATAATATGACAAGAAATAGATCTTTGGATATGTGTGTGTGTGTGTGTGTGTGTGTGTGTGTGTGTTGGACGTCCTGTGGGAACGAGGGGTTGAGCGGTGTGAGGTCTGAGGCGTCGTAGCGACGGACGGGCAGCGAGCACCGTCTAACTGAGAATAATACACCACTTCCTGCCATTCTCTCTCTCTCTAAACACACACACACACACACACACACACACACACACACACACACAGCTTCCAGTTCCGACTCGCGGCTTGGCGCTCCGGCCCAACGTTCCCCGAGATATTACCCTCCTCACACACACACACACACACACAGATATTCCTCCCCCCACACACTCAGTGTTTCCTGCTATAGGATGGCCCTGCTTGTCCTCCACGACCCCTGACACTAATAAACCCGATATCATCAACACACACACACACACACACACACACACACACAGGTTTTTACACAGAGTGGGAGCTTGTTGGGACGGAGGATAAAACGATTGTTGTTGTGACCATCATTATAAAATCCTGTTTCATAGTATTATAAACTACTCTGTAAACTAAACTAAAAACCCTTTCAGTGTACATATGGGCATGTCAGTACTGTATTAACATGTTTTTAAAAAAAGTGAACCTAACCTTTAACCTACGACAGTATCTGGGCTTATGGGAAATGGTGTTCATTAAACGCTGCATGCTAAAAACAGAAATATTGAAAATGTTTTTAAGGGTACTGTCCTTATCTATATCATATCATATGAACCACACAACACAAGACTCTGTTCCAGGCCTTGATTCTTATCTATTAGCATAGTTACAAATGTCAGTGGGATTTTGAATTAAGTTTTCAAACCTGGAAGTTACAGTTTCACCTCAGATCCAAACAGAGTTCTGCAGGACTGAGTCCTAAAACCCTGAAGTGAGTTAGCATGTTAGCATGTTAGCTCCTCCTGTTCCCTCGTCTGGAAGTCAGTGGGTTTCTTGAATGGGTTTTTGGTTCGATGCCTGAAATAAGGTCTGTGGTTAACACAAGCGTTTTGTTCTGCAACATAAAATCTGTCAGTAAATACTCCACTGGTGAGTTTTGAAGCTTTTCCGTGTCTTAAAAAAGGCGGTTGCTAACAAGTGTCTAAATGAGACTACAGAGGTTGTCGGGGACATTAAACGTCATCACGCCGAACACAGAAACTCATCTACTCACTCGTCCGCCTTTACAGCCTCGTTGGGTTTATACTGCAAACTGTTCTAACTCAAACTTTCCCAAAGGCTTTTGTAGAAGAGGTCAGCGCTGGAAGCTCAGTGGTGGAGACGCTGAAGTCATGTGACCGTGGTGTAGCTGGTTTATAGCCTAATGTTAGCTTGTTACTTCTGCAGATTGACTTTACGCTTCAAACATCATAAAGTGGAGTTCATGTGTGAAGATTATCTTGCTGAACAAAATGTGTCGGTATCATAAACTTTAGTTTTCTGTAATAATCCAGAATCCAATGGAAACATCCCATTGACTGTTTGTGGAGGGAACCAGGGCGATGCTAACTTCCTGGTTGGACTACAGAAACACCTCATCATCCCTGCAGCTCTCTGTTGGTCTTTCTCATAGCGGCCATTTTGACTTGTCATAGCAGCACAGGCACATTAAAGTCTCCTAGTAAGCCATGCAGAAAAGAAGTACAGTAAGAAGAACTATTGATGTTATTTATGACGTGTCATAAAAAACGTGTTATACCACCATATACCACGTCTATTATACTGGACACTTTCTTCTAGTTATTGAAAAGTGACGTAAAAATACATTTAAAGTTTCTACTTACAAAGAAAAGAACGTGTAAAACGTATCAGTTTCCTGAACAAAGCAGGACCCGACTCTGACTTCACAGCTTTGATGAAGAGGACGTCGTGCAGACGGACTCACTGTTGTTACAGACATAATCTGAGATGAAGAGGAGGAGGAGTTCAGCCAATGAGAGGGTGCTGACAAGTCTATCTGAAGTTATCAGCTGGAAGAAGATGGAGCGGATAAATGGTGGGAAGGTGTGTGTGTGTGTGTGTAGCAGCATTATAATTCCTGCATTAAATCCTTGTTGTCTTGCAAAAAGATTAGCAGGTGTGAAAAGACAGCCGCTTCTGAGTGTGTGTGTGTGTGTGTGTGTGTGTGTGTCTGACCTCTCTCACACGATGATTGGGTTTCAGCGTACACGGCCAGGAGCTGTGGGAACGCCTGACACACACACACACACACACACACACACTGTGTCACTCTCTTTTTTCTATTTTTGTCTCTCTCTGTTTCTCTGGTCTCAGCCGCTCCACTGCAGCGATGTGGGAATATCGATATATTAGCATGCTAACATAGCATGCTAACATAGCATGCTAACATGGCATGCTAACATGGCATGCTAACATGGCATGCTAACATGGCATGCTATGTAATCTGTAATCTGCAAAGTAACTAAAGCTGTCAGACACAGTTAAAAGGACAATATTTGTACTGTGAGATGTAAAGTAGAAGTATAAAGGTGCAGAAAATGGAAATACTCAAGTATCACAAGTACCTCAAATGTGTACTTAAGTACAGTATTTGTGTAAATGTACTTTGTTATATTGGAGTACAAGTGAAGTTGATAAAAGTCAAGTACAGAGAATTAAAGTTGATCAGCTCAGCAGCAGTCCAGTCTGAAACCTGTTGCCTTATATAATGAATATTTCTGACCGTCAGAAGTGGCCTCATTCCCATGCACACACACACACACACACACACACACACACACACACTCCGTCTGAACCAGACAGGCGGTATTATCAGGAGAGAAGGAGCAGCCCTGCGGAGACTGCACAAATCTCCCATCTCAAATTTGTGTTCACGTGCACGTGGGCGGGTCCACTGTGTGTGCGTGCGCGTGCGTGTGTGTGTGTGTGTGTGTGGCTCCCAGGCTCCGTGGGAAAGCTCCAGCAGAGGAGGAGGAGGAGGAGGAGGAGGACACACCGGTCACCAGTCCAGTCTGCAGCCGACACACGGGCCACCTGCCCCGGACTATATACCGGACACACACCGCTGGAAACACAACTCCTGGACATTTTAAACTTAACTTTAAACTTTTACTGACTTTAGAAACTGAATGCAGTTATAGTCTACGGGACGATTTGCACCAAGTTCACCAGTTTGTCGTTTTTGACTGATGTTTCGGGAGGAATCTTTAATTTCAGAGGAGAAACTTTTGTTGCTGTCAGTTTTTCTTTTCTGGGAAGGAAACTAACCTGAAACTTCATCAACTCCTGGATTAAACAGATCGAAAAATCACTCTAAATCTCCTATAATATCCCTGTAAGACCATAAAACTCATCAATGTTCCTCAACAGTGCCGTTATAGTATTTTGAGTTCACCTGTGCTGATCAATACTGAGTGATAGATCAGATTTCAGAGTAATTTCACTCATTTATTTATTATCTAAAAATATCTCATAGGAATCGGAAAAAGGTTTATTTTTGTTTAGAGTGGAAGAAACTTCATACCTCCAGGTCTCCTCCCGGGGAGACACAGACGGCCCTGCCCGCCGTCCATGCACCATGAAGCGGCCTTGTGAGGACAGCAGCTCGGCAGACAGCGACGTGGAGGAGACCATCGATGTGGGCAGTGAGAGCATTTATCCGGGGTGAGTTAGGAAGAAAATGTACTTGTTTCTGGATCATATATTTCAACGAAAAGCTTCAGTGGCTGATGACTAAATATATCTATAATAATTTATATTAAATATAAGTTGAAATGCTGAAGGAAAGGCTCCTCCTTCATGTTGCAGTACTTGAATTATGGTGTTTATACATGGAAAAAGTCTGCAGAGCATGGCTTGTAATCTTAATATTTTTAATAGTATTGTTTCAAAATATTCAGATTATAACTCATAATCTGCAGCGTTTTTATTGCACACAAACACGTTAAAAGATCAAGACAGAAAGAGGATTTAATTTAGTCAATCTAAGATTTAAAGTCACCTGCTGTCCTTCAAAAGGTTCTTCTTCTTATTATTATTTTGGATTACTGTTGTGCTGTCAGAAATGTATTGATCCCTGAAGAACAACATCTGTCTGCATTATATTATTATTATTTAAAGTATCAGACACATTTAAAGAATATCTGTCTAATAGACAGTAGAGGCTCCAAACCGCGTGGCAAGGCAGCTTTATTTATCCAGAACATTTCAAACACAGAGGCAAGTCAAAGAAAAGCATGAGAACAAAACAATAAGAATAAAATCCATTAAGATTTTATATTTGAGATTAAATACTGTTACACGTTCATTCTCACCTTGTAAACTAAAGGCTAAAGTTATATATTTTAACATACTGTTACAGTTTCTGCTGTTGAAGGTAAAGGATGATGTGCACCAGATGTTCTGCACGGGACTAAACATCTTACTGCTGTTACTGAAATCAAATGAAATTAAATCAGTTTATGATGTAAAATCTGCAAAAATCAGTTTCACCTCTGAAGGACTTCTGTTTCCATGAAGTCCAAAACTCTCCCTGTGATTCAGATTTTTATGTGCAGAGTTGCTGTCCCTCGTTTTTATTTAGCAGGAAACACTTTAATTAGTTTATTTAGGTGTCAGAAATGAGCAGTTTGCCACAGCAGCGAACAGAAAGTTAAATAAAGTAATTCTGACAAGGTCACCTGTCATGATGTGAGCAGACCCCGCCCACCTGGCGCTGCAGGTAGAGTAAAACAAAGGTCCTGTCCAGATACAGGTGTAGTGTTACCTGTACTGGACGAAAGGAAAACTGATAGAAATGATCAGCAGGAATCAAAACCGTCAGATAAAGAAGACAAATAAAAGTTTTGATGCTGACCTTCGACTTTAACTGCTGACTCCCTACATTTCCCACAATCCCTTTCAACTTCCTCTGAAAACAGATGCAGGTGGAAGAAGTACTCTGATCTTTTACTTCAATACAAGCAGCAGTACCACAGAGTGAAAAAACTTCTGCATTAAAAATAATACTTAAAATATGTAAATATTATCAGCAGAATGTACTTAAAGTATCAAAAGTTAAGGTTCTCATAATGCAGAAAAATGTCCCCTTGAGTTTTATACTGTTATATATTATATTATTAGATTATTATTACTGATGAATTCATGTATAAGTAGCATTTTACAGCAGCTGGTCGAGGTGGAGCTCATTTGAACTATTTTATAAACTGTTGGGTAATTTAATCTGTAACAACACGTAGTATTTTATAAAGTAATCATGTGTTTGTTCGGTCAGACTTTTATTTGTTTAGTAACTGAAGCTGTCAGGTAAATGTAGAGCAGTAAAAAGTACAACATTTGCCTGAATTGTAGCAGAATAGAAGTATAAAGTAGCATGAAATCTAGTACAAGTACCTCAGTATATACTTTAATAAGTATACTAGTTATTAGCAGAGATACTGACAGGATATATTCAGATCTGCAAACACATGAAACTCGTTTTCTCTCGGTGTCTGAATTGATCATCATGTCCACTTCCTGGTTGGATTTTCTGAGGATCAAATCCACCACAGAAGAAGAGAATCTGCCGTATTTCATCTGTAGAGAAAACAGTCCGAACTCTTCACTTTAGAGACGCTGAAACATTCACTGCTAATGTTTTAAAAAACATGTACCGGCGGTGGAGGAAGTACTCCGATCCAAATGTTACTTACACAGAAGTATTATCAGCTAAATGTACTATACATTTCACAGCGTTTTATTATTAATATTATACTCTTCTGTTTTTATCACTAACAAACACATGAAAGATCATCTTAATGTTGTAGTTCGTCAACGTGGAGCCAATTTTAAATACTTTGTGTACTACTGGGTGG
Organism: Macquaria ambigua; assembly: GCA_008360985.2. Taxonomy (NCBI): domain Eukaryota; kingdom Metazoa; phylum Chordata; class Actinopteri; order Centrarchiformes; family Percichthyidae; genus Macquaria; species Macquaria ambigua. Next base: position 44,756 of record VMKM01000869.1, read on the forward strand.
ATTAGTAGAAAAGTACTGCATCATATTAAATGAGAATATTATGTCTTTTTAATGTAAAAAGGAACTAAAGCTGTTCTTCTTATTATTATTACTATTATTATTAAATGTAGAGCAGGAAAAAATATATTTCCCTCTGATGTAGTGAAGTATAAAGTAGGATAAAATGGAAATACTCAAGTACATGTATATATTAAAATGCTACTTCAGTAAAGTACTTAATAAATGTACGTAGTTACATGAACAAAAACACATTAATAGACAAAGAAATGATCCAAAAGGTTTTTAAATTAGTTTTTTTTTCTACAAAATTCAGAGTGACATTTTTCCCAAATGGCCTAAAACACCAGAAATCCACACGTTCGAGGTTCTGTTCATTTCCTGAATACTTACTACTAAATAACACACTGCCTGACCTTTCTACCAGCAGATTTCCTCTCGTCTTATTTGTGGATCACCTATCAACCTGTTGTCAGAGCAACGTCTCCTCAGGTGTAGGTCATATATGGATATTTCATGTATTGATTCAGATATTATTTTGTTGTTCAGACAAATGAAGGCGTCCTTTATAAGATGTGGATCTCCCACCACGACCACGCAAGTGATGGCGAGGAAAAGACGCAGAGGGGTAAAGCTCTTATTTGTATTAATAAAGGAGTATTATCACGGGTATTATGGTATTATATCAAAGGATTTACAGTTCAGAGATAGTTTTATTCTTTTCTTTTATTTGTCAGATTATCGAGAAGAGACGCAGAGACAGAATCAACAACAGTCTGTTGGAGCTACGGAGGCTCGTCCCCACGGCGTTCGAGAAGCAGGTGAGAGTTCAGACAGAACCAGGAAGAGACGCCTTTAAATCAGTGTTTCTCAGTGCTCCATCCACACTAACACGTTTTTGTTTTAAAACTCATAACTTTTGCTACGTTTGCACCTGGCGTCCACACTACTCCGGCGTTTTATAACCCCTAAAACAGAGACCTTTTAAAACGCTGCTGACCTTGTTTTAGTTTGAAAACTCAGATTGTGTTTTAGTGAGGACGGACGGAAACAGACAACAGACAAACACCAGCCTCGACTCCCAGCGGTTAATTCAACATTAATAACGAATCACAACACTTCCTGTCAGTAACAGTTCCACCTGTCATCGGTCCAACAGACTTTTCTCCATCGCTGTTCTTCGTTCTAGTATTTTCTGCAACTAAGCAACCAGCGCAGAGCAGACAATCTGCTTCCTGTTTACACCGACACGTGCACGTGACAGGTCATGTGATATGCGTTTCAGGCGTGTCGTATGGACGGAGATTATTTCTCAAACAGTGATAAAACGCTCCTGTGGACAGTTTTATCTGTTACTCTCAAGATTAAGAGCTGCTGAACTCGGTTGGTTTTTATCTGACGTTTGGTTTGTTTCATCATCATCATCATCATCATCATCATCATCAGGGTTCAGCTAAACTGGAGAAGGCAGAGATCCTCCAGATGACTGTGGACCATCTGAAGGTGCTGCAGGCCACGGGGGGGAAAGGTAAGGTGTTTGTACTCTGGAGTATCACAACAACACAGTTCACACACACACACACACACACACACACACTCGAGACGTGAGGTGACGTGTCCTTCAGTCTTTGTCAGAGCATCAGTGTGGACGTGAAGTCAGTCAAACAGCGTCAGTTTACAGCACTGTGTGTGTGTGTGTGTGTGTGTGTGTGTGTGTGTTTGGGGGGGGGTGGCAGTGTTGGCTGCGTTCACAGGCCGTCTCTCTGCAGCGTTTGTTTGGGTTTATACCAGCAGCAGCAGCAGTGTGTAAAGTCAGCTGAGCAGCAGGTCACATGGTCTGCAGGTCGCTATAGAAACACTGATATGAGCTGTATTGATCTGACACACAGTATTTGACCGTCTCTCTCTGTGTGTGTGTGTGTGCAGGTTATTTTGACACCCACGCTCTGGCCCTGGACTTCCTGTCTCTGGGGTTCAGGGAGTGTGTGACGGAGGTTTCCCGCTACCTGAGCGCCGTGGAGGGTCTGGACTCCAGCGACCCGCTGCGCTCCCGCCTCCTCTCCCACCTCACCTCCTGCGCCTCGCAGCGCGACGCCGCTGCCCTCACCTCAATGACCTCCCATTCGCCACACCACCACCACCACCACCAGCAGCCTCACCCTTTACCTCACCCCTTCCACCCCCATCACTGGGCCGCTGCAGCCGCTGCCGTCGCCACTGCGGCAGCGTTTCGACCTCTGCCGTACGGACTGAGCGGGCTTCCTGTCTCTCCTGATGCTGGAGGAGGTGGAGCCCCCCAGAGGTTGGTGGAGTTGTCACAACGCAGTGTCGCCTCCTCCTTTTCCTCCTACGCAGACTCCTCCTCCTCCTCTCCTTCCTCCTCCTCCTCCCCTTCCTCGTCTCTCGTGCTGCCCTGCACCCCCGCTCCTCTCTCCGCCTCCCTCCTCTCCCTCTCGGCGTCGTTTCCCATCACCCTCCACGGAGGTTTCCCCCTCCTCCCTCCCTCCTCCTTCACCACTGCCACCACCAGTCCTCCCATCTCCTCCTCCTCCTCCTCCTCCTCTTCGTCCTCCCAGACTCCTCACAGCAGTAGCAGTAAACCCTACAGACCGTGGGGGACCGAGGTCGGAGCTTTCTGACTGACCTCTGACAGTTTTAACAGCCTGGAAAACACTTTAACCACCAGTAAACAAATCACTTACAAACAGTTTGACCGACTGGTTTTAACTAGTTCTATTAACTTGTTTTTACCTTTGAGGTGTTTCTGATTGTTTTCCACCTGCTGGTTTCACAAAGTGACCAGATGTTCTTTCTATTCAGATTTGCTGAACTGTTTTAACAAGTTTCACCGAGTTCAACTGATGTTTTGTTCCTATTTGAGGACAAAGTGACACTTACGAAACCTGAACAAGCTATGTTGAAGAACCTTAAATCTCTGTAGACTGAACTCACTGAGAGAATCTCCCAAAAAGACCATAAGTGACCTGTTGGTTTCTCTACACGTTAATTATTATTTAACCTTAATAAGTCTGGTGATTTTTCTTATCGTCAACAAATCACATGAAAACACCAAAATCAATAGAGCCACAGATCTCCACTGTCCAAATAAAACTATTAAAAACACATCAGTGAGCCTCACTGTTCACCTTCATCACCATGAACACACACACTGGAGTTTATCTGGACTCAGTCCCACACACACCGTCCTGCTGCCCCAAATACTCACTAGAGCACCAAACGTGGATTCATCCGCTGCTGAAAATAGTCCCCAACAAAAAACTACAGTGAGCAGCTGTTTTAGGAAATTACTGTATAACTATATATTTGTGAGGTGTTTTTAAAGATTTTCGTCTTCAGCAGGAACCAATGGGCTGTGAGCTGAGAGCCACAGACAGGAAGTCAGACAGGACTGAGAGACGGACTAACATGTTGTTGGTTTTGGTCTTTTCATGGGATTTGTTGACAATAACACCAAACCTTTAAAACCTTCACTTAAACACCAACCATGTGACAAGAAATGAACCAAAGTCTGATGATGGAATTCACTGATGTTTAATCAAACTAACAAGAGAAAGAAACTATTAACTGAGAATAAAGTTGTTGCCAAACTTCTCCACTGCAGACCTGTTGAAAGCAGTACAGTCTCAGACAGCTGTGTATCAGACTGGGATGAAGATTAATGTAATAACAATGATGGTGGTTGGACTTCAGTAACTGACTGAAACTCAACAATAATTGATCACTAAACCCATCCCACTCTTTTGTTGTTATGTATGTGTGTAAACTGTCACTGAATTTACCATCAAGCCGTCTGTGTGCCTTTCTACAAATAAACATGAAGTAACAGTACTGCTGCCGTCATGAAACGTGCAGCTGTTAGCGTGTTTCTTTCAGGATGAACTTGATGTTTTTATGTAACCTGGGTGAATTTGAAATCATTTCTTTTGCTTTTAAGTTTCGATCTGGAGAAGAGCTTCAGTGCCTAAAATGTAAACGGTTAAAGTGCCGCACCAGTGTGTTTGTAAGTGTTATCTCCTTAAAGGAACAGTTCAACAAGTTGGAAAATACACTCATTTGTTTACTTGCTGAGAGTCAGAGGACGAGATCGATACCAGCCTCATGTCTGTGCGCTGCGTATGGAGTTAGAGGAGGAGATTAGCTTAGCATAAAGACTGGAAACACGGCTCTGTCCAGAAGTTGCTTGATCTCATCCGTGCTTACTGGCCGTCTTCCTGTCACTATTTTTCTGGCTTTGGCACGGGAAGATGAAGTACCCATTCTTAATCTCACTGACAAAGCTCTGATTGGCTCGAAACAACCATCAATGAGCACAACACCGGACATGTTTGATTCGCTGAACAAATTGGAGATGTGTACAGTGATTCAGGGGTCTGAAACCATGTTGACGAATGCCTGGATCAATAAATAAAAATATAAACTAATTCCTAAAACACAGCAGCATGGTTTGCAAAATGCTTAGTTGTGATGTGAAGTACGAGTAGTTTGTGGTTAATTGACGAAAATGTGCAAAAACACCGGAACGATCCTTTAAACTGCCCTCGAGCAACATTCAGCACCGCTGTGCACGCTGCAAAACAAGACTCAGTCGCACAACAAGGTCCATTTAGTAGCTGTTGGAGCTTTTGATCATATCAAATGATCTTCCTCTGCAGCTCGAATTTGCCCAGTTGTTTTTTTTCTGAGCACTTTAAGGACCGATCACTTCAAATTTCTTTAAGTTTAGGTATCTGTGAGTAACCAGACTGCATTCCCAAGTTCGAACAGCACACACACACACACACACACACACACTCACACACACACACACACTCACACACACACACACATTAATCCACTCCTTTGCCTTCATCTTGCCGTTGATTTACACACTGAAATCACTGTTGCACCCGTTAAATCCTCCCAGAGAAGAAAACGGCGTCACTTCCAGCTGAATGGAGGATTAAAGGCTGACAGGCCTGGGAACGGCTCCGCGGGCCGTAAATCCGCCCCGGTCAGCCGACACGGTTCTCACGCCAGGACGCCGCTTTGAAGTGACCGGCGGTAAATTGGGTGACATGAGCCGGTCAGCGCTTTACATACAGACACACAGAGAGGCAGAAAAAGACAGAGCGGATAACAACTGGAGGACAGAAACCGGATGAGGAGCTAAAGTCTAAAACTCTGCTGTTTGAGACAGAAGATTCTGTTTAACTGGCTGTTAAAGTCAATAAAACGTTTGTCTTTTAATTCGCCAAACAATATAAAATAAAATAGTTGCTATAACGACCTTCATGAATCATGATTTACAGTTAAAACACCTCAAACATTTTTTTGTTTTTGGCTTCATCTGCTGTAAAGAGTTCTCCTGAGATATCGTCTTCTTTATTCCACACATTCTTCTTCCTTGTCTAAACCTGGTACCTACATTACCCACAATGCAACTCAACCACTGACATGTTTGGTCGGAGATTCAGGTGTGTTATGCTAGCTAGCAGCTAACGTAGCCTGCAGCAGAGAGGAGCAGCGGGCTGCAGAGGTCTGGTCTTTCTAACTCCACACCAACAGACTGTTTTCATCTTCAACCGACGCTGACTCAAGTGACATCACTCGAGGACGTTTATCAGACGTCGCTCAGCTCCCTCTGAGACACTGAAGGCTTTATACTGCTTTTATCACATGCAGTAGGACTCCCCAACACCTGGAAACACACTGATGTGGAAAATCTGTGAAGTTCCCCTTTAATCTCACTTTCATACAGATCCAACAGTGTGTCCTAATTCTATTCTACTACTATTGTATACGTCACATAGAGTAAGTACTGTACTAATCTCTCTAGCATACTGTGTGTGTTGTTTGTACAAGAAATTAGTGCACTTTATTATTTCATGCTAACAGGAAATGGTACAATATTTGCGCCATCAGATGTCAATCAAACCTCAGCTGTCAGTTAAGCTTCACACAGAGAAAGATAGATGTTTTACTAAGATTTAATGTTTATTTTTTTGGGAAAGATTCCTGTAGTTGTCGCACACATCTGCAGTTTATTAGCTTTTTGTTTCAGCTGTGATATACTCTCCTTGTTTCCTTTGTGCATTGCATTGTGGGAAACAGCACACTCACAAATCAAATGTTTTTTTTTGGTCTGCATGCTGACTTTTTGGGACACACTTCATCTCTGGATTACAAACCAGGCAAAGTGTGCAACTGCCCCGTGGCCCCAGACCTCCAGGGGCCCCAAAAGCCCCAGTTCACTGTGTGTCAGTTGGGATGTAGTTAGTTGGTTGCTCCACCACTTTGATCCAGACTGAAATATCTCAGCAACTATGAGATTTGGTTGATTCATGTTCCCCTCAGGATGAACTGTAAGGTGCCATCATCAGGTAAACATTTCAATGTGTCCGGTACTTTAGTTTGTGACCAACTACCTGCAAAACTAACGACATTCCCATCAGTCTCAGCTGGACTTTAGACTTAGTGCTAGTAAGCTAATGTTAGCATACTAATACACTAATCTAAGATGATAAACATGGTAAACATCATATTAGTCAAACCCTCCGGTGTTACCAAGGAAAAACTTTAGATTTTGAATGCAAAACACTTGAAAATATAAATGAATGGTCTTAATTAAGTGTCCATGGTATAAGTGAGACAATGCCCTTCGAGGTGTCCATTATCAGGAATTAATGGACGACAGGGAGGCCATTAATTCCTGATAACGGACACCTCGTCAGGTATTATCCCTTACATGTTAGCATGCTGATGATCAAGGACGATGTCATGTTTATGTTTATGAAGGTGCTCATGAAGCATCCAGAGGGTTTGACATTTAAAAAATTTCAACTTTTAGCAAAAGAGTGCCACTCTTCAACAACAGATTCAAAGAAACAATGACCACTTCCTGTTTTCTGTTTCTTTGTTTTAGTTTCATTCTTCTTTTTTAGAAAAGCAGCAGCTTGAGCACAGATCTGAAGATCTGCGAGACCAGACAAGTTGCTGAGCAACAAAACACGAAAACAAAAAGTCCAACAGGAGCTGGTTTGCAACATAGAACAGAGTTCATGTATCAGAGGTTTGTCATGTAAAAACAAGTCTTCTTTTGCTTCTGCAGTGTTTGCCTGAAGATTTCCCAGCATGCCTCTGCTTTAAGGTGACATTAAGGAGACCATGTTGTTAGGACTTAAAATCTCAATCCAGTAGCCGTCAGGATCCTGAATGAAGGCCAGATCCTTCATTTTACCTGAGAGGAGGGGAACATGGTGGTGGTTAATATAACGGTACACACACACACACACACACATAAAGAACACAAAGTACTGGTGCCATCTTTCTCTCAGCTCATCGTGAACTAAAACAATCCAGCTAAAATCAGCTAATTATAGTAAATAGCAACACTAAACATTTAAATACAGTCAGATGAAAGTTAAGACAGTAAAATAATAAAATAACCACTTTTAAGTTCATTTTAGCAAATAACTTAACAGCTGTTTTTGTCTCTTAGAAGAAACCTGCACTGACTTACATGAATTCCCAGGAGACGTAACCTAAAGTTTAACTCTAAAATGTCATGTTTAAGGAGGGAGCACCGTCTTTCTGGGAGGTGAGTCCCCATAATGTGACTGTGCGAACACATCATGTCACCATCTACTCTAATACACAACCAGCTGACTGTGAGCTCCACCTCCTGGTGGAAACTTATATCAACCAACAACATTTAACTATAATAAGACTCTGAAGACTACACAGCTTTTCAAATTTAAACTTTTACTTTTCTAAATCTAGATTACTAGTCTAGACCTGCATTTCCAGACTGGATTTAGAGTCTGACTGTTACAAGGTGGCCAGCTGAGCTCAATCCAACTTAATAAAACTCAAGAACATAGTTTCAACAAAAGTACATTTACTCAGCTACTGTACTTAAGTACAAATTTGAGGTAATTGCACTTTACTTTACTCCACTACAATATTATACTTTTTACTTCACTACATTTATCTGACAGCTTTAGTTTTTTGCATATAAAACATATGAAGAGTTTATAAAATATGATGTTTTGTTATAAATTAAACTACTCGACAGTTTATACAAGAACAGCTGAAACCATCAGTTGGGGACATTTACTACTTTAATACTGAAAACTACATCTTCCTGATTACACACTTTTACTTTTCAATGCAGGACTTTTACTTGTGACAGAGTATTTCTACAGTGTGGTATTAGAACATTTACTTAAGAAAACGTAGAATAACCATCTGAAATGGTTAAGAGCTGCAGTTTGAACCTGATATCTGGAAGGACTCACCTGAGTCTGACTTCTTGATGAACGTCACTCTTTGCTCTTCAAATAGTTTGCAGGCAGCGTAAACATCAGGAACAGCGATGCCAATATGACCTGCAACCAGACAGCAGGTTACACCCACAACACACACACACACACACACACACACACACACACACACACACAGAACACAAAGTGCAGGTGCCACCTGTTTCACCTTTTTTCTCAGCTCCTCTTGAACGGAAACTCAAAATCAGCTAATTATAGTAAATAGTCACACTAAAATACAGTCAGATGAAAGTAAAATAATATAATAATTACTTTTAAGTTCATTTAAACAGTTTACTTGTTTACTAGCAGAGTGAAATCTACATGAGTCCAACTTCTCACCGAATCCTCGCGGCTCGTTGTTCCCGTTGTGGTACGACAGACTGTCATCTGACTCTGAGCCCCAGTTACTGACAGACAGAGAGGTAATCATTAAAACAGTCTGGGAGTCACCTGGTGTTTCAGGGTGTGTTTGGTGGTCTTCCTACGTACTGTGTGAGCTCTAAGGTGGCCCGGCGAGAGAAAGTCCACGCCGTCCTCTCTCTGATGTCGTCTGGGATGTCCGACTTGTCCTCGTAACCCAGGAAGTAGAGCGTGAAACGCATCGAGGGGAAGTCGATTTTCTGGAGCAAGCTGGAAACCACAGAGGAGTCCAGTGGTTAAAGGTGTGAGAGCTGATCAGCACTGATGATGGTATACAGCTTCCTGACAGAAAAGTTCATCAGACTGAGGACTCACGTCATGCCCAGGATTCGAGTGTAGAAGTCCAGAGATCTTGCTGGATCTTTGACCCTCAGCATCGTCTGCTGCATCATGTAGTCCTGCAGAGACCAAAGTCATCAAGACAAATAAGAAGAATCTTTAAAGCTGCACTAATCAAGATTTCTCTCTGCAGCTCTACGCAGCATTTTAGCCTATTTTAAGCTCCTAGTTTTGGTTTTGCGGCACATTTCCTGTCTGGTTTCGTGTCCAGCAGCTCTGATAAACCCACTGTACACTACCTGCCCAGCACCACACGGCAGACCAACAAAGTTAGAGACTAGCTGGTGAAGAAAGTGGAACATTTAGCAGCTGAAGAAACTGATGTTTCCCTCAGGAGCTGGTGGAGACCAAAAACAGAGCTAACAGAGAGGAAATACTGGACTTAGATTCATCAGGTGACACAAACACGGCTCCAGTGGGATCATCATGTTGCTCTGTTCCTGCTAGCTGTGGAGGTGCAGCAGTTTGCTAACACGCTAGCCATAACAACTTTATAAGGTGACAGCGTGTCAGCGTTGTGTTTCAGTTTGTTCTGCTGCCCCCAAATAGGCAAAAACAAAAAATCAATGCAGCTTTAAGCACCTTAAATAGTAACGTAATGTCGGTTTCAAACCCTCTGTTGTTATAAGTGTTGCTGTGTGTGTGTGTGTGTGTGTGCCCTCTTGCACCTGTAACCACACCCAACAATGATGTCACACTGTACAGACACACCCTGGAGTACACTGCTACATCACTGCAGGTGAGAGGTGAGAAGGCCGAACACCTTTTACATTGTACATAGTCATTTCATACATTATACTATATATATATATATATATATATATATGTGGGTATATATATATATATGTATATAAGAGCAGACAACAAATAAAAACAACTTTAATTGAATTTCCTAAAAGTCCGGTGCCAGCTGTGGTTTTTGGGATTGTATCACTTTTGCACTTTATTTTAATAAACTTAATTAGTAGAATATAATCTATAAAGTGCCTTTACCCTTCACAGCAACACACTAACACGTCTTTAAGCATGTTTTTCAAACAAACTTACAAAATTATTTCTGGTATTGTGTCAGTTTTGCACTTCATGTCAGTAAACTCTAAAGGGTCAGTTCACCCAAATTACAAGATCCTTGTTTTTATTTCTTTAAATAGTTACAGATGGAGATTTCTGTCTCTGAAAATTCTTCTGCCACCTTCATACAACAGAGGTGAAGGGGATTTCATTTCATTTGATTTCTTTTAAAATTCAACAACAGCTTGCTTTACAGAAACAGTGTCTGAGTTACTCTGGATCATCTACAAACCTAAATAATCCAGAATCACCTGGACACCTTTTCTGCAGAGACAAGTTGATGGATTTTTTCCTGTCATTTGAGCTTTAAGCACCACAAACTGCTTTCTCCACCATTGTCCTGAGGTGGAAGCAGAAAATCTCAGACGTGGATATTTAAAAATCTTGGCATGTGAAACCGAAACTGGATCTGCATTTCCAGATAACACATAAAGTAACTAAATGTTTAATGTAGTCTGTGTGAACTGGGCCTTGAAAACATCTGTTCCAGCTGTGACTCTGCCTGTATATGAGAATAAATCCTGTGTGACACTGAACAGCTCCTCAGAGTGGAGGTTTCTGCAGTCATCAGTCTGGCCTACAGGCATCTGCATGTCTGAAGTCCCAAATTACTGACAACAGGTTTGACTGCATTACAACCTCTCACCACACAGTCTGGATCTTCTGCCTGAGCAGTAAAATAGAATTAAACTCAGTCCGTTCAAATTAAACGAGATATTAAAAACCAAACACTCACCTGGGTGATGGGATCTCCGTCTTTGCAGGCAGCAGCCGCCGCCTTGTCCGACAGTCCTCTGCTCTCCATGGCTCTCAGATCAGACTGAATGATCTGAACACACAGGTTCCTCCACACACTCTCCTGCTCCGTGCTGCCTTCAAGTGCTGCTCTTAACACTGTGCTTCTGATCTGTAATCTGGAAACATGGATTCACTACAAAAAAAATCTTATACGGTAGTTTTAAAAAAAAATTGTTTAAGCTTTAGGGATCACAGAGTTACGTTGTGAAAATGGAAATTACTACCTTTGTCTATTCATGCAGGAAGTTTGGGTTTCCCCATAAACATATCATCTGGTGTCGCCTGTTGTGCAACTTATTATACATTTATCTTGACTGTCAGAGAACGTGTTTCTCCAGTCCCGGCTGCATTACACTGGCTGCTCTTTTGTTTTAGATATCAGAAAGAAGAAGTTTGAGAACCACAGCTCTAATAGTTCCCTGCATTGTTATTTTATTGTATTGCATGTATTAACTCTGGTTTTGAAAGGTACTACTATTACTGCTATTGTACTGCTACTACTTGTACTATTACTACTAATGCTACCAGAATAGTATTTGTTCTGTTGCTACAACCACTGCTGAGTTTCAAACCTCATTAAAGATTCACTCCCTAAATAAAGTGCTAAATTACTGACCACATGACAAAACAGATTTTCTCGTTGTGAGAAAGTCTTCTGGGTTTAACAAGATGGTTCTCATGTTATAAGAGATTTATTATTTAATTACAACAACATACCAAATAAAATACCAACGTACGTTATAACGAGAAAAGTGTCTTATTTTATTGAGTTAATTGGTCGTTACAAGAAATATTTCCTTTTTTTTAACAAGTTGATTTTGTGTGAACACAATAACGTTTTGCGTTGATATAACAAGAAAGGTTTCACGCTTTAATGGAATAGTTTATGTAGTAATAACATGAAGAATATGTCATTATAACATGACAAACAAATTATGTTGAAAAGCAAGAAATAAATTCAAAATCTTGAAACTCAACATATTCTGTGCTTCAGTTTCACACCAACAGTGAGCTAAATTAACTTTTTAACACTTTCATCCAACCACCTTGTTTTTAAATTTGTTGTATTTTTTTAGTTTGACACCTCTTCTCTGCTCCCAAACACCTCAGAGATTTAGACATTCCTGACTGAACCTGAAGGCAGCAGGTGTTTCTGCTCAGGGGAGGGCTCACAGAGCAGCTGCTGCCTTCAGGTTCTGACTGAACTATTGTGAAAGCAACAACCACAGCACTGATGACTGAGATACGACTGCAGAGGTGGACGTTAAATTCCAGTGAACTCTTCAGTCTGTGCTGCTTTCAGCTTCACATCGACGTGACATATTACCTGCTCCACAGGCCGCGGACGAACTGAGGAATCATCTCTGGAAGATCAAACTACAGGAACGTTTTTTTTAAGTTAGAAAGTGTTGTGAAATAAAAGCATTAGAAACTTAAAGGGAGTCTGGCAGGCAACATTAGTGCCAATTACTAAACAGTTTTTATTGTCTAAGAGGATAATTATGATTAATAAACTAAAGTAAAATAACCTTTTGCTGATTAAATAATCACCCTGTTTGTCTACATGAATGTGGATTTGAAGATGGGCAGACTCCCACCCTGTGTGGTTGTTGTAGTAAACCCTGAGAGGGTGGGGGGGCAGAGGATCTTGGAGGCATTTGGGTAGAAAAATGTGGTTATGCGGAGCTGCAGGTCTGAACAGGTAACAGACATTTGCAGTGAGGGAAGATGAGTGGGCGGACCCAGGCTGCGGGCTGACATTAACACACCCTGGTTCTGGATCCAATTTTAGATCAACTAATCCCCCTCACACTGGTCTCACAGTAAATACACAGATATTACACACACATCAGGTATGGTAGGTATTCAGCATGACTACAGTCCAGTCAGACCCCTCAGCTCATCAGGACAGGTGGTGGTTTTCTAACTGCAGCTGGAATATAGATCCAGATCTGGTGAACAACTTTGCCGTTTTCTGAAGCTTATGATAAATGATTGTTTGTGTGACCGTGGTTTGGTTGTGACATAAAGTTGTCATGGTGAATGTTAGCAAACAGCCGCCTACCTCACCATCCAGCAGACAGAGAACAACATGAACATCCCATTTGGAGTCGTGTTTGTGTCACCTGATGAATGAAGTCCATTATTTTAGCTCTGTTTTTGCACCATCTCACATAAATGTATGTTCCCCAGCTAGTCTCTAGCTCTTGCTGCTGAGCAGGTAGTGCTCAGTGGCTTTTTACAGCTTTTATTCTGAAAACACTGAGACTGAACCACAGGAAATGTGCAGCAAAACCAAAACTACGAGCTTAAAAAGAGGCTAAAAAAGCTCCGTAGAGCTGCAGAGCTGGTGATGATTCTCTGCGAGTTCATCACTAAGAACTCCTTTCACATTACACACAGTCATTCAATCCACTGTTAGTAGAAAAATACTGATTAGTGCAGCTTTAAAGCCACTATGCGTAGGAATTTAAAATGTATGACTTTGGCGCCATCTGGTGGGAGTATCAGGAACGATACGATAGCCAACAGGAACAGACTTCTGATCTGCACATGCCGACTTTAATTTAGCAAAAAGAGACAAAAAAAAGGCAAAATCATCTGCTCAGTTTCCTTTTTATAGAAAGTGTAAATATAAAACCAGTGTTAATAAAACATATTAAATATTTTAAAAAAGGAAGAGAAAGAAATGTCCTCTAATGGCTCACATTAAAAAAAGTCTTAAAAAAACAAATTGTAACCAAATCTAACTCAGTTCAAAAACTAGTGAACATTAAAATAAATAAAAAAGCTTGTTAAGAATTTAAGAACAATTGTCAAATCACAACTACACTAATTCCCCAGGAAAATACACAGTTGACTCAGATAAGAACTCGTATCTGTGCAGACCGGCTTCAATAATCTGCAGAGCCAATGAAGATAATCTACAACACTTCAACACAAATTTTATTCTTTACCAAAGAAAAACGGTCATCACTCCCAGACGTCAAACAATTTGGAAGCAGAAATTAAAAACGCAACTAAATATAATTACATTTTTTTAAACATACAAATTCGGGTCAGTTGCAGATCAGAATCCTTCTCCAGTGACATTTCACCACAACTTTAACATTTTAACATGAAACTGAAACGTGAAGGACAGGAGGAGCTCCGTCTCAGGAGGCGGCGTTGTCGTTGTCGTCATCTCCGAGCTGCCTTGTGGCTCTCCAGCAGCAGGACCACCAGGCGGCTCTTGAGCGTGGCCAGTTTCCTGCTGTAGTCCTGCTGCAGGACCGACGTCAGCCTGCAGCGGAGGCTCCGCAAGCTCGGCAGGGAGGCGCAGTCCGGCACGTTCAGCAGAATGTGGAACAACTCCTGCCACAGGTCGCTGTGGGGGTTTCTGAGGAACAGAGATGAAAGTGTTGACACTTTGACTGGAGGCAACATAAAGCTGCACGTCCCGTCTTCTTCTCCTGATCCAGGTCTGAGCTTTTATTCCACTTTACTGTGAAGCACCAAAATTACGATGTATAAAAGGCTATGGCTGGTGTTACTCTATTTTTTGCTTCTTGTTAATAAATCCCAGAATACCACCAGACTCATGCTTTAAAGTTATAAGATTTTCATATAATCAAACCCTGTTATTGATGCTATTTATGGTTGGCATTTATTCTGCAATAGCTACTCAATGTATTTACATTCAGTACATCTGATGGATATCAGCCTCACTGTTTAAGTTGCTGCTAATGCTAACGGCACATCCTGCTGCTGCTTCACATTAAAAGCATCTGGGCTTAAACTTTTAGAATAGTATGTTAAAACCTTTAAAAAGAGTATGGCTTGTTTTTCTTTAGATCCATTGATTATTATTACTATTATATTGTGTTTCAACTGTGATTGTCATTGTTAAACAAACAAAAAAAGCGTTCAAGTGGTAAAACACAGAGAGGCTACAGGAAGCGCGTTGAGGCCATTTGTCGCTGAGGTTAGCGCTGACAGCAAGTGTTCATCAGATTAATGGAGACTTGTGAGCTCAATTGCTAATTTCTTCTGTAGAAAACTTGCAACAATCACTTTGTGATCGTCAAGTATGAATGACGGATTTTGGAAGAACAAATGATTGGCAGCACCGTACCAACGAGCAACTGCATCATTATATCTGATAACACGTTTCAGATTACACTCAGTACGAAGTTGTTTTATTTACAGAAAATAATTTCAACTGCCATAAAGACACATTCCAATCTGGAGTGAACAAATCAAACCTCTTTAGATGAATTACCTTCTAAATACACCGTTGGTCTTCCACACGCCGCCTTCGTTCGTGACTTGCATGTACGTCCCAAACAGCATGCAGTAGACTGTCCCCGCTATTCCAAAGTAATCCGTCTAAACGCACACACACAAGGCCAAAATACATGTCTTAATTGGTGTTTTAATTTCAGTTTTGCTGCCTGTAAATCACATTGTAAACACTACAATCAGCTGTACGGTGTAATTACAGGAACAGACATCCTGTGTGTCCTCACCTGATAGTTCCAGGGTTTCCCGCTGAGCATCTCGGTACACTGGAAGCCCGACGTCAAACACTTGGTGGTGAAAGCGGTGCCTTCTGGGAAAAGCTCCATGTCGATGCTCTGTCCGAGGTCGACGAGGACGAGGCCGTGGTCCACGTTCTCCGACTCGAAGCACTTGTTCTCCAAGAACCTGAAACACAACAAGTCATGACGACGACAGTGCAAACTTCCTGCTTCCTGTCCTGCTGTGACTGTGATTTATGGCTCTTTTGTGAAAATCAAACTGGATTAAACGGGGGATTTTACAGCAATAAGTAGCCTGTAGAAAGATGATGAATGTGGTTATTGATGGTTACCTCTCTCCGAGCAGGAAGTTGTCAGGTTTGATGTCGGCGTGGATGATGTGGATGCTGTGCAGCTGCTCCACCATGTGCAGGATACAGACGGTGAAGTACATGACGAGAGGCTGAGGCATCACCTTGTCACTCAGGGTTTTATAGATGTTCACTGCGTTCTGAAAGTTTCAGGAAACGAAGGATTAAGACAAACTGTTTTCCATAAGATGAGGTTTGTTTATGCAGGATCCCTCAGGAGCAGATTCTGAGCTGATGAAGACGTTGATGTGAACGTACCAGCAGAGTGCCGTAGTTGTGAAGCTCGCCGAGCAGAACGCTTCCGTTGTGGAAGAGGTGAGCTGAGCGAATGTTGCTGTAAAGGTGACGGATGTCGGGCCGCAGCCGAGCGTCCAGCTGAGTGTTGATGTAGAACTCCCAGGGATTGGCTGGCTTCTGAACCTGCAGTGACAACGATGAAGAGAGAAACAGCAGAGCTCGTTTTGTTTGACATTTTGTCCAGTTTGACTGAGGATACATTTAAACGCACAGGATGTAATTTCTGCTGCTAGGGGTCTCTCAAGCAAAACAATAACAACAGTTTGATGATGTCGTGAAGTAGTGGGGGATTGTGGGAGTTGGCGTTTTCATTGCTGATGAAAATCTGACGTGACTCATGTTCATGGACGAGGAAATGTATTAAAGTTTTATTCACGTTACGTTTATTCTTGTACAAGGTTTATTTTTTGTGAATATTTAATAAAGAAAAGTTTCAGCCCTTAGCTGCAGAAACATTTTAACACAAATCCTCTTATTGTCATTGTGAAACTGCAGTGTTCATACACAGGTGACAGAGGTGGGCAAACCCCAAACATCTGCCTACATTAGTTCTGCTAAACCTTCATTAGCCCCATCTGTGACCTCCGCTCATTAAATCTGTGAATGTTGGTTTTTCGTCTTTCTGGGCAGACAGAAGACACCATCACAAAAATACCTTTGAAGATGCAACCTGCTGCTGGATAACACTGTAAAAAGAAATAACAGGACCAGGTGTTTATCTTCACCACCATCTTACCTTCAACACCATCCGCTCTGAGGTCATGGGGTCAGTCGCCTGGTAGACTGTTGCAAAGGCACCTTCTCCGAGGATATAATCGACTCGCAGCGACGCTTTTCCTGTCAGAAGGACAATATTTTCAAATCCACACACAACGTCCTCTGGTGGACGCTTCTCTTCTCTTCACAGTTCAATGACACCTTTAGTGTGAATGGAATCAAAGTGTCTGACTGTACTCACTGACCAACTAACACACTGAGAAGAAGATTAGGAAATGATATGATTATAAGATTGTTAAACCTCATTTGGCTCGTTGTAATGTTGGCTTAGATTTAGTCCAAATTTACACACAGGACCGAGTTACACATAGGAAGATTTCTTTACCAAATCCATAAATAATAAATATTATTGCCACTAAAAAAGTATTTTAAAGTCAAATGCCCCCCCCCCAATTAAATATCATACATATGTAAATCAATCACACCATGAAACACTCTTACCCATGCTGATGGTCGTCTTTGGGGTGATGTTGGGTACGTTGCACTGCCAGCTGATGCAGCGGGGGTGAGAGGTGAGAGGCGGGGTGAGTCTTGACAGCAGATCAGAGATCAGTTCATCATCCCAGGGATCGGACACCAGCTGGACTGCACCTGTCCTAGCTGGTGTTGCGTTCATGGACACGTCGACGCTCAGCCTCAGCCCTCTGTCTGGACTCATCATGGGTTCATCCACAGTGCTGAACTGTGGCGGCTGCCACGGGCTCATGGGCACGTCGGCACAAAGGTCCAGCTGTTCTGGACTCATGGGGACGTCCAGGCTCTTGTTGGGGACAGCGATCGCTTTCTTGAGCAGACGGGGACTCAGGAAGACGTCCAGGTCCGGCTCCACCGTGACCTCGGGGCTTCTGATGGCCAGCCAGTCTGGACTGAGAGCAGACTCTGGGCTCACGGGAACGTCGTAGACTTGTTTCTGGGCGGGTTTGTCTGAATCTTCCAGGATTGTAAAAGGTTTGGTTTTAGGTCTGCGTGAACTCTGCGGCTGCTGTGAGATCAGAGAGGCCTGTCTGGGAGGCTGCTCGGGGCTCGTGAACACCTCCCAGCCGGGCGCTGCGGTCCTGGGGACGGAGCAGTCGGTGGGACAGATAGTCTGGTCTCTGAAGGAGAGTACGGCGGGAGGGGGAGGCTGTGCCATGGTGATGGAGGAGGTAGTCAGGCAGAGCTGGGCTGTGGCGAGCCCTTCGCCGACGATGGTGCCGTGTCTCTCAGAGGACGGCACCAGCTGACCGGCGGCTGTTTCAGAGAGCTCCTCGTTAGACGGACTCTGCTCCATGATGGGGCTGAGGGGGGGACACACAGTACTCGTCAGACACGCAGAGACGGCATGGCCTTTATATCCCGTACAACTATGATAACTATGATGACTGTCATCGTCAATTAAACCCATAATGTCCATCACATTCCCCAGAGCTCGAGGTGACAACTTCACTTTGCTTGTTTTGTCCAAAACTCAAAGATATTAAATTTAAATGACATAAAACAGAGAAATTCAGAGAATCCTCACATTTTAGAAGCTGAAACTGGGTTTTCAGTAACTTCGATGATGAACCAGTTATCCAAATTGTTGTCCATTCATTTGAACGTTCAGTGGCAGCGACGTCAGCGACAGGACATTTTTGAAACATCCAGACCTCAACGCATCGTGGCACGACTCAATAAAACGGGCTAATTTTATGATTTATGGGCCACTAACAGTTTTTAAAGTTTCTGAATTGGTCAAAATGTAATTTCTGTTGCGGTAAAATAATCTACAACCACTGACAAACTATTATTCTAAACAGTAATACCAGCATATTTATAAAGACAAACCTTTACACTGCAAAACAAATGCACATTATGTTTGAAATCAATCAGTATTAATAGGGATTTTTCCCTAATATTGATATGTATCTCCATATAACAAACACATGCAAATTCACATCTAAATTATTTTAACTTAATGGTTTTAAACATTTAGGATGAGGAAATCATCAATGGCGTAGTCTTCTCCGAGGTAGTGTAGTGGACGTGTACAGCTCTGCTAACAAACAATTCAATTACATTTTTTAAATTTAAGGCCTTTTAAGATTTCTAAGCCTGAACACCTGAGACTGGAGCAGGGACAGGTGGGTTACCTGAGTTTTTCCAGCTGACGTCTGATAAAAGCATCATCATCAGCACCATCACAGTTGTTCTCTGGAGAGAAGAAAAATGTTTTATTTTTGAATTAATCATCAAGACCAAGTTGAGTAGAAAGGCTGAACATTTGCAGTATGTGAAATGGAATAGCTTGACTGTCTGACATGAAAAGAGAATACTGATTGAAGCGTGTGCGGGTCCAGGTCCTGTACCTTGGTCCTCGTAAAAGTTGCCAGCGTTAAAAGGTGTTTTGTGTGTGAACGGGGTGGAGACAAACTGAGCCAACATGGCGAAGTCTGTGGTGCTGTTGGGACAAGCAGCCAGCGAGTTAAGGACGTTGTAGCGAGGTCCCCACATGGTGCTCTCATCTGGCATCAGATCCGAAGGAGTCTCCTGATCAGCAGGAACACACAAACAGCCACGTGGTCCAAACAGAAAGAGAATATTTACGTGAATACAGCATGATTCAAGTTAGTCTCATGTCATAGTTTCTGTTAGGAGACGATGTTGCAGCTGTTCACTGAGCACCGCTGTGTCTTCTCCGATACGACCACTAACACCTCTTCCTAACAAACAGCGAGCGAACTCTGCTGGATGGAGCGCAAAAATGTGTCCAGATATACTACGAGCGATGTCGCAGCGCCTTTGTGATTTCTCCCTCTGCAAATGAGTAAGGGTCAAAGGCCTTGTTCAGACTGCCAGCCCAAATCTGTTTTTTTAATCCAGATTGATTTTAGGAAGTCTGGACAGCAAAAAGCCACATGAAATGCAATTTTTGCAAATCGGATCCAAGCCACATCTGGAGGTGGTTTGAACTGCGATTCCAGTCAGATTTCTACAGATGCGTCTCAGTTGTGTGTCACTCGCAACGTGACACACAACGACAACGTCAAATCCAGAGTGACGGAAGTGCATCAGAGCGGCTGTAAACCAGCCTCCTCCTCCCGCTGAGTTTGTCTGGTGCGACGGAGGAGTTCTGCACCGCGACTTGACAGTGCGATTGTTTGGAGTGCGAGATGATGGATCTCCATTTCTCATGCTTCTGCGTTGCTACCACAGCAACTCTTGCAGATAGGTTGGTGATGTCTGGACACACAGTGCAGACGGTCCGTCTTAAAGATCTGATTTGAGAAACAAATCTGATTGTCCTGAGGTCTGAACAAAGCCTAAGCTATTTATTCATAACTAACGTAATTTTCTTTTTAATCATTTCCTCAGATTTCTCTCTTCATGCATGTTGACTGCTGACTGGAGAGAAAACGGGAACATCATCATGTCAGCATCGATGTTGACCAATGAAAACAGGTTGGAGGTGGAGCAAGTGCTCGAAACTTCGTGCAAACAGAGTCAGGACGAGCGGTTTTTCAAACAAGCGAAATGCTGCTCAGACACAAGGAATAGGTTAGGACATCTTTATCAGGAAAAACTGAAACAATCTGATGTTTGCAGCGCTGTATGTTAGGAAGAGGTGTAAGAGTCGTCCATATCAGAAATGTTCAAATCGTAGAGATACGGGCTTTAAAAAGACACCAGATAAACACAGATGCCTGCGCTTAAAAGATTAAAAAAAACGGGCTGTTGAAGTTATCAGCTTAATACTTTGTCACACCAGTGTTATTATTATTAAGTTTGCAGTGTTAAAAGTGTTAAAATACTCACACTGGGTTTGTTAGCCACTGGGATTTCAGCCAGCGCTCTGATTGGTTTAGACTTCTCAGCTGCAGAGGGAGCAGCAACACTGAACAGAATGAAAGAGGGACAAAATAACAGGAACGATATTTATTATATAACTGTTTATTTCATCATAGAATTTAATAAGAATGTAATAAGTCAGAATATTAAAGATGAGAACACCTGACAGAATCACAGCATATATTTAGGACGTTCATATTGTGTGTTGCTCGCTCTCTGGTGACCTGGATATTTACCTGCCGTTTTCTTTGTCAGTGTCATCCTGGAAGACAGTGAACGGGGCAGCAGTCGAGGGCTTGGTGAAAGACACGCTGCCCAGGGCTGAAAGACATGGAAACAAAAAAATCATATTGCGATTATTTTGACAGATTTTAGTGGGGATGGTCATTTTTGCATTTCATTGGCTGGAGTCTGCACCAAACAGCATGTTCCCTGACGTCTGGAGAATATGATTTGTAGGCCGGGGCGGCTCTGCAGCACCACAATGCTTCATTTATAAAAAAGGTTTGTTGTGACACATTTTACCTTTATCAAAAAATTGCAGCTCCTGCGATTTGGATATTGCACTTTGCCATATTACGATTTCGATAATATTTCGATTAATTGTTCAGCCTCCTTCAGTGAAATCAGTGAAAGAAGAAGTTAGTTAGTTAACTGGCAGAAAGCTGCAGGAGAACTTAAACAGAAAACATGACAATTTCATAATCTATCATCCACAAATTTTTTTATTTAATTCAAAAACTAATTGTTTCATTTGTGTCACTTTCCCTTTGTTGCACGCAGAAAGATGTTATATTATTCAGTAACATGAATAATGAAACAGTTATCCTGACACCAAAATCTGTAGCAGTTACAAATTAACTACAGCGTCACTTTCGACACATTAAATGACACTAAAAACAGGCAGGATGATGTATTATTCTGAAAAATCTAGTAAAAATGATTCTCTGCGTTTAAGTTGTGTTTTACAAACCCTTGGCCAATAAGTCATGAAGTTAATTTTAGACGCTGGATTTTGGCTGTAGTGGACACATTTTGATTAGACTGAGTAAAAACCTTTATAAATAAAAACCCGCCTGTTCACAGCATATTTACCGTTTCTTGGGTAGCCGGGATCGGCCTCCTTCTCAGCAGCGTGGAGCACCGATGTGTTGTTGAACGTGTTCTCCAGGAGGTTTGGGGCCTGGAACATGTCCATTATCACATCTGGATGAAACAAAACCAGATTCAGTGTTAGTCACTGTAATACAGAATTTAAAGTGCAACAGATTTTGGTGAATTGCCACCAAAAACTGGACCGGTGAAGCACAGCAGACTTTGATGAACTGTAGGATACACCTGGAATGCATCACGAATAAAGCTGATGTCTTGAATCCAAAACAGCTGAAAACATCAAAAGTGAGCAGGAAGAAAAATCCTGGAATATTCTCTCTCTCTCTTTAACTACCTGGTGAGACAGAAAGACCCTACAGCATAAAGAAACATCCCTGACACATCACCCAAAGCGAGGAGGTTGCTGTGCTCACCCAGTGCTTCCCGTGTGTTGACGGTGGGTGACGGGAGCACCCTTGATGGTGTGGCCAGAACAAAGCCCAGTGAAGTGTTAGGAGTGACGTGAGACAGGTTACCTGTGCCTCCCTGCGACACTGAGAGAGAGACACACAGAGAAGGTTTGAAAATATTCAGAAGCTACGATCAGACTCGTGATGAACAACCACTTTACTTACTGTTGAGTTTCTCCTCAGGCTCTGGTGGGGGGCCGACATCCCTGAGGGGGAAGAAGTGATGCAGAAAGCAAATTAGAATACAATACAATGTACAGGGTTTTTAAGCACCGATCTGGTTTTGGCTCCATTGCTGACCGTATTAATATCTGTATCGCCCAGTTGTCCACATTACAGTTTCTTAGCCGCTGTTGTTATGAAATTGCATGCAGTTTTATAATAAATCACGAACAGGGGCTGGATTACTGTGATACTAAAGAAAACTGATGATTCTCAGGCAAGTTCTGCAGTTATAAGGAGCATCTTTGTGGATTTATGGACATTTATTCACATGTGACCCCCCTGCAGCTCTCTCACGCCCTCCAGTTTATAAACCACTGAACACCAGAATAATAGAGTATTCTCCAAAGCCTGACAACAACATTGGTCGCCTCTTTCTGCTTCTTTAGATGTGGCGAGATGGATACTCACTGATGTGAGGTATTGTGCTCCTGAGGTCGACAGTTCTCCGAGCTGATAGGCTGAACTCGGTCGTCCTGGCAGAGAACATGGGTGTTCACAGCAGAGATACAGGATGGTCTGTGGAGCGACAGGTTCATCTGCTCGAAGCCAACAGGCTGCTGAACTGACCGAGGCTGAACGACAGACGCATGGTCTGTGGACACGGAAGTTGGTGCAGATTTTGGTAAGTGAATGCTCCTGTCAGCCAGGACAGAGGGATGAAGGGACTCCTCTGAGCTCAGAGTGTTGGTGTCAGCAGCCCTGGTGTTGTTCTGCTGTTGAGGAGGTTCAGGGGCGGCAGCGGCCTCTTGGATGAAGGTCGGTTCGGTGTGTAACCTCAAGCCAAGAGAGCGCCTGCTGCGCATTTGACTACTTTGATTACGATTTGAGGGTCGAGGACGCCCAAAGGCCTGCTGGGTAGGATTAGGGTTCAGACTGGTGGCTGTTTCTACTGCAGCCAGCTGTAGCAAAGAAAACAAAGGTTGGGGTTTCATGTACGTTTTCACATTGTTGAACAATTGAAACTGACAATGGTCTAACGGTGCGTTCACGTCATATGAGGGTTGATTGTAAAGATGGAAAAGATTCACACAACACAAGAGAGAGCTGCTACATTTACTCCATACAGGGGATGTGTTTTGGGTGTAACCTGACAGGTAACGACAGTGTACCACGGCATTCAATGTGTTTTTTAAAGAAAAAGCTCAACATCACTTGAATATGCATTCTCACCCTCTGTGATGAAGCCTGGCTGGTTAAACTTCCATGGGCTTCCAGGTCCTGGTTTACTTTCTCCAACATACATTTGATGGTCAGGATGCCCTCCTCCTCCTCCCTCAGCTTCCTCTCCACTGAAAACAAAAACAGATGTTTTACCAAAGTGAATAATTCACTTCATAAAACACATAATGTGAGTCCTGCCAGCGCAGTCTTACTTAAGTTTATGTTTTAAGTATTTGGAATTTGAACTCTTAATTATCTCAGAGCAGATTCGGTTCTTTTCCCGCTGCAGTTGGATTTATAAACCATCAGCTTACTGATTTCTCTGTGCTCCATCTCCTGCTTCTCCCGGAGCTTACGGAAGTATTTTTCTGCTCGGACCTCCTCAAAGCACAATTCAGATCCTTCAAAGGCAAGCTCATCCGTCATGTACTCTGACACCGTCTGAACACTGGAGCCTTGACTGGAGGGAATCGCCCCTGAAGTCTCAGAGCGAGAGACTCTGCGGAGGAGAAGAGAGGTGAGATAGTATCGTTTCTAGTTTTGGTGGACACACATTTCTACAAAGCACTTTAAGCTCCCCTCTGCTGGTGACCAATCAGGAGTCACACCTTTGAGAGAAGATAATACAGTTATGCGAGTTAAGTGAAATAAGTCAGAAGATAAATAACGGATGCATAAATATATTAGAAGAAATAGTACAATTCAAACAATAATAACCTGTGTCCATAATGGTGACTTTGTATGTCTTACCACATTAATTCCAATACCATATATTTTACACAACTGCTGATATTTACCAAATCTATTGTGGGTTTTTAAGATTTTTTTAGATTTAGTTTTTAAAAAAACCTTTGTTGGTTAAGTTCGCCATCTGCTGACGACTGCTGGTCGGCACCTCTCTAGCGTTAGAATTTAGGAGCAGAGACACAGACACTTATGGAAGTCTATGTATGGTATTCACTCTTAATCATAAGTAAAGGAGCCAATGTGCGTCACTTCACTTTTTATAACAGCTTCATAGCGCTAAATACTATCCAGGTTTCTCTGGTACACTGATGGAGTACATGTTAGCTCAGCAGTACCTCACATGGCACTACAGAGCCTCTGCAAACACCCCTGATGCAGAAGCATAAACCCACCTCACAGAAAACTAATTAAAAATAACAAAAAGCAACTTACATTATCATTGTGGGTGGTTTGTGTAGACAGTCCACAGAGGCCTGTAACAGAGCACAAAGATTATTAGTGGATTCTAAAAGCAGACATTGGGGTTATTAAATGATTATTATGGAAATGAGAAGACACACACACCTTGTTTTGAGCTACAGGCTCTCTGTGGGACGACATCTGATTGGTTAAATGGGAGTTTTGCAACGGGTTTCGACCTCCTGCTTTACAAAAAAATCAAAATCAAACAGTTAGTAGCTCACACAATATGTAGATTTTCTAATCTTTTTTAATAAACAAACAAGCAAGTAACTAACTACACTCTTACCTGATACTGGTGCTTGGCTTCCAGTTCTTGTTTGAAACTGCCTGCAGATCGGATTTAGATTTTTAGTACATTAAAGTTGTTCTGTATGTTGGTGACATTTTGTTCTACAGTGTATAGTACACACTCAAACAGCTGTGTAACACCTCGTGAGGAGTATGTGTAAGATAAGACAGTGAAGTCTGCCATTTGTGAGTGCACAAAACAAAAACCAACATAGGAAACTATGGGCCTGCTTCAGCAACTACAATCAGCAACAGCATCTACAAGCAAACAGTCTGTCTGATGTCTGTGCACTCCTAAAATGTTATAATAATAAATATCTGACTCTCCAGAAGACTACACAACTCCCAAATACATGGATGAAATTGGAGTTTAAGGCATTTGCCCGTAGCAGCAGCTCTGTGCTGTATCTATAGCATCTATTTCTTTGTTGTTACCTGTGTTCATTGAGAACAGTGTCGGCTGGCTGGGCTTGGTTCTCCATTGCTTTCTGGTACACGGCATCAGCATGTTCATTCATCCCCCTCTGTTCAAACTGCTGTGCCCAGGCCACATAGAGGGCAGCAGTCCTGGTGCCGATGTCCTTACTGAAGATGTGACTATACAGCGCAATGGGGTCGGAATAATAACTCGCCTGTGAGACAGTTAAAATGAAGAAATGCTCACAGGAGGTTTTAGCAGTCTGAATAACAAACTGACTCGAGTTGTGCGACTGGCTGCTGCATAATAATGTAATATTTTAGTCAGACTTACGCATTTGATGCAGTAGTTCACATATCTGATGTCATTCGCATATTGTTGGACATTCAAAAATCTCTGTACAAGACGGTCAAACACCAGTGACATCCCACTGCCACTGTCTGCAGGTAACCTTTGCTCCAGATGCTCCACAAACCTAGGAAAATATACAGGGAAGTGTGCATTCAGTACTCTCTTAGCTGTCAGTCATGCATATATTATTCAAGTGCAGTTTCCTGTAGTACTTTTGCACCAAAACAAGTTGGACAGATTACATTTCAGAGTTCATGATCTAATAGTTTGCCTATACTACACAGCCCTACTTTGATGGCCAAGGCTATATTGATGAAGCAAAACAAGGAAAGAGCATCATTATGTAACCATTACGCCTGAGACTACAAGGTAGAGGAAGATGAAGCTGTAATGATCTCTACAGCAAAATTGTTGAGCTGTATATCTTGTGAATATTTTTAAACAATGAATATAAATTAAATGGGGTGGGAGATCAACTGTGTTTAGGTTCAAGTAAGAAATGGCAAGTGAATGTGGGACTGCTAGCTAACTTAGACCAGTCAAATTACTCACTTGTCCCATGGATCCAGTGGGTCTTCTCCTGTATATGAGCTCAAACTGCTTTCAAAACACCTACAAATGTGAATGTACGCAAAATTAAATGAAGGCAGTGCAATGTCTAACAGATATGTATTTTGTAAATTAGTTATAATTCAGCGATACATTCGTACCGCTAAAGCTAACCGCTAGCATGAAGACACACCGGTTAACGTTAGTTAAAGTTCAAGTAGCTAATGCTGACTTACTGTAAATAAGTGGCAATATCCATTTCGCATTCAGTAAAAAAAACAGTCAAGTAAACAAACTCGTGGGTTGTTTCCGACCAACTGATTTACAAATCAATTCCGCTGGATAACTTGCATCGTTAGGTTTGTTGTTTGTTTCCTCCTCTGAGGTGCTGCTGTTTCTACTACATTTGAAATTTCGCGCTCAGCCAATAGCAACGCGAGCGTTCCACGGTGTATCCGAAAACCACGCCCCCATGGTGTGACGACATTTCCGGAGTAAAAATACACAAAAGAGAGAAAAAGAATAATAATAGAAGCAGAATTGTACTTAATGTAACTTGACATCGTTAAATTTTGTCCAATTTTTAGTCAACTGACACAAACTGTGGTTAAACTGTGATATTGTGTCAGTCATACAGAAGTAATAAAAGACAACTTCTTCACCTTATTATAGTTTTTAAGAGGATTAGGTTTGATATTGAACATTTTGACGTTTCTGTTGATTGAAAAGGAAAACATTTGTTATCTTTACACTCATTGTTGGATTGATGTGTAGTGGAAGAGACATTTTTACTGAGAGGGACAAATATGCAAAGCCTATATGTAAGTGCAGGTCTCATTTTCAAAATGTTAAAATAAAAAGTAATTTATCCCACAGGCAAAGAAACTCAATTTTATTTTATTTTTATGCTTTTTTAAAAAAATATATTGCGTATTGTATTTTATTACTTGGAGTATTTATATTGTGTTGTTGATATGTGGTGTGTGGGGATGTTTAATGAACTGCCAGTTGGGCCAAAGACAATTTTCCACCTTTGCGGACAATAACAGTACATTCTATTCTATTCTATTCAAAACAGTGTAAACAGGGGCAGTAACTAGACAAAAGTCTGCATACACAATGTGTAGTGCAAGCAGTTAAGAAACGAGTGCAATACAGATCTTTATATTTACTAATTACTAATATTTAAATCTAACATCTGATTTTTCGTCTGTGTTTTTTCTTTTTTTATCTTTGAATGAAAAGATTTGGAGTGATAGCTACTGTGTTAAATATATTCACTACAGCTCAGCGTTCAACACCATCGTGCCCTCCAAGCTCGTCACCAAGCTCAGAGACCTCAGGCTCAACAGCACCCTCTGTGACTGGATCCTGAACTTCCTGACGGGCAGACCCCAGGCTGTGCGGATGGGCAGCACCACATCCTCCACCCTGACTCTCAACACCGGCGCTCCCCAGGGCTGTGTGCTCAGCCCTCTGCTGTACTCCCTGTTCACGCATGACTGCGTGGCCACCCACAGCTCCAACACTATCATCAAATTTGCTGACGACACGACCGTCATCGGCCTGATCACCGGCGACGATGAGACGGCCTACAGAGAGGAAGAGAGAGCCCTGACATCTTGGTGCCAGGACAACAACCTCCATCTCAACGTCAGCAAAACAAAGGAGCTGATCGTGGACTTCAGGAGGAGGCAGAGAGAGGAACACTCCCCCCTCTCCATCAACGGGACTACGGTGGAGAGAGTCAGCAGCTTCAGGTTCCTCGGAGTTCACATCAGCGAGGACCTCACCTGGACTCACCACACTGACCTTACCACGAAATCAGCCAGACAGCGGCTCTTCTTCCTCCGCAGGTTGCGGAGGCTCAACATGGACTCCAGGATCCTCTGCAGCTTCTACAGGTGCACCATAGAGAGCATCCTGACTGGCTGCATCACCGCCTGGTACAGCAGCTGCACTGCCCTCGACCGTAAGGCTCTACAGAGGGTGGTGAAAGCTGCTCAGCACATCACCAGGACGGAGCTGCCATCCATGGAGGACCTCTACACCCAACGGTGTAGGAAGAAAGCCAGCAAGATTATCAAGGACCCCAGTCACCACAGCCACAGACTGTTCTGTCTGCTGCCATCTGGCCGACGGTTCCGCAGCATTCGAGCCCGAACCACCAGGCTCAGGGACAGCTTCATACCGCGGGCCATAAGACTCTTAAACTCTGTCCACAGTACCACCACTTCTTAAATAATACATTTCACTTCTATGGTATATATATTTTTTCTATTGTAAATATTTTATTGTATATATCTGTTAGTTGTATAATACTAAGTTTATATTACAGTTTATATATTGTTGTATAACTTATATTTTAAGGTTTTATTTATTTTATTACTCTTGTTTATTATTTATCTTATATTTTTATTTTTATTTCTTAATCTTTTGTTCTTATTGAGTGTCTCTTTCTTCTTTTAGCATTGTTTGGGGAGCCTGGGATTTAAGAATTTCATTGCCAGTGATTGCTGATGTAAATTGTTGTGTAATGACAATAAATTCTTGAATCTTGAATCTGTATAGGTCTTACATTACCTGGCCATTAACATCAGTTTTCCCACTCCCACATAATGCGTTATGTGCATTGAAGTCCCCACACCACACACTGCTGCTTGCTCTACTTTGCCCTTCTATTTCTTCAACTGTCTTCAATTCTATTATCTTAATTCACTACCACTACTTTCTTGCTTCCTACCCACACAGTTTCTATCTCTATTTGTCTTTTCCGGATTGATTTTTCAAAGTAAAAGTCCTTAGTCGTAGAGAACATGAAATCTTTACTGAAAAAGTAGTGCAATGTTTAATTTACACCTCTAATGTATAGATCAAAAATAGTAATACCTATTACATACAGGAATTTGCCGGTGTTTTTGCCAGTGAAGACGAGACTGTAAGGGTGACATGCAGCAACACTACACTATAACTAGCGTAAAGCTAGCTAAGGATGAACCAAACCACAACGGTAGAATGAGATATTTGTAGCTTTGTTGTCGTGAGAAAGTCTAATTTAATCCATATAAGCGATAAAAGGTGTAAACTGAGTCAGTGTCACTCTTGGCCGGATGTTTGAAAACTGAGCAACCCGTGAGAAGCCGTTTAAGAAACCCCTTACACGCAATCAACAAGCAGAGCTCGCGACGTTACGTAGCCGCCATTTTGTTTCACCGGGAGTAAAGAAACCAACCTGAAAAGCACCGGCGTGAATATTTTCCTTTATTTGAAGCACCTTCAACACGGCGGATCAGCATCGTGCACCCAAGTTTAGATTCGCATGGTATGTACACACCGAGCTGACTTGTATACTACAGAAACATGTTGTGTTTTGTTGTTGAGTTAGTGCTTATGCACACCAATGTTAGATGCGTTGCACGACCGGCCAGTGTTGGCTACAGAGCAGCTCGTTAACATGGCTAGCCGGCATTTTGAAAAATGGGCCTGCTTTGATTGACGGCCGGTTAAATAGATGTGGTATGCATTGCGTAAATGCACCAAATCTAGAGAGAACCCAAATGCCCGAAATGAGCTAGTTCTGGGATTAATTTATACACGTTACCTCCATTTAGTTTGCACCTCCACGCGCGCGGCGAAGACTGGGGCCTGTGATCTGCACAAGCCAGCGACGCTCGCTAGCATGAGCTAACAGAGGCGTGGTGGATGTTTGGGAACCAGTTGGATTTAGCTGGAGATTGTTATTTTATTATTTTGCAAAATGGTAGGGTAGCGTAAACTGCATCCCCCCCAATTCAATGAGTATCAGACGTTAAAGTTGGCCCAACGCGCGACCCCGGTGTTGTTTCAGTTTCGTACTTGCGTGTACTGAGCACAGAAACCACTCGGGATAACGGTACAGTTTGTCAACGGTGTCCTGTCTTGAACGATGGCGCCAAACCGCACACCTTATTTGTTGTTCCCGTTTCTCTTGTAACTACAGTGGTGTTGTTGCTAATTCTGCAATAATGTCATCTGCACAGATGTCTGGAGACATGGCCACAGATCATGTAAACGGGAACGGAACGGAGGAACCGATGGACACTACAGCAGCGGTGACCCAGTCAGAACACTTCCCAGCTCTACTGGAGGCTGGTTTACCTCAGAAAGTTGCTGAGAAGCTAGATGAACTTTATGTAGCAGGTAAGCAGAAGTTTACTCTTAGTGTTTGTTCTGCCATTGTCTCTCTGCCTTTACCTGCTTTGAGAAAAACATGTTATTACAAAAAGCAGAGCATCACCACACTGAGAAACACATGACTTGTCAGACATATGGAATTATTAGGATGATTTAGTATTAACGTTATTTATCATTTCCACAGATTTTTTTGTATTATGTAGCGCCAATGCACCTAAAGAGAGTAATGTATGTGTCTAAAGCCAGATATCTCTTCTTCCTCTGAGCCATAGAGCTCCATTGTTGTCCAAAAACTATTAAAAACACATCAGTGAGCCACACTGATGCACTGGGTGACATGTTCCTAGTTTATTTGGACTCAAACCCACATACACCATCCTGCTGCTAGAAATATTAACTAGCGCATGAAATATGGATTCATCCGCCGCTAGAAATAGTCCACATGAAATGCACTATTAACTCTTGCCTGAGCGTTAATTGTGAATGTTTTAGGAAATCCTTTAGCCTTTTAAAAAATACTACATATTTGTGACCTGGTATTAAAGATTTAATTTATCCCTGGTAGAAACTAGTGGGCCTGGGGCTACCACAGACAGGGTAGGCAAATCAGAAAGTATTGAGAGATGGAACAACACAATGTTGGTTTTGCACTTTTCATGGGATTCGTTGATAGTCAGAAAAATATAGAACATCACCAGACTTGCTATTGAATATTGATAGCTTAAATCAGTGGTGACCTGGGAAATGAAACACCACTCAGTCATCGTCAGTTCCTCTGTAGTATTATCAGCTAATAACTGTAAATGAGGTCCTAGTTAAAAGTTGTTAAACTAATCATTTGAGCAGCAGGATGACAGAGGGAGTAAAAGAGCATTTCTCTAACCGCTGGTTTGGTGTGCATCTTCTTTCCTGCATTGTGATAAGTTCAATTTTAAGTTGCCTGGCATTCAAACCCCGAGAGAGCTAATTTTCTTGCAGAAACCAGTAAAATATTTCCTATTTTTGTCTATAATCACTCACAAAAGGTATCTTCTTAGTTGCACATCAATAAGTTGCAGGTCTCAGTCTTATGTATTGTCTTGCTGTCAAGCATAGAGACTGGATTGAATGGGTAAAAGGATGGGTGTAGCCATAAAGGGTTCAAGGAAGGTAGATGGAAGCCAGCTGGCACTGTGGCAGGCAGACACAGAAACAATAGAGCAGCTGTCTGGCTGCAGCAGGTGAATTGTGCTCTTTGAGCAGGAGCCAAAGGACCCACAAGGATGTTATCCCGAGCACGCTGAAATGCCCGTTAATTGGAACGGTATTGCTTAATAGAAATAGGTGTTTGTTTTGAAGTGTTTTTACAGGATCCTTATGTCTTGAAATCTAGTTTTAAAAGCATCTCTGCCTAACGTTTGAGTAACACTGTCCTTTGGTGTTGATTTGTATCAGTTGTACCAGTTGATTTCTGCTGCATGTCTTGAGGAGATTGGTTGTATTGAAACTTGGGACAGTAAAACATTAGCATACATAATGAAACTTGGACACAATCAAGGGCCTTGTGCGTTCAGCTATCATTTTCTCTGGTTCCTTCTGGCACAGATCAATTATTATTAAGCCTCTATTGTGCAACTGCTTCATAGCTGCATGTGTCATACATCCTCTGATTCTCAGTGCTAACCTGCTCAGATGATCATGTCTTTTTTTCCCTTTTTTTTTTACACCATATTTACGTAATGTTTTTGTTGTGCTCATCAGGCCTAGTAGCACATAGTGACCTAGACGAAAGGGCTATTGAAGCTTTGAAAGAATTCAATGAGGAGGGAGCCCTGCAAGTGCTGGTCCAGTTCAAAGAAAGTGATCTGTCACACGTGCAAGTAAGTTTAATCACCTGAAAGACAAAGGGGTCTTTGTTAAAATGTTGTTCTAGGACAATGTGTTGTGTACTATCACTTCAGGTAAATATCCACATTTCTGACACAGTTCTTCTCTCTTCCAGAACAAAAGTGCCTTTCTCTGTGGGGTAATGAAGACCTACAGGCAGAGGGAGAAACAAGGGACTAAAGTTTCAGATTCCACTAAAGGACCAGATGAGGCTAAAATCAAAGAACTCCTGGACAGAACCAACTACACACTTGATGTAACAACAGGCCAGCGAAAGTATGGCGGGCCCCCACCTGAGTCATTGTACTCAGGTGCTCAACCTAATGTTGGAACAGAGGTACACTTTGTCCTTCTGTGTGAAGAGTAAATCTTGTGTTTTCTTTCACTGAGAAAAATGCAAGTATGAATGTTTTTGTCTGGTCTTCTTGCTCACTAAGAACAATATTGCTACATATTAAGCAACAATGGCAGACTGCCTACTGGGACGCTATCCACAAATACTTTGCACATCACTTCAAATGTTGTTCCGTTGATCGGCCTTGTAAACAATGTTTGCTATGGATTAATGAACTGCTTAAGTTGGTACAAACTGTTTCTCTCTGAACAACTTCTTACCTCACCTACCTCTAGTCCATACAGACTGTTTGTATGAAAGGAAGGATGGGTTGGATTTTTTGATCTGAAGTTGTTAACAAATTAACTCTTGTTTGTTTCTGTCAGCTCTTAAGTGGTTCGTGGCTGGAGGGAAAAATAAACAGATAGAGAGATAGATAGAGATATATAGATAGAGATATATAGATAGAGAGATATATGAAGCTACACTAGATTTTGTATCAGTAGAAATAGTTTTAAGGGTGAACATTCACTAGGATCACATCCTTATGAATGTTGTTCTCATAAAAGGATCTTAATGTCTTTGTAGATATTTTTTTCCCCCAGTTTTCCTGCCTAAAATGAAGAGAGGTAGTCGAGTCTGTAAATGTATCCTGAAATGTTCCTTTTTTTTTAATTTTCCCCTAGATATTCGTAGGGAAGATTCCCCGTGACTTGTTTGAAGATGAGCTGGTTCCTCTCTTTGAGAAGGCTGGGCCTATCTGGGACCTCAGGCTAATGATGGATCCACTCAGTGGCCTGAACAGGGGCTACGCCTTTGTCACGTTCTGCACTAAAGAAGCGGCCCAGGAGGCGGTGAAGCTGGTAAGTCGTCTCTTCTGGGAAACTAAAGTGAACTGACGAAACAAGAATCGAGTCAGGACAGTAGTTTTTGTTCAGCAGCCAAGTAACTTGTGTGTGCAGAAATTCCCTGCATACTCCACTAACAACAAACCAGAAGTTTGGAACTAGATCATCAACCAGAGTGAAAAAATTACCAGCATGTAGATGAAAATCTCCCTCCTTGTTTTTAGGTCAAGTATTAGAGTTGCTGTGAAAATG
Source organism: Macquaria ambigua (assembly GCA_008360985.2). Lineage (NCBI taxonomy): Eukaryota > Metazoa > Chordata > Actinopteri > Centrarchiformes > Percichthyidae > Macquaria > Macquaria ambigua. The sequence goes on from VMKM01000869.1 coordinate 78,692, forward strand.
TTATTTCTTGTAGCAAAATGTTGGCAGCAGTTGAACTGTACGTATTTGTTGTCATCATTCTTAATAAATATATATATATATATATATATATATATATATATATATATATATACATATATATATATATATATATATATATATATAAAAATGGTGTCTTTTTCTTTTTATAGTGTAATAATCATGAGATTCGCCCTGGCAAGCACATTGGGGTGTGTATATCGGTCGCCAACAACAGGCTATTTGTTGGCTCCATTCCCAAGAGTAAAACAAAGGAGCAGATTGTTGAAGAGTTTGCTAAAGTCACAGGTAAAAAATCCAATTTAGTGTTTTTATACATCTAGTTCATATAATTCTGATTTGTAATGCTAGTTTTTAAATGTAGCTGAGCAGTTATTCTAATCCAAAGCACTTATTTCTTACAGAGGGCCTCAGTGATGTCATACTGTACCATCAACCCGACGACAAAAAGAAGAACCGAGGCTTCTGCTTTCTGGAGTACGAAGACCACAAAACGGCTGCTCAGGCTCGCCGCCGGCTAATGAGTGGCAAGGTGAAGGTCTGGGGCAACGTGGTGACAGTGGAGTGGGCCGATCCCATCGAAGACCCCGACCCAGAGGTCATGGCCAAGGTGAGCTTCAACAGCATCGATGTCACAGGATAGAACACAACAAAAATTGAAAGACGAAATGGTGATTTCAAGTTCAGTGAAATGTCACTTGGCACTAACAGTGTAAATGGCACCAAAATCTCCATTTGTAATCAAGATTTTAAGCTGGAAAATGCATCTCTGGAGTCGTCGCCCTAAAAATCCATTTATGACACATTTTATAAACTTGGCTGATGTGAGATTTGACCATCTCTCCGTCCATTTTGCAGGTGAAGGTTTTATTTGTGAGAAACCTTGCCAACGGTGTCACAGAGGAGATCCTGGAGACGTCCTTTAGTCAGTTTGGAAAACTGGAGCGAGTTAAGAAGCTCAAAGACTACGCTTTCATTCACTTTGAAGAGAGGGACGGTGCAGTGAAGGTATTGCTGTTTTTCATTGAAGAGTTATATACTTTAGTTTCTCAGCTCGACTCTACATAATAAATTGTGATTGTTGAACCAAGACATTCACAGAAAAGATAACTAAACGTGTCTGACTTGCTGCTTTTCTCAGGCATTGGAAGAAATGAATGGGAAGGAGCTGGAGGGAGAGCCGATTGAGATTGTTTTTGCCAAACCACCAGATCAGAAAAGGAAGGAGCGCAAAGCCCAGAGACAAGCAGCCAAAACACAAATGTAAGAAACTTCTCGGCCGGTCTGATGACTGATACTCGGTAATCTTCTAATTCTAAGCCAATCGGGATCCCATCCTCTGAGACTGCTCATCATTTAGTTGTCTGTTCTTATTCCTTGTTTTCTTTCTTTCGCACTCATCAGGTATGATGACTATTACTACTACCCTCCCCCTCCCCACATGCCCCCTCCTGTCAGAGGCCGAGGCAGAGGCGGCAATCGGGGCGGCTACTCTTACCCCCCTGACTACTACGGTTATGAGGACTACTATGACTACTACGGCTATGACTATCACAACTACCGCGGCGGCTACGATGACCCCTACTACGGGTACGACGACTTCCAGGCCCCAGGCCGAGGGCGGGGTGGCAACAGGGGCGCCCGGGGGGGCGCCTCTCCAGCCAGAGGACGTGGCGGCGCCGGGGCACCCAGGGGCAGGGCCAACTTCTCCCAGCGTGGCGGGCCCGGACCAGGCCGCGGCGGACGGGGCGCAAGAGGAGGCGTGCAGCCAAGAGGGCGAGGAGGGGTACGTGGTGCTCGGGGTGGCCGCGGTGGAAATGTAGGAGGAAAGCGCAAAGCTGATGGGTACAACCAGCCAGATTCCAAGCGTCGCCAGACCAATAATCAGAACTGGGGCTCTCAACCCATTGCTCAGCAACCGCTCCAAGGTGGTGATCATTCTGGTAACTATTCCGGTTACAAATCCGACAACCAGGAATTTTATCAGGATTCTTTTGGGCAACAGTGGAAGTAAACCAGTAGGGCTTTGATAACAAAATCCGTGTTTATTGTTTTTGTTTTTGTCTTTTTATTTAGAGACTTGATCTGATTGGCCCTCAATCCCGTACGGTTGCCTGCGTTCTTTCCTCAAAATTGGTGACATCTGGCAAGATATCTTTTTGTACATATTTTAATAATCCGCTTGGACTCAAACAGTAGTCACACTCCCACCTGTTTCTGGCGAACTGGTTTTATTTTTTTCCTTTTTATTTTTTTTTTTAAGGTGGTCGTTTAAAAGATTTTCCATAACAACAAAGTTTGAAAAAAAATTTTAGATGCAAATATGTGCTCGAGCTGTCTATTTGGCTATAGCTTTATGTATGTTTTTAGAAATTCTGGTTTCCATGTTTTAAGTAGCTAACAGCAACAAAGCATATGTCTCCTAAACATGTATTTAAAACAAATGAAAATACAATTTGTATTGTCACAAAGTAATGCGTGTCTTGTTATTGAAAAGAAAAGAAAAAAAGGACCATCGTAGTCCTATTTTTTGGCTTTACATTTTGGCTTGTATTCTTTGCTGTTTGTCTGCTTTAATAAACATACACGCACACGTGTACAAAACTTCAAATTGTGTTGCAAATTCATGTTTCGGCAAATTCTCTCTTCAAATTGCCTTCAAATTTTAAGGCTCCTTGTGGAAGAAAATGGACTAAAGGTTTGCCAGTGTTGGCCACATGCTACAGTGTCACCTTGCATGCCATCAAATTCCAAATCACCTACTTCTCTAGTCGGCATCTCTCAAGTGCTCTGTATGTGTAGTGACACTTCATCCTTATGAGTTCCTCTCATGTCCAAAAACATAATTGTTTCACAAATTGGTGTCCTAAATTCACTGTCAATGCAGCATCAAGAATAAGCCCCACCCCCCCTACAAGTCTGTCATACAGGTCCCAATTGTTACTAGTTGTGGGGGGATGAAAGCACAATTTGATTTATTAATTTCAAAGTGAAGCTTTTCCTTGTCCCAGAAGGATCTACCTAGCTGTTGAAGGCCTGGATACTAATCTTGCATGTTTATCTGGAGGTTAATATTGTGCTCTTGTGGAGATAACTGCCATGCATGACTCGCTTGTAGTGTTTTTGTTTGGTTTGCTTTTATAGATATAATGGCTGCTTTAACGCGCTGCCCTCTCTGCCTGTCTGAGCGTGTCCACGTTTCACCTGCTGCACCTCAAATAATTTTTAAGTTTTAAGATCCGACCCAGGCCGATTCTCTGCTGCTTGTCGTCCTCTTTAAGGCATCGACATGTGCATGTTAAATCAGAGGGCGTGCAAGCCTGTGAGAATGCTTTGTCTTCTAATGTATGCAAATTCATGTTTTACTTGTTGCACAGTCCTCCCTCTGCAGTTACACCGAGTTTTGAGTGTGTGAGCGTGAGGGACACAAAGCAGTAGATGTGTGTGTAGATGTAACATGATCCTGTTTTCCATTCTCTAATTGCTTCCTTTTGTTACCTGACTAGCAGGGAAAAGGGGTCGAGGCCGGTCCTGATGTGTCGCTATGAAGACTGACCAGTGTATGGCGTTGCACACTGCAGGCTGCCAGGGGATGGAATGGTAAGGTCACCTGACTCAGTGGTCCAATGGCATTCCAGCCTTTTTAAGGAGCAGATCTCCTGAAACTGCCACGTTCGAAGATAATCAGAAGAGCAAAACTTTTTTTTTTTTTTTTTTTTTTTAAAAGAGTTGACTTTTAAGTTTATAAGCCCCGCACCCCCCCAGCCCCAAATATGCCATTTGAGACTTACTGAGTTCATGATGGATGTCCTTCTGGAAATGTCTTTGCACTTTTTTTGTTTAAGTTTGGAGTGGTTTAGTGGAACTTGATGCTAATGTTTTGTTTCTTTGAGCTCTTAAACTACATCTTTATGATGGAGTAGACATGATGATCTATGATGATCACAGGTAGCGTTGAGGTGTGATCACCCGGTGTTGAAGGTCGGGCATTCCAGGAAAATGGTTCTTTAAGAACCTAAGCCACCAAGGGTCCGTTAACTACCTCAGTTTCGAGGACTCGCCTGCTCTGCCCCATTTTGTACTTGGAGGATACTGAGGCAGGGTTTGATACCCCCCACCCCACCCTTTCCAAACCCCTTCCCCGCCCCACCCCTTCACCTCAGATATATGCACAGGCAACAACAGCAACAGAGCACTTAATGAATTTCAGTTACAGCTGCTGTTGGCATGTTAGCTGATCATCCTGAAATGAGCCTGAACAAGCTTTGCTGTCTATAAATGAATGAGTGATGATGTAGTTTACAGACAAACGGTTTTATAACTGTTATTTTTCTTTGTAAATTCTTAAATGCCTGGAAGCCAGTCATCCTTTGTCTTCCACGTTTGTGCCCGTTGATGTAAGGATGTTTGCAAAGTGATGTCTCAGGCTGTCTGTCGGCTCTGCACAAACACCTGTGTTCGTTCATAACGTGAATGTTCACTGACATCGAATGAAGCTGCCTTTTTATTTAGGGTTTCTAAGCAGGTCTGGAAGAATATGAATTTATTTCCATGTCCTGAAGTCAAACTAAAACATGGCATGGGAAAAAGTTTTCATTGCAAAAGCATGATTATACATTTCACATTGTATGTCACTGTAGACTGATTATCATGCCATATATGTGGTTGTGACAAATTATAGAGTAAACTGGTGTTAATTCATGTCTTTTCACTATCGGTGTACACATCATACTGGAAGTCCAAATGTTGAGGATTTAAAGGCGCAAATCCAATCTAATATATTTGAACTTTGGGTGGTACCTTGCATTTTTGGGCACATTTTGTTTTACAGGGTGTGTAATAATTAACCTACAGAGTGCTGTTAGTGCAGCTACACAAGTTGCTACCCATAAGACTTCCAATAACTTCAATAGCTTGTGTTTCTCAGTGAGGGGTTTACGTTTCTGCTTTTTAAGCTTATGAAAATGACAAATTCACCTTTGAATGTGAAACACAGCCAGTATAAAATGTAAAGGATCAGTCTGATATTCTGTTTTTCTCTTACTGTCAACAAATTTAATGAGAAGACCAAAACCAACAACATGTTAGTCCATTTTTCAGTACTGTCTGTGGCTCTCAGCTCACAGCCCATTGGTTCCTGCTGAAGACGTAAATCTTTAAAAACACCTCACAAATATATAGTTATACAGTAATTTCCTCAAACAGCTGCTCACTGTAGTTTTTATCAAACAAACAGGAGGAAATAATGCATTTGTTGGGGACTATTTTCAGCAGCGGATGAATCCACGTTTGGTGCTCTAGTGAGGACGGTGTGTGTGTGGGACTGAGTCCAGATAAACTCCAGTGTGTGTGTTCATGGTGATGAAGGAACAACAGTGAGGCTCACTGATGTTTTTAATAGTTTTTTATGGCTCAGAGGAAGAAGATGCATCAGGCTGTGAAACACACACAACACCTGTTAGTAGATACATTCACTGCTGGTTTTGGTCTTTTTATGGGACTTGTTGACAATAAGAAACAGAATATAACCAGACATGTCCTTTTTAATGATGTGAGATGTCACATCACACAGGGAAGAAATCGATTACGCATGGATCAATTTCTACACCCACATAATGCAATGCATCTATGAGATGTTTGAATTTTAAATATGGAATGATGCCATGGCTATATATCAGTGTTTATATAATCCTAACTCTTTATTGGGCATGTGAAAGGCATTCTGGGAATTGTAGGAAATCACAGAATAAAGCCGTTGGAGTTTACTTCATCCCAAAGTAACTTTTTAAATGCATTGTACATCAGACGTACGTGGTTTTTAACGGTGTAGCAGTATCTGAGGTTGGATTTTCTCCTTTAAACTCTTTGTAAACATCATTAGTGCGTAGTTGTCTTTTTGTGACATTTGCCATGAAACTCGGCGTCTTGAATCTGACTCATGTTTTTTTAGCTTTCTTCCAGTTCAGAAAGGATTGTGCAGGTTGTTCTTTCTCTTTTTACCAGGTTTGTGAAAAAGAGCCTGATTTACTTTTTTTTTTCATACTAGTATTGACTCTGTTGGATCACCAATTTTTAAGGGTCAAGAATGATTTTTTTGTTTTGTTTTTTTTGCTAACAAGTGTTTGCATTTTTGCAAATGAATTGTTTTATACTGTACAGTGAGGTGAGTTAAACCTATTTTTCTAATAAAGTTATTGACTTTGATCTGGGGTTGTGTATTTCATTTTATAGTCAATGTAATTTTTTGTACTCGATGTACAATTTTGTCATATGAGTTTAAGATTTTCATTTTAAATAACATGGTACAGTACAAATAGGTACACATTTTAGAGGTCCTGAAAATGTTTACTAGTGCACTTTTAAACTTTAGTGTTAGGTCTTAGACCATCTATATGGCAATAAAATGGTTTTGAATTTATATTTGTATAATATACAGTATATAAATATTATATTTATATTTCCTTAAACCTACAGACACCCATTGTCAAATAAAATCAAAATAACAAGCAGCAATTCGCTCATTTCAGCCAAAAAAGATTAGAGAAATAAGTGTTCTGGCAAGTAAATACAGCCTCCAATGGTGGAACGCCTTTAGATCCATGGGTTTATAATCTAGTCTTGCATTAAGAACTGGCCCTTTAACATGAAGACAATCCCGTGCACGCAGTTTCACACAAATATACATTTACATTTGTCAAAGGAATAATACATTCAATTTAAATATATTTATGAATAGTGAACAGGTCACTGTGTGAACATGTCGCAGTAACTGCAGTCACCACTGACGCGCTGTAAATTTACCAAAACCTTTGATCGCTCAAACGGAAGTGGTGGTGTTTGGATTCTGGGTTGCCATGTCCGCTTAGTAAAATACACATTTGGTGCGTGTACGTTTGTGTGAGATGGTTTTATCAAACAAGTCATGATTTTCGAATGACTGGTCACACTTTGTGCTAATAAAATAAAATAATTAATTAATGACAGACACAATACACAACATAACTCGCGTACCGGGGCACTCAAATAAAAAAAAAAGGTTAAATACATTTTTTAAAAAGTAAATACGCTTTAATAGAGCTGAAACTATTAGTGGACTAGTTGATCGACTGACTATTTTGGTAATCGATTAGTCATTTAAGTAATTTTTCGTGCAAAAATGCCAAACATTATCTGGTTCCAGTTTCTCCTCTGAGGTTTTGCTGCTTTTCTTTTTCATTTTTTCCCTCTCTGTCTTTAATAGACCTAATAACATGTCGCTCTGGGCTGTCGTAAGTTGTATTGATGTGATTTTTCACTATTTTCTGACATTTTCAAACCGATTAAATGATTAATCGAGAAAATAATCCACAGATTAACGGATAATAAAAATAATTCTTGGTTGCAGCCCCGAAGTAAATAAACAAGTCCACGTTTATTTTGCATTTTTTACAATTCCTTGTATGTAACATATATAAATAAAGAACATGGTTAGCAATGGTTACAAAAGATTTTAAAATTTAAAATGTTTATTAAAATTCAAGCCTCTGTATAAATTGCCTGTAATTATAACAAATTAACGCAAACATTGAAGGTTTAATTAAACACAAGTGAACCCGTTCATCTTATCTCTTTCAGTAGAATGGGTAATCAAGCTCAGTTTGATTAGTGTATTATTGTTTACCATATAATCCCATTAAACTGTGTTTCAAGAAGAACAGAGGTCGTGGTTTGTGTCTCTACAAACATAGACCGCCTTGCTTGTGGTTCTTGACGGACCTGGCAACCCCGGCCGGATTAGAAAACATTCCATCTGTCAAGGAAGTCGGACGGGATTTTAAAAAATGGAAAACATGGAAGTAAAAAAACTTTCGTAACTGAAGAAAGTAGCTTAAATTTGGGAGTAGTCTGGCCGACAGCTGAAGACTATGCTTGTGGATAAAATGTGTTTTATCATATGAAGAGGCGCTCCGACAGTATTGTCGCTGTAAGTAAAACGAACGTTAACGGTTAGCTCAGTTAGCTAAAAACGACTCGGGCTAGCTAACGTTAGCTACCTTCGACATAGTTTAAACTCAAATTGTAAATGGATAAAGTCACTTTTATCTGGTATACTTCATTAAAACAGACCGAAACATCCCTTCAAAGTGTTAACGTGTTATAGGAAATGTTTATCCTTGCTGTCAACAGGTCCGTTGTGAGGATGGCAGGTATTTTAACGTATTTGGAGAATTTGAAGCGGGGGCTGAAGCTTGACGTCCTGAGAGAAGCTGGACGTCAGTATCCAGTCTTCTGCTTTCTGCTGCTGTCTATGGTCTCACTGACTGTGCTGCTCAACAGGTAAACTCTAAAGGAAAGAGTGTGTTCAGTTTACTGGGCTGGAGAGTGTCAGATTATCTCTGCACACTGGGCTGGGTCATGTGATGTCTGACCTGCCGCTGTAGTCTTATCAGGGCAGAGCTGAGTATCTGTGTTTCACCTAATGTGTTTAATCAGGCCTGGTGTAGACCAGGTGTAGATAAAAAGCTCTCTACCTGCACAAAGCGACCTATCTGCACATGGCCATTTAAACCTGATTAACACTGATGATGTAAATCAACTCCAGTGTTTAATCCATATCGATTTTGAGGGGTTACTGTTGATGTGAAAGGTGGAGTTACAAAGAAACCCTGAATGATCATTATTTATTATTGCATTGATTTCTTCATGAATAAACGCACTTTTCAGTTGCAGCAAGAGTGCAGAGTACAAAACAAAAAATCTTCTTTCACATCCAATATAAATAACTCTAATGATGTGTAAACTAGAGCTGAGGCCATTAGTAGATGGACAGAAAAATCATCTGCAACCATTTTTACAATTGATCAGTGATTCCAGTTTTTTCAAGCCAAAATAGTGAAAAATAATGCTTCACATTCTCAGGTTCCAGTGTCTCAAATGGCTTCTCTTTGTCATATATAATAGTACATTGAATACTTTTGGGTTTTTTACATTTCATAGACTAAATGGTTAATCTCTAGTCATATTCATTGATAATGAAAATGATGTAAACTGATCAACACACTTGGCTTTTTCGCTGATTAACCTGCAGGCTAGTTCTTGAATGTACCCTGCAACATGCTCAGAAATATGCTGCTTTCTCTGCCCACTTACAAATATTGTGATTATTATTATTTATTGGGTGATAGTTTATATTTATGTCTGTCTGTGTGCAATGCTGCTGATACTATGCTCTGGGCGTTTTACCATCCTGTACTGAAAACAAATTCCTCCCACTCTGGTCGTGTCATTGTTAAAGTAAAGTGTGATGGGGGGGTTCAGTGGAAAATGTCTTTTATTTAGTTTGGTTTAGTTTATTTGGCATTATAAGAAAGAGGAAAGAACACTTAATTTATCCTCGACAAGCCGGTAGTGGCAAAGTTTTCCTTTTTCTTTTTTTTCTTTGTAATGTTTTGGATCATCACAGCATTTCAGCTCTGTAAGTCTTGACATAAAATGTTAATCTCTAAAAGAGATATGCAGTATGAAAGGGACAATAAAAGCTACAACTTTATATAAGCTGTAACTTTATGTAAAAATCACAAATGGCTGTCGTTGCAGTGCACACAGCAGTGAACACAGGGAGCAGCCTCAGATTAAACTCTGATTAATCTTTGTATTTGATTAAAGTCGTGTTTTTAGTGCATTTCCGTGAATTATAATGCTGTATAATAATCTCCCTGCAGCTACATCCACATCCTGATGGTCTTCTGGTCGTTCCTGGCTGGCGTTATCACTTTCTATTGCTCCCTTGGACCAGAGTCTCTTCTCCCAAATATCCTCTTCACCACAAAGCCAAGGAACAAAGTAAGTCAGACATGTGACACACCCAGCTGAGACGTACAGCGTGTTTGACATTTATTAATATGTGAGTCCCTGTGTGGAGCAGTGTGGGGTTTGCATGCACAGAGATGTTTTCCATGATTAAGTGTGCATTCTGAAAACAGCTGGAGGTAGTTTATAGTGTGTGATATGACAGATTAAGGAAACGCGGTGATTCTCTTTCTTCTCCATCAGCGGCAGGAGCAGGAGTTGTTTCCTCTGGGCCACAGCTGTGCCGTGTGCGGGAAGGTCAAGTGCAAACGTCACCGGTATGTTAAGATAAACACTTGATGTGTAGCTAACAGACAGGGAGAATGTAACAATGCATATAAATCTGCTCTGTTGTCCTCAGTGGAACGTGACTAAGTACATTCACTCATGTAAGGGAAATATTGGGCATTTCACTCCTCTACATTAATGTTTTTGAGCGTTTTTATACCTTTAGTAGATGGTTGTCTGACCAAAAGTCCCTTTTCGGATTCGAACTGTGGACATTGCAGTTCATGGTCGTCCAACTCCTCTGTATTAATTTGACAGCTATAGTTAGTAGTTACTTGGCTGATAAAGATTTTACATACATAACATATAACCTGCTTATAAAATACAATTATTTATTATGGATTAAACTACCCAACTGTATATAAAGTAGTTCAAATGAGCTCAATCTGAGGGGCCTTTTTTTTGCTGCATAATGAGTACTTTTACTTGTGATTCTTTTAAAGCATTTTAAAAGAGAGATACATTATTTTTATGTTATTACTTAATAAGTAGGAGAGGCATGTGTGTCCTGCACATTGTTTTGTAAAGTTATTTTACTTATTATTTACTCCTGGTGCAGTCAGCATCTTTTCCTTGGTAAGCAAACACAATTAAAGTCTACTTTATTGGGGTGATAATGTACTTTTGTGAGGCCACATTATTTTACATACACTAGTTTGCCACCTAGTAGATATTATTAAGCAGTACTGCACCAGACTGATAACGTTATCCAGCAGCCAGAGTTACTGATGAAGGGATTCTGGTCAAGTCAGTTTATCTGTGTAGTTCAATGTCATAAATAAAGTCTCAGTGAGTCTTAGAGACCCACAACATGAATCTCTCCCAACCCAGACCCAGCCCTCAAAGATGAGAAAAAACTAAACAAAACAAACAACCTGCCAGGGGCCTTGGTTGCATGTCATTACAAAGACATATTCATTAAAACATCCAATGTCTCCACTGCAGCGAGACAAACAAGATAGGACTATAAAAAACCTCCAGTCAGCCAAAGATCTCTGGATAGCTGTGTTTTCCAAGCGTGGTGAGCTGAGGTGCGTTCAAGAAGAACACGCTGATGATATGCATAAACATTTTATTCTTTGCAGGCCGACGCTGCTCCTTGAAAACTATCAGCCATGGTTGGACCTGAAGGTTCATTCAAAAGTGGACGCTTCAGTAGCAGAGGTACCTCAGTGGAAGGAAACATGCCAACAGTTTTATCCTAAAATGAATGATTAGTTATATGAAAAGGTCTGGATGTTATGCTGACAAAATAACTGAGAGATTTCTGACCTCTTCTAACGGTTGCTGTCCTCGACCTGCAGGTGTTCGAGTTAGTTCTCGAGAACTTTGTGTTCCCCTGGTACAGGTGAGTGTGTTATTGTCTTAAGAAAGTTATTTTACACAGACACACGTGGAGAGGTTGTTGTGAACCTCCTCTGGTTTTCAGGGACATCACAGATGACGAGGCGTGTGTGGACGAACTGAGGATGACCTTTCGCTTCTTCGCATCAGTGCTTGTCCGCCGGGCTCAGAAGGTGACTCTTAAACACTCCTCAGCCAGACAAAATAGAGAAGTTACAGGCAGAGACAAGTTTTTAAGGCTTTAACTGACAATTATTTTCATCATCGATTTTCATCAAGATTATTTTCTTGATTAATCGATTCATATTTTTGTGTATAAAATGTCATAAAGTGGTGAAAAATGTCCAATTTAATTTCCAACAGTATTCATTGTATTCATACTGCTCATTTTGTTTCCCCAAAACCAAAAGATATTCCATTTACAATGAAATATGACAAACAAGAGCATCAAATCCTCACATTTGAGAAGCTGGAAGCAGCAAATGTTTGGCAGTTTGACTTGAAAAATGACTCAAATGTTTAACTGACTAACTCATATTGTTGATCAATGAATCGATTCACTGACTAATCTTTGTTTAGCACATTGTTTTCTAACAGTTCTTGCAGTGATCTGGTTTTTCACACTTTTCAATGGTTGATTTACACAGAAGGTCAGAGAAGCCAAATGCAGGTTGTTGCATTACTAGAAGACAACTTGTTGTGTCTTCTTGTACCTCAACATATTACTGAAGTGCACTTGATTGTTCACTTATGTATCCTGCAGTGATTTTCATCTTGATGAGCTGTCATCAGGTCTAAGCAGCATCTGTAAAGCCACTACAGATGAAGAAGAAGCAGATGGCTCAGGCAGACAGTAGAAATTCAGACATTCACACACCAGTTTGAACTATGTTTATATATATGTTTCTTTTTGTTTTGTCTTTCACTGCTTTTCTCAGGTTGATGTTCCCGCTGTGTTTGCAGACAAAGTGATGAAAGCTGCAATGAAGCATATTGAAATTATTGCAAAAGCTCAAGAAAAAGGTACCAAATAACAGAGGTTATCATTACAATCTGAACTGTAAATTGCTGACTTTGCATTGAAAAGAAGTATTTATTTACTCAATTGTTCATATCACTCATTCTTTCATTAATTTATATTAATTTATGTGTTTGTTTTAGACTGAACTTGAAGCTACGCTGCCAGCGATTCTGCTATAAAACCAGTTTCTTGAAAATAAAATCTACAGATGGTGAAAATGTAACTTTCCAAAACTAGAACTGGAACGTTAAAACTTCTGTACGTGGTCTCTTTGTGTTTGTGCCGCGGTCATACTGTTTATTGTGTTTTGGCTGATTTACACTAGGATAGATGAAGACATTTTTCTGGTATCTTAAATCCAAAGTCCGTGTTATGGTGATGGTGGAAAATGCAGTTGTTGTTTGGTAAAACGGTGAAACCGGGTGTAGTGTGTTCAGGGACATACAGTAATACCCGCCGTGCTCTGATGTTGTTGCATGTGTTTGTCTGCAGTGAAGAATGTGCAGGGTTTACAGCAGGCAGCTCTGGATGAATACGCCACTGACCTTCACGTCGCTCTGCGCAGCCGAAAAGACGAACTGCTCTACCTGAGGAAGCTGACTGAGATGCTGTTTCCCTACGTCATGCCTCCCAAGGCAACAGACTGCAGGTAGGCAGACGCAAACCAGCCGACAGCTAGGACTGGATTTAGTTAGCTTCGAGTGTAAACTACAGTCTCTCCATTCAGGGACGGAAGCTAACTGTTTACTGTGTAAGGCTGTTGAATCCCAAATATTGTTGGCTATATGATCAAACCAAATGATCACATATTAAAATCTGTAACTGGTGGTTGTGTGTTCAGGTCTCTGGCTCTGCTGCTGCGGGAGGTGATGTCCGGATCTGTCATGTTACCAACCATGGATTTCGTGGCCGACCCTGTGAGTAGAAGTAAAGACTGGCAGTGTAATGACTGAGCTGAATGTTCGAATACTGTAAAACCTAATATTTTTGGACTTGGCTTTACCAAATGATCAGACATTAGAGAGGGACTACGTTTTGAAGAAAGACTTTTACTTCATCTAACCATTACAGCTGTGATGTTATAATGTAATTAATAACTACCAAGAGCCTCAAATTATGCTAAAATATTCTTCGTGTTTCTTTGTTATGTTTAAATTGTAAGATAGGTCCCACAGGATGTAGTGATGAGATAACACAGCATGAAAATAACAAAAATAACCGATTCAAAAACTAATTTCCCCATCTGTATTTTGAAAACAGGCATTGAAGGTTTTACAACATTAAAATTCAACTTAATGCTGTCTCTCTTTGCTTTTCAGGATACTGTGAATCTCATGGTGCTGATATTTGTTGATGACACTCCAGTAAGTGAGAAGAACGTTTCAGGAGAACTGATCCCATTACCTCACATCTGAATCAGTGAAAAGTTCAGATTCTGTAGATCCAGTTGGGAAAAGAAACCTTCCTTTTTAAAAATGAAACAAAAAGCTTCTGCTCCACAGCTTAAACATCTTAATGTATTGATATGAAGTCAGTTAAATGAATTGAATCCTGATCGTAAATCTCTTGTGTATCTGCAGCCAGAGCCAGCCACAGAGCCTCCGTCTGCCCTGGTTCCATTTTTACAGAAATATGCAGACGTCAGCAACAAGAAGCCGTCTGTGAGTACCTCACTGAGAGAGAGAGAGAGAGAGAGAGACCTTATTGACTACAGACACATTTCTGTTAAAGAAAAATTAAAATAGAGAAATATTTCTTACCTTGTTCTGCAGTTTCTGACCATTTTGTCCTCCTCGCCACCACTTAACACGCAGTGTATCTGTGTGTCCTCTTGTGTGTATTTTTGAAGCATTTCCTGTAATGACTAATAGGCTGATAACTAAAGCTCTCCCTCTGGTGGTGCAGGTGCTGAAGTTGGAGCTGAAGGAGATCAGGGACCAGCAGGATCTCCTCTTTCGTTTCATGAACTTCCTGAAGCAGGAAGGAGCCGTGCACGTGCTGCAGTTCTGCCTCGCTGTGGGTAAGAACAACCATCGTGCATAAACCGTGCTGCACACTTAATCTTCTAATAAAGGTCCATGGCCCAGCTAACCTTAAAACTAGCTATGCAAGCATTTAGCAATCATAGTATGCTAGTTAGCTAGCCTGCTGGCCCTCCAAGATCAACATGAATGAGAAGTTTACCATTTCCATTCCATTTTCTAACCTGCTAATCCTGTAGAGGGTCAAGGGGTCCAATCCGGGATCTGTATGTAGATCATGTTTACTCTTGTTTTACTTTACAGAGAAGGACTCAGCATGCTTCAGGTTCAGTTATTGGGAATATGTCTGACATCTGACAAGTGAAATACTTTAAAGCCTTAACAGCTGATTCCATGGAGCAGAAACACAGAAATGTGGGAGCTTTGTTTAATAGCAACTGTAACATAAATATGTGAGTCTGACTGTGTAAAACCTCTTGTTGTTTCCTCCAGAGGAGTTCAACGATAAGATCCTGAGTCCGGAGCTGAGCGACTCTGAGCTGCAGCGTCTACATGGCGAGGTGCTGCACATCTACGAGACGTACTGCCTGGATGAAAGCATCGACAAGATCAGCTTCGACAAGTTCATCGTGGAGGAGATCAGGAACAGTAAGAGGCTATAATGTTCATTATCACTACTTCATAACTCTGAACCTTCTGTTTTTCAGACTTCAGCTGAGACAATAGAAATCTCTTTAAAGGTGCACTCCACCAATTTTACTGTGTAAGATCAGTTTAGTCATATAGCACTGCTTGTAAAATGTCTTCTGTGGCTCTGGAGGAACTTCAAAATAACCCAGATCATGTCATTATGATTTCATCAAGGTTGTCTCAGCTTGGCCTTGGAGACACATTTATAAATGAAAGACGTAAGCATTTATGAAGAGACCCAGTTGAGTTGCACTATGGGAATTTGTAGTATCTAGTGTTTTTGGCGCTTGATCCATATTAGGGACTAAAGGTCAGCATGTCTTGGCCTCTGCTGCTTCGATTTTGACCTTTCTTTTTTAAATCTGTCTCTCGCCGGTCCTCCAACTTTATGAAAGTGCAGTTCCCACTATAGTCCCTCTTTAAACACTAACATCGCTGGAGTTGTTTGTAGCAGCAGTTGTTGAGGTTTATCTCTCTTATTTGTCATTTATTTGTCTTATTTGGAGTTTAGCAATAAAATGCAAATGATGAATTTTCATTGACAGGTTGAAAACTAACCTTGCTCAGGACACAGTGTGACACAGTATACACTCTGAAGCTGGTGTTAACTAGAGAAATGTTCATTTATTAATATAATAAAATAATGATGCGGATAATGCTGTCAAAAACATTCAACTTTAAAATTAAAAATGGAGATTTTAGTCTGTAAATAAACTATTCATTGGACTTACAGGAAGAGCAACTTAACAGCAGCCGGAAATCTTGTCTTTTCTGATCTCCAGTGTTATTTTATTTTATTGAACATTATTAACATCCAGACATTCAGCTGTTGGACAAATAAATTACGTATTGATCAAATGAAATATGAAAAGGTAAAAAATTGAATTAAATATAAAAAGTGCTTAAACATAATAAATAAACAATAACATCAGTAAAAGTCACTGTAGCTTAATCAATTTAAAATATATCTGACCTGCAGGGGTTTAACTCCTCATCTTGCTGCAGTGATGTAAAGGTGTACTCCATCACTGTACAGCACAATCTGCGGCTGAAAGTTTCATGTCTGCTTCACCTCTGAACGCACTGATGGGTGTGGTCAGAGGTGAAACAGACATGAAACTTTCAGCCGCAGATTGCAGTGAAACTCTTGCTTCTCAGTCTGGTGTCGAGTTACTCTTTAAACTGTTTGGAAAGCAGTGCTATTGTGTACAAGCGTGTGCAGTACTTTCCTGTTTGTCTCTAGAGTAAACTCTCTAAGTGAAAGCAGTTAACCACACGCTGCCTGCCTCACTCTCAGTTGCTAAAGGTCCGTACGCGGATGTGGTGAAGCTGCAGACGATGCGCTGCCTGTTTGAGGCGTACGAACACGTGCTGTCTCTGCTGGAGAGAGTCTTCACCCCGATGTTCTGTCACAGCGATGAAGTAAGAGCTCACAAACTCAGTTTACCAAAATAAACCATCTGTGTTTACGAATGGCTGAGAGTAAAAATGAAGCTACTGTATCACCATGAGTTCAAAATATAGACTTACTGTATTACTGTAAGTCTATTTCAGTGTTGCAAAGTGACAAAGTACATTTCTTGAATATTTCCATTTAATGCTACTTTATACTTCTACTTCACCACATTGCATTGGGGAATATTGTACTTTTAACTCCAGCTTTAGTTACTTTTTTATTTTTACAAACAAAGCACATGATCATGTTATAAATATGATGCATTATTATTGATCATACCACCCAACAGTATATAAATATTAAAATTGGCTCCACCTTGATCAGCTCCAACATTAAAAGCTGTTTATATGTTTTCAGCAACAATAGAATATATAATAATGTATCTGTGACACGCTGCTCTGTCTGCATAATGAGTACTTCTACTTTTGATACTTTAAGTACACTTCGCTGATAAAACTTACTTTTACTTAAGCCTCAGTTTGATGCAAGATTTCAACTTGTAACAGAGAATCTTTACACTTTTACTTGAGTGACGGATCTGAATACTTTTTCCACCACAGGTTTTTACTGTAAATAAAAAAACGTATAGATTTTCCAGTAATTTAATTTATAGCATTTTGGAAAAGCACCTCTCACATAGTACATGTAATGGTATGTGCTCCAGCTGCATCCAGGACATTAAAATCATTGATTAGTAGTAATTTGTACATTGACTGTGTCTCCTCTCTGTGTTCAGTACTTCAGACATCTGCTGAGGGGAGCAGAGTCTCCAACAAGGAACTCAAGAATCAACAGGTTTGTGATATGGGTTGTTGTATAATTTAGACTTTTAGTTTGCTTTTAATCTATCTTTCACGTGGCAATAAAAGTAAAACATGTGACAAGGTGCTGATGAAACACCTCCCCTGAAAATAAAAGATTATTCTTAATGGATACTAATCTTAGTGATGTACATGATATGATCAATGCCATAAGTATTAGATCAGTAAGATAAACTGGCTCATTTCACAGTAGTAATTAGATTTATATTGATGTAATAATAGCTGAATTAATTTTGTCATGTGCACACCAACCAGTGGTACGAGTTACTCCTCTGTTCAAACTGCTTGTGCTTCAAAATGTAAGATTTATTTATCCAGTAGTGAGAACAGCCCTCTGAATACTCAGCTTTATGTTTTGCTCCCTTGAAGCTCTTTAGTCCAAACTGTCATCATTAGTTGCTTGTGCATCTTATTGCAGAAACAGCTTCAGTTTGGAAGAAAACAGGTAAGTAGGTCTTCGGCATGTTACCTGGCCTCACAGAATCTGCTGCCTGCGAGATACTGGATGCAGACAACCAGAGCACAGAGTGATGCGTGCAGACAGAGTATATCTCACTGTAGGCTGCTCATGTTGTCTGCGTAACCAACAAGTCCTTGTTTAACACGTCCTAACATCACGAGCCACTGCTGGGCTTTTGTTTGTTTACATGTTATGCCGCTGCTAGCACTTTGATTCATCTCATATAGCCTGTTTAAAGAAGACTGAGCACTACAGGGGTATAAAGAAGTCCTTTTGTGTGTCTGCTGAAACCAAGGACCCCATACTTTATTTTCTAATAGAATAGGTCATTTTTTTTCCTTTTAGCCATTTACCAAAATTTGTCTATTTACATTTTTCCATGATGGTACTATCATCTGTTTTGCCTGTAACAAACTAGATCTAAAACGATTTCCTCTTTCTTCCTTATATTATGTTCTTTTGGATACCAACTTAATAAGAAAAGCTTGGGCTCCATAAGTAAATGTATTGATAACATCTCTTCCATCATATGCTTTTAGCCTCTTAGCTTCAAACTGACGCTGACCTGCAGCATCATGTTGCATCACTCTCCTCTTTCAGTAGTTGACAGCTGGAGTCGAGCTCATTGTCTTGACATTACAATAGAGGCTTTGCACACAATGAGACAGTGCAGTTGTCTCTTTTCCAACATGGCCACTAGAAAACATCTGTAACTCCTTTCAAATAGGGCTAGCTATCTTTTTGTTTTTTTAAATGGTGCCAACACAATACCTGACTTTCAGTATGATATATCTTTTTTGATACCTCACATCGAGGAATCAGAAAAATGTTTTTCTACAAAATCCTTTCTAAGTGAAACTTCTCAAGAGGTTAATTTTGTGTTGCAGCCATACAAGAACTTTCTCTTAATAAAATACAGTCTAAAATTTGCAAGATTTGTGCTTAAATCAGTAAATATCTAATCAATGAATAGAAAAAAAGAATCGGACCAAGCGTTCGATGCCTCCTTTCGTTTATAAACCACCTTTCATACATGAAATCAAAGTGTCAAAAAGACAAATGTCATTTTCCTACAAACTTATACCATCAGAGTAATTTGAAAGATGCTAAAATTACATGCAAATGCTACACATAATATATTTAAGATACTAGTTTATTACCTTTTCTGTATATTTCTACACACAGCGACCATTGGCACCGAATGAAGGCTGAAGCGAACACAGTAATTAACATCCTGGCTGAAGAAGCCTGTACTCACCTGACTTTTTGTTCCAAAGGAAGTTTTCAAGGTGAACGTCTCGGGCAGTGAAGTAATCTTTGAATCAGTGGCATTGATCCACCACCCTCTCAGCTGCAGGAGAACTCTGGCTGACTGCCCTTTTTAAAATAGAAGTTCATTTAGTGAGCATGAGGACATGAAAGTAATAACTGCTCAACCTGATTGACTCAATCAATCAGGCTCTTTGCCAGGCAGGCACCTAATCATTGTTAGAAAGTTCAAACGGCCTGGTTAAACATTAGAGATGAGCTTTCAGTAACCACATGCTGCTGTGGCCCGCTGGAGAAAAGGCATGTCGCTGTCACAGTCGTCCTTTCTTTACTGCATGTCTGCTGCATGACTGATGCACTACAGAGAAAATCAGTTTTTCCTCTTGTCAGCTGTCACAGCACAGAGTGAGACGCTCTGTCAACAAGTCATTTGACAACCAGAAGGGATGAATGAGCTGTTTTACTTTAAATGTTTTCCAACATTTAAACATGATGGAAAACAATAAGCCGAGGGGAGGTCGAAGGAATCGTTTCAGAGTAGTTAGACTGAATAGATGAGATGTGATTTTTGCAGTTGTGTAGTGTTCATGCAGGTTAGACGCATTCACCTCTTAATGTATCAGCATTAGGGCTGCAACTAACGATTATTTTCATTATCGATTAATCGTTTAGTCTATAAAATGTCAAAAAATAGTGAAAAATGCTTCTCACAGTTTCCCAGAGCTCAGTGATGTCTTCAGATTGCTTCTTTTGTGCGACCAACAGTCCAAAACCCAAAGACTCTTCATTTACTGTCAGAAAGGACAAAGAAAAGCAACAAATCCTCACGTTTAAGAAGCTGGAACCAGCAAACGTTTGACATTTCTGCTAGAAAAATGACAGAAACGATTAATCGATTATCAAAATAGTTGGCAATTAATTGTCTTTCGATCGACAAATCGGTTAATCTGCATATTTCTCTGTTCTCCCCAGAAACACGTCAAAGCGAGGGGAGACGTTCGGGATCAGCAGAATCGGCAGCAAAATCAAAGGTGTGTTCAAGAGCACGACCATGGAGGGAGCCATACTGCCGCCCAGCGCCATGTACGACTTCGACGACGATTTGGTGAGTGTGTCTGTTTCACGTGTGTGAACATTAAATCCTCTCAAGCTCTTTATACATTTTAACCGCGTGTTGTCTGTATACTCATACTTGTGTTAATGTAGAATATCAGCTTCTGCATTTCTTTTAAGACCAAAAAATAAAAGATTTACTTTCTTGTGATCACAAATAGTTTCTTGTGATTAAGGATTATTATCAATCATCACCCAAGTGTAAATAAAAGTTGCTAATTTACACTGTGATGATAATCTCTACCTTATTGTGATGGTTTGCACAGTGAGGCATTCATGCATCCACATTAATTGATCCTTTCTTTTAATCCATCCATCTATCTACTCATTTAATCTGCAACCATTGATCGGTCATCCACTTTATCATCCAGGTCTACAAAATATCCAATATATCTAAAATATAAACACAAATCCACTAGATAATGACAGATCTGTTTCTTGATACATGAACTGGTTTATTACAGATTTTATTCTACTTTAAATGTGTTAAAGACACAAACACGTGTGATTTGTCTTTTTTAATTTAGGTGTCAGAAAACTACACATGCATTTAATATATGAAATGTATTGGTTTGTTTTATCACCTCAACAGGAAGTTAAACCTTTAAGTTAAAAGTAAAAGTGAATTTGTGCTGTGGTTTGGCTCTCCGCGTCCCTGCAGGTGGAGGAGGCGACGGTCGTGATGGAGGACGACTCTCCCGCCGAGCCAGCCAGCACGCCGGGCACCCTGAGGAACCTGTCGGCCTGGAGCATCACCATCCCCTACATCGACATCTACGACGACGACGTCAAGAGGGAGAGGATCCCCGTCTTCTGCATCGACGTGGAACGCAACGACAGGAAGGAAGGTGAGTGAACGGGGAGGTGAAACACAAGCCTCTGTCCCTGGACTCATCTGCTCTGTCAATCGAAAATACTGTGAAAAAAACTAATTTCTGACTTCATTTCACACTTAAAGGGTAATTCCAGTATTTTTACATATTTTGGGGCCAGTAGATCACCTCCACCAGCATCCGTGAACGGGCTGCAATGGCTGCAACGTGATCCGTGCGGGCAACTGCGCCCAGTCTGAGCTGTTTCTTCTTCTTCTCTTCTTGCAGTTGGTCATGAAACTGAAAAGTGGTCGGTCTACAGAAGATATCTGGAGTTCTACGTGCTAGAATCCAAACTCACCGAGTTCCACGGTAACGCTGGGCCTTTACCAAACTTACTATATTAAATAATTGTGACAGTTTCCATACTCTAATGACAATATTAGCTCGCAGTTGTGTAAAATATTAATCTAGTGTTGTTTGTATTGAATTTTTTTCCCAGGCACATTTGCAGATGCACAGCTTCCATCCAAAAGAATTATTGGACCAAAGAATTACGAGTTCCTCGCATCAAAAAGGGAAGAATTTGAGGAATATTTGCAGGT
Source organism: Macquaria ambigua (assembly GCA_008360985.2). Taxonomy (NCBI): domain Eukaryota; kingdom Metazoa; phylum Chordata; class Actinopteri; order Centrarchiformes; family Percichthyidae; genus Macquaria; species Macquaria ambigua. Next base: position 100,399 of record VMKM01000869.1, read on the forward strand.
ATTCAACCTTGATAACTGTAGTAGGTGCTGTCTTGTCTTTGGTGCTGAGTACTTGTTTTGTGTTTTGCTCTTTCTAGAGTTGGGTGAGAGGAATGAGATTTTAAGTGTTAAAGAAAGCAAACCAAATATCTCTATAAGTTGAATTACATGTACTTCTATATTGTCATTAGAGGGCAGTAAAACAAATCAGTATTAGGAAAGATGAGTACTTTTAACTATGAAGATTTTACAATCAAATGACAAAAACAAAGGCTTTAAGGTTTATAAATGTAGTGAAGGTTTTCAACACAAACAGGAACTCCGTCATGATTAGTGGAAACAGATTTCTGATTTAGTAATCATTACATATTTGCTGTATATACGCACAAGACGTACAGACTGTTTTTATGTTTATACTTGGCCTGGCACCAATTACCACTTATCAAATGTAGTAATTTAAGTTTGTGTTCTGGAGAAGAACAGCAGTCAAATACCTACCCATTTATTTATCTATCAAGAGAGCACACCAGTAAAAAGTTAAAAAAATAATAAAATAGAACATGTTGAAAACAGACAAGGGACAACAGATACATAATATAACATCCAGTTGAGGGATAGTGATTGCACTCTTCAGGTACACAGTTTTTTATCAGAGTTTGAACTCTCCCAGGGAGACCACATCATTGAGCTGTAGTGTGTTTTGAAGGTTAGTCCTGCATTTCAGTGTGTAAATCAACGGCAAGATGAAGGTGAAGGAGTGGATTAACGTGTGTGTGTGCGTGTGTGTGTGTGTGTGTGTGCGGGTGTGTGCGGGTGTGTGTGGTGTGTGCGGTGTGTGCGTGTGTGTGCGGGTGTGCGGGTGTGCGGGTGTGTGTGGTGTGTGTGTGTGCGTGTGTGCGGGTGTGTGTGCGTGTGTGCGGGTGTGTGTGCGTGTGTGTGCGGGTGTGCGGGTGTGCGGGTGTGTGTGGTGTGTGTGTGTGCGTGTGTGTGTGGTGTGTGTGTGTGCGTGGTAATGCGGAGCGTGTGTCTGCCCGGGTGTGTGTCGTGTGTGTGCGTGTGTGCGTGTCGCGGGTGTGTCTGGGTGTGTGCGGTGTGGTGGCCAGTGTGTGCGTGTGTGTGTGTCGCGGGTGTCTTGCGAGGTGTGTGCGTGTGTGTGTGTGTGTGCGGTGTGTGTGTGTGTGTGCGTGTGTGCGGGTGTGTGTGCGTGTGTGTGTGTGTGTGTGTGTGTGCGGGTGTGTGCGGGTGTGTGTGTGTGTGTGTGTGCGTGTGTGCGGGTGTGTGTGCGTGCGTGCAGAGACTCCTGCAGCATCCAGAGCTCAGTAACAGTCAGCTGCTGGCAGACTTCCTGTCTCCTCACAGCATGGAGTCTCAGTTCCTGGACAGGATGCTGCCTGATGTCAACCTGGGTATGTACACTTAAGCATCACCTGTCCAGGTGGAAGTATGAATCTTACTACAGTGTCGTCCTGTTGGTCTGAGCAGCAGGTGGAGGCTGACTGCTGACAACATTTGCAGATCCTCTCTGAGGGTAGAGCCACGTAGAGCTGGGCGATCACTATAATCCTTTATCGACTTTTAGGGAAATCATGTTGCGATAATATGAATTCATCAGGTTATAGTTTCTGTTGTCCACAATAACAATTCCAACCAAGCTTGATTTTCAAAACGTATACAATTCAAGTTATAGTTTCACACACACAAAGAGTTTGGTCTAATGGGACAGTTAATTGCTTTTCAGTTTAATTATTTATGTGATTGTGCATACATTTCCTGTGCTGTGATATTAGAAAACATTCCTATTAATATTGTGTATTTTGATTTCATTCACTCCAAAATAACGGACACTAATATTTCGCTTCTCGACACGTTTGCATCAAGACGAGGCGTCTTTGAGAAAGGCACTAAACCCCTACCTGGCCAGGCCTAGCTGACTCTCACCTGTTTCTTTAAATGTCCATCTGTGTTGGAGAGATATGAACCCAAGTCTTCACACTGTGTGGACACAAAATATGTTTATATTCATGTAACTACAGTATGAATTTAAATCTTGTAAACTCGGCTGCTTGTGATTCATTTCTAAATATGTCGTGTATCAGAACATCCACCCTTAAAATAAAAGTGGCCTTTTGCTGCTGACTAAGAGCCCGCTACTTCTGCCTTTTCTAAATATCACCTTTTTTCCTTTTAGTCATCTGTACCTTCATCTTTTCCTCCCGTTAACTGAGTCTTTGTTTTGCAGGAAAGATTTTCAAGTCTGTACCGGGGAAGCTGATGAAAGAGGTGAGTTCCTCCTGAGCTGAAATGATGATTAATAATGTATGTATTTTTAAATATTTGTCCTTATTTCCATGTGCACCTACCTTCCTATAATAGATTCTTCAGTTTCCAGTCTTAATGCTAAGCTAAGCTAACAGGCTGCCTGCTGTAGCTTCATATTTAGACTACAGACGTGAGTGGTATCAGCCTTCTCATCTAACTCTCGGGCAAGAAAGCGTTGTTGTTGAATGAAGCAGTTGTTTTCCCAGCACACGGTCACTGTGGATGCAGTGTGGTGTAAAATGGGCTGTGCAGGGAGGAGTAGGGGCAAGGATGACTTCCTTCTTTTTAATCAGAGGAGCCGAGTACAAGATAAGTAATGGTGGTGTTATGTAGCTGACATCGGACTCTGTCTGGGTGTAATTCACCTTTGAAAACTTGGAATGCTGGAATTTCCTTCATAATAAGACAATCCAGGATCCTCAAGACAAAATAAGGCTGAGCAGGACTTAAAGTTGTGATTTTAAAATCATTACTTCCTGGGAATATATCAGACTCTTCCAAGGATTCCCTGATTTAAATGAAATTAGATTTTAACTCGGATTACATTCAATGACATATGAACGACATAATTGGTAACTGGCCCATTAAAGACTCGCATTAAACTTAATTTAATGGATGTTTCAAGCTGTAATCGATACAAAATTGTAGAGAAAAATAAATGATGCAAAACTCAACATACATTAAATAGTTTTATGATTTTGGAAAGGTGTGTGTGTGTGTGTGTGTGTGTGTGTGTGTGTGTGCGCGCCTTTTGCTCTCCCTGTAATGTTTAAGGACCAATGTTGGTGCTGAAATGTGGAACAAGCCTGACTTTTAGATGTTGTCCTGTGTGCAGGGGAAGCTTATATAACCTCTATAACTATACTTTTCATCAAGGAGTGGCTTTCTCTTATTTGGCGTGAGATTTGTTTGGGTGAAACCTGCAACACTTGATCCAGTTATACACCATAATACCACCATTTTAAGGTCGGGATACAGCTATGACAGTCATGTGGGTGGTTAATGACATTTGGAGAATGTGTCATTGTCTCAGTCTTCAGTATCTGAACACACACACACACACACACACATCCCGCGGGTATTCTTCCCGGGAAGGACAGGAGTAGATTTTGATGTAGATTCCTGGGAAATACCTGGACCTCTATTCCCAGCGTTCAACCATAGCAGGACCGTCCGTCTCATCTCAGATGGACAGATTTGTCCGTCAGTGCTGTGACTAGTTCAACGTGACACTGATGACATTAAACACTCTGTTTTTCCAGAAAGGACAGAACCTGGAGCCTTTCATCCAGTCCTTCTTCAATTCCTGCGAGTCGCCCAAACCCAAACCCAGCAGACCTGAGCTGACCATCCTCAGCCCCTCCACCGAGAACAACAAGAAGGTAAAAGAGAACAAGTTCCATTTAACACAAACTAAACATCCCTCTCTGTTTGCTCTTTTTGTCTCGTGTCATTATTGCTTTTAAACTCCTGAGACTCTGAGCTTCAAGGGGTTCACAAAAGAACTAAAGTAAAGTCATTTGAATGGAGTTTCCCCGTCAGTCTACAGAGAGTTTAAATTCCCATTTTATCAGGTTTGAAAGGAAAAGAAGAGAAAGAGGTTTGTCTGTTTGTATGATACACCTTAATGTTACATGGACAGTTTGGATGAATGGGGGCTGTGTCAGGCAGGAAACTAGTATTGTTAGCACTATGTAAAGACTGTTTACATCCATTCTAATGAGGTGATTTTAATCCTGTTTTCACCGTCCATCCCAGTATTAATTGCAGCCTAACTGACATTCAGAAAGAGACATTTAAGTAATTTGCTACTGTCGGTGTTAATAATTAAATTACAGCTAAATAATTACTGGTAAATAATAATATTAAAGACAATACTTAGTCTGCTGGCGATGAAGGTCACATGGTTTTTCTGCTGCAGCATTGTCTAATGCAAACATTGTTTAAACCCACAGACCTTTTATTTAAAATTCTGGTGAAAATGTGTCTAAAATGATGCAAAAGACACTCCTCAGTATATTTCCATCTGATGGAACGATGCAGCCATAAAAAAGTCTTGGATTTAAATATTTCACTGACATCATGTAGCTTCAAAATAGAGTTGGAATAAGCTGATACAGAATATGTACAGTATCTGTCCAGACAGTGGAACAAGAGGATTTTAATAATCTAGAAGCTGAAAAAAGGGGTAAAATAATGTAATTAAATGTATGTTAACTCAGAGATCAGTTGTGTGATTCACTTCCAGTATTGTTGAATCCTAACATTTATGACACTCGCTGATAATTCTCTCTGCAGCTCTTCAGCAACCTGTTCAAGAACAACGCAAACCTGTCGGAGAGCTGGGAGTGGAAACACAAACACAACTACTTCATGGAAATGGTCACTGTTGACGGCATGTATGACTACATGATGTATGTCGGTAAGTGATGGCCACCAAGCTGAACAGCTGAGGAGAGTACAGTTTATACTGAAATATAACACAGTGGTAATGTCAGCACGTCTAGAATAATTCGGTTTCTTCCAACAGACCTTTTGAAACAAAGAGCTCCAACTTATTTTGGGGTGTTTTAAAGGTCAAACATCAAGGCAGCAGTTCAGATTTCATACAATATGAACCCACTAACAAATAGTTAACAAAACGTCATCAACTCCTGAAGCAACAGCCCTTCTTGTTTCTGAACAGGATCCAACCTTTAAAGTTGTGTTTCTCAGTTTCAACGAGCTACTTCTCTTTAGCTGCACGGGACAATACAGGTTTACTAACTACATCTGTGTGTGTAGTTTCTGTAAAAGAGAAGAGGTAGTGAAACAACACGACAAACAGCCACAATAACAGCAGATGAAAAAGGACTATATGAAGGAGCTAAAGCAGAATCTTGCATTGTACATTGTACAAATACATTTTCAGTACAGTTACAGTGCAGTAATAATTTAATCCAAATTAAATAAAGGAAATAAATGGACGGTATAGAAATGGATCCCCAAAATACACAGAGGAATTTAGTTTTTAATTTAGATTTAAAAGTGGCTAAAGTTGGGGTGCATTTAAGATCACCAGGAAGTTGGTGCCGTGTGTGTGCGCATGTGTGTGTTTATACAGTAGCAGCTAAAAGCATCATCATTCTTCAAGCATATGATCCAAGGCTCACCAGTTAGCAGGATGTGTCAACTTTAAGAATGGTCTGTCACTGTCTTTTAAAAGTAAAATGAAGCAACTAACACACCAGCAGTTAGGTCAGATAGTAGAAGAGGAGGCTTGAAAATTACGTAAACCAAAAGAGCTGCAAGTTGGAAGCTGAACAAAGTTAAGCAAAGATGAACACTGAGCTCTGCACTGTTTTTGTTTCAAGATGTTTGCACATGTCAGATGATGATACTGTCACACGTGCTGATAAACTGAAGGATGTCAGATGTCTTGATTGCTTCTTGGTCATCAGATGTACAAATCAGTGAACTTCAGTGGGCAGATTTCTACCATCATCCTTTAAAATACTTTCACTTGAGAGTGAAGAATTAAAGCTCAAACAAATTCCTGTTACATGTTTACAGGAAACTGTTGCTTCAGATACAGAGTAAATTAGTTTATTTGTATTGAAGCGTCTTCTCCAGTCTCTCTGGGTTTTGACTCTTCAGTCTGTCCTGGTGTTTGGACTCTCAGGTCGGGCGGTGTTCCACATGCCGGACTGGCTGCACCACATCCTGGCCGCGGGGAGGATCCTGTTCAAGAACACCTTCGAGGCCTGCATGGACCAGTACATGCAGTCCAAACTGGAGCAGATCCTCCAGGAGCACCACATGGTCTCCCTCATCACACAGCTCAGAGGTGTGTGTGTCTGTTTCCTCTTAAAGACCATGTGTTGCACATCCTGTAAGTTGTATTGTTTTAGGAAGGAGCTATGAACATGTGGTCTCTGATTCTCACTAAATCCAGTGTTGTTTAAACACTGAGGATGACTGGAAGTTGTTTTTTTAGCACACAGTGTGGTTTATAAAGTGAAGAAGTTAGATTCTTGTTTGAGAATTTGCATTTGTCATGTTTGAATTTTAACTGTTTTCTCCTCCTCTGTCTCTGAACTACGGAGACAGAACGAAAGAAAAACAGATGGCGAGGTCACTGGAAGGAGAAACATATAAAAGCTCTGAACTGACTGACATTAAATTTCATTTTGTGCTTCGTGTGGTGATTCATTCCCACAGATGCCGTCTTCTGTGAGAGCAGCGAGGAGCGAACCACAGAGGCCAAACAAATCAGGGCCAAGCAGACGTTTGAGGAGATGATGAAGTATTTACCAGGTCAGTTTTCAAGTCGCACCACCCACCCGATGTTCTCTTTATGTGTTGATCAGAGTAATAGTGCTTCATCAATCCTCCTCCTGCACACGTCAAAACGCCTGATTGCTTAAATCCAGTATTTCACGACACTGAAGAAATGATTGTTCGTCTGCAGATATGACTTTAATCTCTTAGCAGGTTGAGCAGTACAATACTTGAACCAGGTTAGTCTAGTAATAACACCCAGAAATTGTAGTTTTATTGATCCCTATGTACCCAACAACCACTGATTCAACTGGACGACTTGGTCATTACTTTAAAAGTTCTTCTGTGTCTTTACTCACAATCTGAATGAACCAGATTAGTTGATTAGGAAGACTCCAAGTTAAACCAGGTTCACTGACTAAAACCCATTCGTAATTAAAGCTGCATTCATTCATTTTTGGGGCAGAGGAAGTCAGAAACAGGCAGTCAGGCACACAAAGTAACATGATCATACCATTGGAGTTTGGTCTGAGACAAACAGCTGTCTCTTTAATGGAAACAGCTGCTGCTGCTGGAAACACTGAAGCTGAGGCGGACAGGAAATGTGCCGCAAAACATAAAGTGCGGACTAAAAGAGGCGAAAAAGCTCCGTAGAGCTTCACTGTAATATAAAAAATATTTAGTTAGTGGAGCTTTATCCAGGTTGTTTGACCCACTGGGATGTAACCTAGCTAGTTTACCAACAGGATATTCCTGTGAGAGTGCAGTTACAAGCACCGAGTCTTATCTCCTTTCACTTCCCCAAACTCCACCTCAGTTCCTCTGCAGATTTTGTGCTTATCAGAAAACAAGTGCCTTCAAGGCCTCAGTTTCAGAAATACACGCCTCGCTTCTGTTGTCACGTGAGCATGTTCCTTTTAAGTAAGTCGAAACGTGGAGGGAACAGATGTCAGAGCCTGTGAGTGGTTACCACAGACAGGTAACCAACAGCACTGAGAAGACAGTTTCTGCACTGAATTATTCCCCTCATTTCTTTTAGGCAGGTTTATTTATCCAGCACCATACAGACACAAGGCAATTCAAAGTGCTTTACAGGGGCGCAGAAATACATTAAACCCAAGACGTTTAAAAAACATTACAATTGCATTTAAAAGACAAAAAGCGAGAACAAGCAAATAAATAGTTACAGATGGGAAAGAAATTGCATTTAAAAGACAATAAAAACAATAAGCAAAAGCAAGCCAATAAATAGTTACAGATGAAAAAGAAGCCCTGATTTATATGAGCTGACAGGTTTAGCAGCGCTCAGGTATTCAGGAAGCTTGTTCCACAGGTGGGGAACATAGAAACTAAAAGCTGCTTCACCTTGTGCGGTTTGATCCTGGGAACACAGAGTAAACCTGTCCCAGGTGACCTGAGGGGTCTAGATGCTTCGCAACGTACAAGTAAATGAGAGATGTATTTAGGCCCGAGACCATTTAGTGCTTTATAGGCGAGTAATAGGATTTTAAAATCTTTCCTTTGACACACAGGAAGCCAGTTTTAATGTGCTTTGGGTGCATCTTCCATGAAAACACTGGATAACTCTGAGACGTCAGTGTTCATCCAAACACACCATCAGTTTAATACTAATACCACTCCTTATTATTATACTTATCTACAGCCAAACATGCTCTGCCAAGACTTTAGACAGGTCAGACCCAGCCAAAGATGAACTGTTTCATGTTGCAAATGTTCCATAAACTTAAAGAGTGTTTTTAAATTTCAGACTTTGTGGGGAAGTGCATCGGCGAGGAGGCAAAATACGAAGGCATCCGGCTCCTGTTTGACGGATTCCAGCAGCCTCTCCTCAACAAGCAGGTAAACAGAAAAACTTTGAGTACCACAAGTACCACAAGTACATGTACAGGGGGACAAAATAAAGGAAACAGCAGGAAATGCAACAGCCCTGAGTTGAATAACGATCTCTGGCTGTCTGAAAACAAACCAAACTGATTCAGATTTGTGAATACAGGGCTGCTGTTTTATAGCAGGGGTATTCAATTAAAATTCAAAGAAAATGTCCTTAAGCAAAGGTCCGTAACATCATAATGTCTTACTTGCGTTATGATTCAGTGCCATAGATACTGAAGTAGCCTTTAGTTGTAGTCAACAGCTGACTGTCAAATCAAATAAAGAAATACAATTCAGTAATATTTCATCAATATTTATTGTCAGCTTTCACATTGAATAATAAGTACTCTAATAATAAATGTTCTTTTCTCATTTCAAGTAAGCATTTAAAAATAAAATAGATAACAGAGAGCTTTTGTAAAATGTGCATCTTAAAATAAAGTGCTTAATTTTAGAAAAAGGTAGCTTGAGTTTCCCTTTTTAGTGTGAAATTACTTTCTCTCCGACTGATGTCTCTCGTCGCGTCTCTCCTGTCTGTGTATCTGGTCTGAGTTTGCTGGGCTGTAAAGGCTAGAAAAGCTGCACCTTAATGTAATAATTCTCAATAATTTATCAGCTATAGTTCCGGGTCCGGATAGGAAGGCGTCTGGGTCCGGACCCGGGCCGCAGTCCGCCTATTAGTGACCTCAGTTTATACCATTAGGTGGTAACTAAAGCTGGTATTGTTAGAAAATTATAAATAATAATAAAATAAATTAGTGCTGATACGATTTCTGAGTTCCACAACCGATACCAAAACAATACTTTTTTTTTTAGATACCTTTCTTTGAGAAATATAAACTCGTTTTTCCAGAAAACATTTTTCATTTATCAAAAAAAAAAATTCTGGTGATCCATTTTCTAATTTTTCTCTCCTGTGTTTATGACTTAAGAACAGGTGAGAAAGTTACTGTGAAAAAACATTTTTAAGAAAGATTATCCTGGCAAAAACTTTTTCCCACCTGTTCTTAAGTCATAAACACAGGAGAGAAACAATTTAAAAAATGCATCACCAGAATTAGTTTTTTCTCATTTGCCTCTCAGGGCTTCCGTACATTTCACTCAACACCAAAAAGTATAAAAACGTTACATACATACGTTTCAGTTTGTCTTAAAAACATTTATCAGTAGTAAATGTAATATGATTGTAAGAACCATAATAACTAAAAGGTCAAATAAGATTCAAAATATTGTCTTGTATTTTAGTTTTCTGTATTGTACATTTCAGTGATTGTTTGAAATGAATCCTGGTCAAAGACGCTGTGTCTCCCTGTGTGAGGCAGAAGGCGTCCTCTCTAAGTGAAGTGACATTGTTTTGCCGTTGTGTCTCCTCAGATGACGTACGTCCTGCTGGACATCGCCGTGCAGGAGCTTTTCCCTGAACTCAGCAAGGTAAACAAGTGACAGTGGAGAATGTAAAGAAATAATACAGGAAGAGACACAACTCGCTTTAGAACCCAAGTGTCACAACATTATGGAAAGGATCCCTACAGAGACAGACCGTCTGTTAAAGAGCAAGGTCCTCTCGTCTTCCTGCAACAACTCAACCTCTCGTGAGATTTCAGAGCGAGACTTTCTGTTTCTGGTTAAACAAAAAGGATCTTACTCTTTAACAGACGGTCTGTCTCTGTAGGGATCCTTTCCATAATGTTGTCAGACACTTAATAACAGTCTGAACCAGGGTCAGTGGCAAAAACAAGCACTTTTAGTGGACTCACTTTGACGGGCGCAGTTGCCCACAAGGATTATGTTGCAGTCATTGCAGCCCGTTCGCGGCTGCCGGCTGAAGCGATCTACTGGACCAATTCCAAAACCTTTGGTACCTATTAGTCATTTAGACCCCAAAATATGTAAAAATAGGGCCCAGGTTTAAAAATACTGGAATTACCCTAAATACAAAGATAGACTCAGGCTGAACTGTAATAACTTTGGTGATCCTCTGACTTTTCATCTAGCGCCACCATCAGGTCAACATGTTAATGTGTCCAACACTTTGGTTTATGAGCAAATACTGCAGAACTAATGACATTCACATCAGCCTCAGCTGTACTTTGTTTACTGCTAATTAGCAAATGTTAGCATGCTAGCACACTAAAATACGATGGTATACATTATAACTGCTAAACATCCGCATGTTAGCATTTAGCTCAAAGCCCCGCTGTGCCTAAGTACAGCCTCAGAGCAACGACTCTTGTTGTATTTCTGTGTACGGTTTAAACAAACAAGATATAACGTGTTAACTAGTGAGCTTTACAGGTGTTGTACGTGTATTTCTGAACTTTGGACAGAGCCAGGCTAGCTATTTCCACCAGCTTCCACTCTTTATGCTAAGCTAGGCTAACCACGACCCAACTTCAGCTAAATACGATGATCATCTAACTCTGAGAAAGAAAACAAATAAGCCAAAATGTTGAATGATTACTTGAATGATTAAGACAGATGTCAATTCTGATGCACGTCTCTGGTTTGGTAATGAAACATGCATCTTGAAGACGACGGTGCTGCGGTTAAAGTGAACTGTCAGAACTCAAATACTGTTTCAGTTCAGTTCAGTCGACTAAAACCTCAGCAGCAGCGAGCGAACCAGCCAGCTCTGGTTTCACTTTGTGTACGAGACTGGGCTTTTCACACCAGATTATCTTTTTTTAGTTTTTCAGTCACACAGCCGCTGTAACGTGAAAGACCACAATGCAAATGAAACAAGCCAGCTGTCAGACAGTTTGTGCTCTCGACAGTTTGATGGCTGTCTTTGTCTTCAGCTGATACGAGCAAATACTCACACTTGCAAAGCTGGAACTGGTGAATTATTGGCATTTTTTCCTAAAAAGTGACTTAATTAATCGATCATCACAATAGTTGCTGATTGATTTTTTTGTCACTCGACTAATCAGCCCTAATTAAGACCACAGGCAGTTTAACTCTGTGAAACGCTGCTGTGCACATCATCAGAGTAACTCATTAAACTGATAAAGAGCCAAAATGTGAGAAAACGGTTAAAAAGTGACGCCGGTGTTTCATGTTTCGTCCTCAGCAGGCAGTGAAGGAAGCGATCGTCGTGTGACCCAGACGGATGTACCGAACTCTGTATCCACACATCAACATCCTGGATTGTGGAAGTGCAATACTCAACTATTTCCAAAACCTCTGGGATCACTTTTACATTCCAATGTATATTAACACACTAATAAAAAGATATATATTTATTGATGTCAGATAACGCTCTGTCGCCTTTTCTTTGACCACCGATGACAATATTTGCACACTGAACATGTTTGAAATCCATCCGAATATTTCTAGGATCTATTCTGTCAGCGTTTGAGGATTAAATTATTAGTTTAAATTTGGGGACATCAGGAGCTATCACAGGACAACTCCAAGATATTATCTGACTCACCAGTTTTTTCACTATTTTGAAATGGCACTGTTGCAGACAAATGCTTCTGTCCTTTCAAAACAATGTTTTGCAGTCAAGGTTTCGAAATGTCTCATAAAATATAAACTCACTTTGATGCCAGGAATCACTGTGCAAGAGCAGATGCTGGACAGCATAGAGAAACATCTGGGTGTGGTTATGAGGATATCACAAGTCCTTCCATCCCAACAGATCTTTTTGTCTTAAATCATCCAAAAACTGGTGCAACATCTGCACTTATAAATTCCTTTTGGAAACCTGCAGTGGAACAAATTTCCAGGGTTGACTCATAAGAACACACCACTCCTGATTCCAAAGCAGGAACTTTTTACAGGAAACACTTAAGCTGATTCGCAGATGTTCAAAATTACGTTCATGCAAATACAAGCAATTCGGCTTCTAAAGAGAATTTTCTGCTGCAGTTTGCTTACAGTTGACGGTAAGTTAAAATGATTTCAGATGGTGTTTCAGCGCCACAAACAATTTAGAGTACAAGCCATGAAGAAAGTCCTTACAAATATAAAACATGACCCATGTCGTTTTGCCAACGCGCAGCCTGGAGAAGAATTTTCCAGCCTTAACACTCTGTTGCTGTTCTATATTTTTCTTATTGTCAGTAAATCCCATGAAAAGACCAAAAGCAACAAACAGACTGAACATACTGAACTGAAGACAGTCAGAATCTGAGCTGAACGTCTGGCATTATGAACAGTGACGCGTTTGTGTACTGTTGTACGTACTGAAGTGCTTTTGAATGGTGATGCGACCGCTTAGCTTAGGAACAAAAAGTAAACGAACTACATAGTCAGCGACTATGAATCTTTGAACTCAACTGAACGAAGTGATTCGTGATTTCCACCTCTATTGAGGACGCGTCTTTGAATAAACTTTATTGGAACTGCAAACGGACAAAACCAACAGGTGGTTTCGTGCTCACGCTCAGTGTTAACTCCACATTGTGGACAAAAAATAGATCCTGTGAGCGTAAAGGTTGCAGTTTCTGTCTGTGCAGAAAAAGTGTAGTGTGAGTTAACACAACGCACAAAAGAGTGTCGGACCAGCTTTACTCTGGATAATCCACAGAACAATTTCTTCTGTAGGAGTAGTTCCAATCAAAACAGTCGATACTGAGGTTTGTGGATTTTCCAGAGTAACAGGATCACTGTTTCCGGACAGACATGGTGCAGTAAAATATGTTTATGGTCATTTTTTAACGCTTTGAGCACCAAAAACTCAAGTCCTCGCCCCTCCACTGTACTGGGCAGAAATCTCAGAGACAAGATCTCTGAAAACCTGGACATATAAAACCACAACTTTGTAAGTAAGTGAGACAATCTGTTTTGTTTGTAATTTGGGTGAACAGACCCTTCAAAGTGAATGGGAAAATCACTTAACACAATCACTTAAACATTAAACTCCAAACTGGTTTCATCTCAGGACAAGACCGTGGTTAAACTGGGAGGCTCTTTACATTGAAGAACTAAATATAAAACAATAAAAAGCCCCAAATAAAAACTGACCGTGTCCTGAATATGACCTCATCTCTTCCCAGAACTGCACTAAATGAAAGCCAGACTGCTTCCACTGAGTCTTAATGTGTTTTCCAGCACTTGGCAGCTGATGTCAGTGCAGGCTGGTACAATCTGTGCTGGCGCCCAGTGAACTGACTAATAAGGAGTTCCCGAACATTAACAGGCAGCAAGCGTTGTTTGGGAGGTCTCTCACGCAGAGGAGGCCTTGTTAGCCGAGGCGCTCCGGTTAAAAAAACTCAACAAGACTCGACAAGAAGATAAACTAAGATAAATATGCTTCCACTCATGATGTGATTCTTGATTAATGCCAGCAGGTAAATCCTCTCCTCTCTCCACAGAAAGTTCAGAGGTTCAGGGTCAGAGGTTCAGAGGTTCAGGGTCAGATACATAAAGGACACTTCAGCAGGTAAGACTTTAACTCAGGTATTCTGAATGAAGAGTCTTTCCACTCAGATATCAAGTTTCATTTGAAGTTATTTCCACACCGAGTCTGAATTAACATGCAAGAAATTTGCGCAAAATCAAGCATGTAGTTAACAGAAAACTACAGTTTATTACAACATGGGTTTTATTGTCTTAGCCATCAGTGATATCAGTGTTATAACAACTAGTATTCATCAAAGTAATTTCCCTAAAAAGGGTGGAAACAAACACGAGCAGTCAGACAGGTTGTAAACAAACCCCCAGGTTAGATTTATTTATTAAGAGGAGAAACAGTAAAATTATGACTCAAACTGTCTTGAGGCCGCCGTGTCGTGGTCGTTATATGAACTGCAGCTTTTCGGTCGCCTTGGCTGCAGTTTTCGCTATTTTGTCCAAACTTGGTCCACTTGAGTTTCAAGACAATCCGGTACGAGAGCTTACCTTCCGTTTTAAAATACGTGTAAAATAGAATCAAAAGTGAAGTCAAATCACATTTTTGTGAAGTGAGATTTTCAGTCCCGCGGGATTACAACCATACGAGCTGTTAATTCTTCAAGTTCACATGCATGGTTAAAAACTGTATTTCTGTCCTCTTGTGTTTCTGGGTAAAGTCAGCCTTACATGCTCCCACACAGAGTCCAGAGCAGCCCCAGTGAAACCAGTAAAACCAGTGGAGCGGTTTGTCCCCGCAGTCCAGAAGCTGAGTTGTAGATCTTGATGCGTCCTTCAACAGACGGATAAACTTTCTTTCTTTGCGTGATGTAGTTGGACACGACTGAAATGTCCAAATCACCTGGAAGAAAATAAAAAATAAAATAAAAAGTCACGTCTCTACTCAGAAACACCACGTCAGATACGGCGAGCAGGTTCAAATAAACTGTACCTTTACGAATTCATCAATACATCGCAAACAGCAAAACTAACAAACATCTCACCGCTGTCGTGTTTGAGCGTCTCGTTTGGGATCATGGAGAATCCGTCTCCACCCTTCACCATGTAGGACGACAGCACCACTTTATAAACCGTCTCATCCTCAACGGGTTCGTAGTGAGGAACTCGACATTTTGTGCAGAGGATACTGAGGCTCTTCACGCGATGCCCCGAAGGTTTGGAGAGGTCAAACTCTACACGAAATCCTGTTGGGAGGACACGGAAGCATCATCAGTCTGACTAATCCATCGATACATGGCTGAGGATCACGCCTTAACACCTTTGTGGTGCCAACTGAAATACGTCAGTATCAAAAACTATCAAGTACTGAAAGCTGCCTCTCTTGGGCGGGTCCAGATGTTTCAATGGCAAATGAACCAGACTGTCAAAACTCACAGTAGTCCTGTGACCTCAGCACTCCGTACGTTACTTAGCAATTCAAATCAAGACATGAAGAGAGGTCAAAGTTTGTGCTAAGCAACAGGTAATAAAGATACCGGACACTTGAAGGAATTCTCCGCTGCTCTGGCCGTATCGTCTCACTGAGTGTTCGAAAGCTTTCCTCAGCGTGGAGCCCTTCAGCTGCACCAGGTCGAATGTTCCCCCGAAAGGTAAGACGGAGATCAGGTCCTCCATGGTGATCGAACCTACAGACGACACATCACCGCTGTTTATAAATCTTTTATCACAAATAGTTTTTACAGAAAACACTCAACGATTTTCAAAAGAGTTTTTCTCCAGCCAAAATCATCAGACCCTTTTCCTGGATCTGTTCTGGCTCTGGATGTAAAATACTGCTCTGGTTTTATTTTACTTGCACAGAAATCAGTGACGAACCGTTCCTGGTGCGCTCATCAACAGACGTGCGGACGCCTCCTCCGTTGAAGATGCAGGCGCTGACATGATTCCACTGGGCATCGTCTGAGAATCTGACGTTGTTGTCGATCTGAATAACAGAGACAAGAAGCAGATTCCCACAGTCTCTCAGTGATCAGCAGATGAAATTAATTGTAGTTTATCTTTTGAATTCATGCTAAAATCACATCCCTACCCTACTCTCTCTATTATAAAATCCTGTGGTTGGTCTGCTTTGCTTTCAGGTCACAAACGAACTGCACCAGAAGAGACCCTCCTTTCCGGATGGTCTCAGTCCAGGAGTTTTAGGGCATTGCACTGGAATATTCCTTTAACGATGAAGTATTCAGGAGTTTAAAGACTTACCATGGCATCACAGATCAGGTTTCCCAGGTTGCATTCCCGAAATCGACACTCTTCGGTGGTCCCGTTCAGGAACACCAGAGTCTTTCCCACCACCTGAGCCGAGTAGTTGGCCAGATTCTTTTTCCATTCCTCCACATCGGCAAGAATTTCTGGATCTGGACAGGAAATTCAATTTCAGTAGGAGTTGAGGTAATACCTCTATGTTTATACTTCCTGCCTTCCAAGAGTCCCAATTTAACATCTGCTCATTTTTTTCTTGTGCACTTAAATAAATTATGAAATTGAGGAGAGAATTAAGGTTTTATGGCAAATACGTTTTGATATCCATCAATGATGTGGCCTATGAGAGAACTGAGAACAGTCTTCTTCCTTCAGATCAATACTTTTGAACTCCCTGTTCTGCAGCAGTGACACTGCTACTTTACAGAACATTTACATATCAGACATGTCAAAAGCCATTAATTGAAGAGATTAATGAAGCAGAAATGGTCTGTTTTTCATGTCTGAAAGGGGCTTTAGAAAAGCATTTCTCCCTACAACGTAAAGAGATGGAAAACAAACAGAGAACGGAAACAGATAAACTGTCCAATAGAAACAAAGTCAAAAAGCTAAGAAGGATTAGACTGAAGACAGAAACAACAGATGCAGATTGTATTTTGTTCTCTTTACCTTGAGGGATGCTGCTGTTCAGCAGGATGGGGTTTCCTGTGGACTTCACTACATTTCCAGTGTCATCAAAGGTCACCTTCAGATAACCCAGATATTTTCCAAAGGCATAGGCCTGCACAACAGGAACCTGTTGCCCGTTGTCTGATGTCACCATGAACGGATAAGGACCGGCCGGGACCTCAGAGGAAGGAGGTGGTCCTGAGAAATAAAGTGTTCAGAGGAAGAAAGAAAGATTAGAGCAGTTTATAACGGTAAAGTCACCCAAGTTTCATGATGTCCAATAATCCTACAGTCGGGCTTCAACTAAGTATGTTCATCGTAGATTAACCTGCTACCTTTTCATTCAGTTGTTTGTTTAATCATTTGGTCTATAAAACCTCAAAAAACAATAAAATGGAGCACAAGTTGACATCTTTAAATTGCTTTTTTGTCTGACCAACAGTCCAAAACCTAAATACATTCAGTTTATTATAATGTAAGACAAGGAAAATCAGGGAATCTTCACATTTAAGAAGCTGGACACAACATAAGACACAGACAGGGGCAGCTGTAGCGCAGGTTCACATCACCAGTGTGGGCCAATGTGAAACCCATCTAAATCGGCGCAGTGGTGCCATTAGCACGTTCGCTAGCATGTTCATCGAGTTGCTTTCACGTTACGTCAGCTGTCCTCTCTTTGGCTTCACTTTGAAACTCGACAAACAAGGTCAAGTTAAGTTGAAACTAACCGAGCTTTAAGTGCAGCGCAGAAAAAAGTGCTGGCCTGATGCACTCAGTGGGGCCACAGAGCTACACACTGCCTGATCTCTGTTGAAGAGAAACTGCTTTATTTTTATGGGGTTTCTGTGGCCTGAGGTCCAAACCAACAACTCACTTCCTCTGCCTCAGTGACTCTTCACTGCTGTTTACTTGAAACACTACAGAGGAGACTGAGTTTGTGTCAACAGCATGTTTATTCTGGAGATAACTGTGAGTACGCAGACTCAAAGTTTCCTCCCGTCCAGGAACAAAAACACAGACTGTTAAAAACACTGCAGGAGAGTGAAATGAAACACTAACCAACAGTGACAAAGTGACAACTTCTGCTCACTGAAAAACACACACAGATGACGTCAAGCAAATTATAAGCTGAACGTGTACAGCCACACCAGGCTGTAATGCTCTTAAACAAACTGTTGGATGGATGACGGAGGTTCTTAGTTTGTCCTGAAACACAAATTCTTTTCACTTCAGTCTTCTAGTTGTAATTCATAGTTGGAGATGTTGGGAGATTCTGACAGTTACAATATCTCCCACATTACATCAAATGTAATAGAATCAACTCAGCTCAAAGACTCGCTAGATGACATCACATGTTAATTTGCATATTCATGACCCTACATATCTGTTTGTGCATTTTGAGAAAATAGTTAAATTTGAAGAGGAACTCCACACTAAACTTTTTGCACCATGAACACAGATTTGTGTTGGTATATGACGTTACTACAGGTTAATTATTCCAACAAAACACGTATTGTGTGTAAAAAAGCTTTTATCTGTCACATGAGAGAACATTCATTAAGAAATGGTGGTGACTCTCTTCAAGTAAGACCCAAAAAGCCCAGAGATTTGTCGCTAGTCACTTTTTCTTTTAAAGAAAGTTGCTAAATGGGTCTTAAAAGTCACTAAATCTAGCGAGAAAGTCGCACCAGAAAGTGGCACAGCAAAATTCAATGACACGTTTTTGCAAAACAGGCTGTGCTAGAGCCTTGGCGACATAGTAAATACTCAAGGGCTGCTTGGTAAACTACTGTAGCTGACAAGCTAACAGCTAACATGCTAGCAAACTGGGTACATGCTAGCCGGTCACAACAGCTCTAAAAAGCTTTTTCCTGTTTTCTCTGTGCCTTTTGCATTTTGTTCTCTATATTTCGTTCAACATAGAGTTACTGAAGAGAGAACTAGCTTGCTGTCAGTTAGCTAATGAGCTTGTTAACTGTCAGAGACTAAAGGAGAAAAAAATACACAACTTTTAGGAAGTTTAGGTGCCAGATTAGAGCTTCATCCTACATAAATAAGACTTGAAGGACACAATGATTTAAAGATATGGGTGACGTCAACAAGTCACCACAATATGACTCAAGAAACACACATTAGAGCCATGAACAAAGTTATGACAGATGTGATATTAACAGCCGTATTCACCTCCCTACCTGTAAAGAGGAAAGTGTTGGTGTGTCCGCCGATGACCACGTCGACTCCGCGGACTTTCTTGGCGATCTGCTGATCCACGGTGAAGCCCGAGTGACCCAGAGCGATGATCTTATTGACTCCCAGCGTCTGCAGTTTGTCCACCTGCAGCTGCAGGGTGGTCACCTCGTCCTCGAACCGCAGGTGTGGTCCTGTAGAGCAACACGGACAGGTGAGAAACACTGTACAAAATAATATCTGTTGAACCTGCACAAACATCAGCATTTACATTTATTTCTGTCTTTAAAAACTTACACTACCAGACAACAAAAATGCTAACATGCTAATTCCTCTCAAGTCAAATAGATTTTCTCTAATTTTAAACAACAGTTCAATGCTTTCAGGTGGCAGTTTGTACTTTTATTTCCATGATTTGCACCATTTTTAAATCTACCAAGTCTCTAAATGTTGGATCCTTCAGTTTAATGAACAGTGGGTTAGTTGGGTTTGAAGGGTTCTTTTGTTTATAATTCTTATGGCTCTCTTGATGCACAAACACTGGATTTGTATTTGTTTTATATGTATTTCATCATACTTCAACACAGGAAGTACTGTTTGCAAGTATACAGTAAAATGAGCAGTATAAAGAGTATAATGACACTTTTGCACGTGGTTTCCAGCATCATTGATTATCTATTATCACTCCTAAACATCTGATTTCAGACACTTATTTAATTTCAAAATCATAAATGTGTTACACGATTAGCAAAGATGATGATTCTTTTTCCACAGTATCCAAATTCTTACCACGATTAATTAAAACGGTATCATCTGCAAATAAAATGATATTAAATGTTTTGGAAACCTTAATTAATATATCATTTTTGTACAAAATAAACAACCCTTATAATGAAAGTCTGATTAACTATTAGAGATGTCCCGAGCTCATCCTAAGGATCGGTATCGGGCCGATCCAGGCGTTTAATGGATCGATGTCAGCTAAAATAACGCTGCTCTCCTTAATACTAACTCTTAGCTCGGCTGTCACCCTATTGGCGCTTCTCAAAC
The DNA here is from genome assembly GCA_008360985.2 of Macquaria ambigua. Classification (NCBI taxonomy): domain Eukaryota; kingdom Metazoa; phylum Chordata; class Actinopteri; order Centrarchiformes; family Percichthyidae; genus Macquaria; species Macquaria ambigua. Next base: position 120,313 of record VMKM01000869.1, read on the forward strand.
ATGACTGATGACTTCCTCCTGGTTTTAATATGTTGTTATCGTTTCCTCCACTTGTTAAGAAGTCAAACTTTCTGCCACCTTTGACACGACCCGCTGGAACGTTCTCTGTGTTTCGAAACAGCGTCCAACACAATGTGGGTGTTACTATTTTCACATCACCATGTTTCTGTTGTCAGGTGACTGATATGGCTGTAAAAAGTGAAGTCACTGAGAGTCACAAGCTGTTGCTGTTTCACACTCCAGCAGTTTCAACAGTGACTTCATCCGCCTTCGCCTCCTGAATGATTAACCCACATTCTCAGTTGTTGACATTTTTCTGTGGTCAGTCTGCTTCATGTGTCGCTGCTGGAGGCACTTCAGAAACAAGCGTGCAGCCACATCTTACTATATTAGCATTAAGAATCAGCACTGTGTTGTTGCTCATGTCAGTTTGGATTTAGCTCTGACAACTTGTCTATTGGTTCCTCTTCTGATGTAATCGGTCACTGCTAACAAATAATGTGGTTCATAACATGCTAACCTCTTGGCCTCAAATAAATGCTAGGCTGTAGGTTCTAAGCTAGTTTGCTACGCATGCTAGCTTACATCGGAGCAGATAAACACAATGTTTAATCCATAACTCACAGTTTAACAGACCCGCTCTGCCTAGTTAGCGCTTGCCAAGCTGTGATTGGACAAACGCTGTTAGCTAACCGTTGCAAGCGTACGTTTAGCTTTTTACTGCAGCAGCGCTTCAAGTCACACATTTTAAATTTGTGCACAAATATCAGCGTCCCGTCCTTGCACAACTGCTTGTGATTTCTCTGCATCTTTTAAAATTTTGTTAAATTTTCAGCAAGGAATTTTCTCTCCGCACTCTCAGGAAGCCATTTTCTTTCACTTTGTGGTTTGGTTTTTTGGACCAACTTGTGTACAGTGGTGGAAAGTGACTAAATACATTTACTCAAGTACTGTAATTAAGTACAATTTTGAGTATTTCCATTTTCTGCTACTTTATACTTCTACTCCGCTACATTTATCTTTAGATACAACTTTAGTTACTTTGCAGATTCAGATTAATAAAACAAAATATAATCAACTACAGTATGATGGAACATTAAAGTGATGAACACATGAATGCATCACTAATTATAATCCAATAGTATATGCATCATGAGTACTTTTACTTTTGGTACTTTAAGTATATTTTGATGTTAATACTTTTGTAACATGACGTTTCTCCATTTTCATTTTGAAGACCTTTTTTAAAAACATACCAAAACCTCCCTTTAACTCTTCATGACAGTTGGAGAGGAAACAGTGTGTATTATACTGATATTATACACTCTGAAGAGAGAGAGAGTTTATAATCATGTTTACAGCGCGGAGGCCTTCAGATGAGCACATAGACGATACGAGTTAGAAGCAAAGAGAGAAATCACAGACACAAACCTTCCACTTACCAGGTTTGGACAGAGCAGAGGTTTCCTGTGACGTGTATCCCACCACGCCCACCTTCTCGCTGCCAACTGTAAATATCTTATAAGGTTGATAAGAGTTGCCGAACGTCGAGGCCAGAGTTTTGTCTGGTTTGATGTTGGCGCTGAGAACGGGACACCTGATCTGCTCCATGAACGGCTTCATGAGTCCTTCCACCCCGTTGTCAAATTCGTGATTTCCAAAAGCCTGAAAAAAACACAAAGGAAAGTCAAACACAGAACTGCAGGAGGACATGCAGACGTGTTCTCGTCTCAGAGTCCCACAGAGACTCAGAGACTAGTTTCTCTAGATTTGGTGAATGATGACAGCTTTAATAAAGTCTGTGACCCGTTCAACCAAAGTCATTTTCCCAACTCACATTGTTTTCTTTGAATTTACAAAAAGGTGTAAAACTCTACACTATGACACTAAGTGTAGAAGACATGTTTTGGGGTTTTCCTGTCCTGTTGGGGCCCCTGTACCACTGAGGGACGTCCCAGACAAAAGTTTACAATTGTGAGAGAAACGTGACGAAATCTTTGGTTGTTCTCAGATCGCGCTGTAAATCACGTACACTGACGGCAGATTCATGCAGTTTTCCTGGTTTGCTTTAATCAGGCGGAGCCACAACAAGCTAGGAATAAGTTGTGTTTTCCACATTGTCTTGTGGAAACTTCTGTTTTGTTCTGTATAAGTTGCAGTTTTGTGTATTTCTTTATGTTTTCGTATTGATGAACGTGTCTCCTTGTTGTCAAACAGGTGAAGATGTTTTCCTCCTTTGCTTTTCTATAGTTTCAGTGCGTTTGAACTCTCTTGGCCACCGTACAGGAGTCCCTTTTTTTTTTTACAGAATTTAAAATGTCTCATTGTTGAGGTAAAACTGCTCGGCAGGTGACACACAGAGGAGTCACTCTCCATCAAGACTTCAAATGAGTCTAAAGTCCTGCTGCAAAGATTACAGCAGACAGCTGATCCATTAAAAAGCTTCTCTGACTTGCTGCTTTTAAGCTAATTAAACCGACTGAGGCCTCAGTCAATAAATCACCTTCAGCCTTCTGCTGAGCAACGTCTCATTCATCTGCTCTGAGCTGAGACCTCACTGCTTTTTTAATCTTTGATGGTTTTAGTAATGTTTAACTGTAGATCCCATTGTTAAAAATCACCATGGCAACAAGGCTCCCACAGATGCTGATGTTTTAACTCTCACTGTAATGTTTGTACTGTATCCTCCGAAAAGTTATTTCTTCTTTTTTTATAAGAATTATAAAATATATAATATATACTTGTAGTATTATAATACTATAATTACCTGACAGCTGCAGTTCCTTTGCAAATTAAGATTTTACACACAAAACATAAGATTAGTTTATAAAATATGATCCAATATGATTTTAATCTTGTTTAAGCTTCTTGCATGTTTATGCACCAGTAGTTTACACTGACGAGTGTAACTGACACTTTAAGTCTATGTATTTGTATTTGCTGATACATTTTCTGCACTTTTACTTATAATTTTGAATTTAGGACTTTTACTGGTACTGCAGTACTTATACAGTGCAGTATTGCTACTCTGACTTAAGAAAAGCATCTGAATACTTCCTCCACAACTGGAAATAAAACTCATTTTAGTTTAATAAAGTAATTATAAACTCATCATATCTATCTATTAATGAAGATAGAGAGTAAAGCTGTGTGTTTCTCACCATCGCATCATAACGCAGTTTGTTCATGAAATGTGCAGCCTCGGCCCCCTTGTAGTAATTGAACCACACGGTCCCCTGGAACTGGTCTCCGGCGTCCAGCAGCAGCACGTTGCTCTCGGAGCTGCGGATCCGCTCGATCATCGTGGCTCTCCGGGCCACCCCGGCGAAACACCCGCCTCTGTCGCCGCACTTCCCGGAGAGCATGCTGGTCTCCTCCACCCGGGCGTGTACGTCGTTGGTGTGGAGGAGAACCAGGTCCCAGGCTGCCAAAGTGGACACGGAGAAGCCCAGGAGGAGGAGGAGGAGGAGGAGGCAGAGCCGCGGCAGAGCGCTCCGCTCCGGGCGCACCGCTTCCATCTCTCCGCGGTCCGCTGCGCGCAAAAACACTGGAGGAAACCGGAGACGGTGCCTGTTCTGTCTTACATGACCCGCCGGATCTTAACTCTTCTTCTCTTTGCTCCTCACACTCCCTTCAATGTGTCTCTACGGAATAAATGAGACATCGCTGACACATGCTGGGCGAGAGGCAGAGAGAGAGAGCGTGATGAGGCGCCTTCAGGAGGAGGAAGAGGACCGGCCGGGAGGCCTTACCAACAGGGGCATCAGGGAGGATTTGGGTTGTTATGATCCGCCTTTTCTCTGATGCCCCCCCCCTTGACTTTTTCTCATGTATTAACTACACCTCTCTACTGAAATGACGCGCTGGATGGAGGATTTTGACGCGTTTCTTCTAAAAGTTTATTTGTTTAACATCTTTGAACAATAACGGAATTCAAAGATCCTCACATGAGACAAAATATAAAAGCAGTGCAAAAAGAGACATATGAAGGATTTAAAAGCTGATTAAAACATCCTCACACCTCAGATCTGGAAATCTGGAGGTGGAAAAGCTTCTGATGCTCCAACTGCGCCTTTATAAAACTTACAGAAACTACAGGGTGGTGTGCAGCAGGGTGGAGACAACAACTTCAACACCACCTGCAGAAAGAGACAGAACACAGAAACTGAGGGAAGATGTTCACCTGTGAAAGACTGCAGATGTTTTTGGCTGTTAAACTCTTTTTCTTTAATATTTTGATCACTGAGCATTAAACAAAGAGATTAATAATGAGGCAAAATAATTAAAAACCACTGCGATTAATAATAGTCTCAGCTCAGAAATCTCTTTATGATGCTATTTTGTTGTTCAAACAAGAATCAGTTCTACTGCTGCTCTAATAAACCTGCATGTCTTCAGACCAGAGGAGGAACACAGTGCTCCACCTCTGATGTTCATGCTTCTGTCTTCCTGTCAAAGCCAATTAAGTTGACACGTTTCAAATGCCGTTTCAAACCCTTCTTTTCATTATCGATTAATCTGCCAACTATTTTCTAAATTAATCCTTTAATCATTTGGCCAATAAAATGTCCATAAAGAATTTGGCAGAGCCCAAGGTGACGTCTTCAAAACTCAAAGATTATATTTTTGTAGATAAACTAATCAATTGTGATCGTTTCAGCTCTGCAGGAAACCTTTAAACTTTTCATGTCAAATATCAAACATGCACAAAGCACAGTTTCATAATCCCATAAAATATCTGCTACAGGGTTCGTGCAGCTTTTTAACAGTAAAATTAAAGCACTTTTCAGGTACCTAAATCAAAAGATTTCCAGACTCCCGAAGCCTTTAACTGTTACTAGAAATGCCAGGAGACAACAAACAAATATGACGACGGGATCGTTTCATTTCAAATATTGAAGCATTTTTGGTTTCCATGAGCGACTGTGTCGATGATGAAACACCCGATTATGTTTTCAAGGAGTGCATTCAAATTCAAGCAGATTCCTAACCTTGAAAACTGTTAAAGGGAAACTATTTTTAAGCCATGGCCCTATTTATTTATTATTTTTACATATTTTGGGGTCTAAATGACTAATAGGTACCAAAAGTTTTGGAATTGGTCCAGTAGATCGCCTCAGCCGTCATTCCATTTCCCTCTTTAATTATTCCCACAGAACATGTTATATCTATCTTTATCTCTCTGGATAAATGTGTAGTTTTTAATGTGTACATGAACAGCATGTAGTTTAAGTGTGTTCTCTGTGTTATATATGTGTGTGTGTGTGATGAATACAGATGTTGCAGCACAGTCTCGACACCAGCGGCGGCTTTGATCTCGACCCTCCTGGGTGCAGAGCGGGCGCCGCCCTGCCGCCGCTCCTCAACACATCCCGCTGGAGATGGATTAGTTCCCCCTTCTTTTAAGACCCTGACGAAAAGGATGAAAAGCCCGCTGATAATACGCATCAGTGTCTCCGTGGCAACGATCACCACATTGGCCAAGTAGCATGAAGCCAGAGTGGATCTGTCTCTCGCTGGTGGACACAGGATGCAGGATGTCGGATAAAATTGCATGTGAAGTAGTTCTGTACGCAGCACGTGTGTTTGTGAGAGAAATGGTCAAACACTTTGGGAAATGGAGTTATTGGTTGTCTCACCTGGTCAGGTAAGAAGAGGACTGACAGCCGCTTCCTCCCAGTACAAACCTTTTATTCCAAAGAAGAAGAAAATGTGATGAAAAGAACGTATCAGCAAACATATCTTCCAATTCTACTATATTACCACTGTGTGCTGTATTATATTAATGTTATACTGCTTTATTACATCATGTACTGCATCATAGTTCTATATTAATACAAACACTAATAATAATAATAAATACATTCTGGTGTTTGCTGTTATAGTTGATGGTATCATGTTACTTTACTGCTACTAAACACCACTGTGTCCCTCTGCTTGACAGTACTGCACTATTAGTTTAATTGCTCTTGTATAGTTTCTATTTCTATTATTACTTTATATACTTCTAATTTTTTATTTTTTAAAACTTTTTATCTGTACTCATTTCTGTCTTTGTGCTACTGCAACACCTGAATTTCCCCTCCGAGGATCAATAAAGGTTTATTTGATCTTTATCGACAAAACAATCTCACCTTGAGGTCCATCTGGTTGCTGCTGTGAAGCTTTCGATCACTTCTCATGATCTTCATCAGCAGATGCAGTTTGCCCAGTTGTTGTGGAGTCGAAGATGTTTAAATAACATTTTGGCAACTTGATGAAGATGAGCAGCAACAGATCGTCACAAATGCAAATCTCATCAATGACGTCCAGTTTGAGATGCAACACCAACACAACATGGCCCTTTAGTGGCAAAGTCGAAAGCTCCCACAGACCTCCACATTAAAATATTGTTAATATTATTATGAATAATGACTGGATGCGTTCCTTTTGGATCTCAGAACGGCAAACTCACTTTGTATTTTCAGAAGAAATTTAAGACATATCTTTCTAATCTGGGATAAACTTATTATTATAATCACATTAAATTATCGTCACTGTTATAAATCAGTTTCATGGTAGGAGGCAGAGCTGCGAGTACAGAGACACCTGTAGGTCCGGGAAGTTTGCAAAGATTCAGGAAACTGCTGGCTGAACATTGTGAGAATTAAATAAAAAGATTGAGATAAAGTGTGTATTGCACATGTATATTTATAAACTAATTATGATTGTGTGGTTTCCTGCAGCATTACTAACAAATCACTGATTCATAAAACTGAAAAATAAACGAACCCAGCTGTTGTCAATGTGTGGAAAACTGAATAAAAACTGAAATAAAATGGTTTTAATGTGGCCTTTAAATGTAATGTGTTGGATTTAATGTTAGCAGCACTGATCACACATACTGCATGATGTGGAATTACTGTAGTTTGTATAAGAAAACTGTTATTTTATAAGAATATAATAAAACATGGTTGAGCTTCCAAAGTGAGGACAAAGAGTTTCAAAACTGACACCAAACAGAAACCAAACTCTCATCCAGCACCTCTCCTCCTCCTCCTCCTCCTCTCTCTGCCTCTAATCTTCCAGCACGCCTCCTTACCTACCACAGCGCCTGCAAACCCGACAGATTTATCAGCTTCAGGGAAGACTTAGCAGCATTTCCCTCCCTGTGTCTTCTTATTAAAATATGAATCATGTGAGGCCGTTCTGCAGAGCGTCTTGTCTCAGTAGAGGGCAGCAGACGGCAAGAAATGAACTGACAACATGAGGAGAGCAAGACTCACCGAAAACAAGCCTGGGTCAAGAGGAAGAAGTTAAGCTCTCTCTCTCTCTCTCTCTCTATATATATATATATATATATATATATATATATATATATATATATATATATATATATATATATATATATATATATATACACATACATACAGTACCAGTCAAATGTTTGGACACACTGTATATTCTGATCACGTTTTGTTGGTAAAATCCTCATCTTAAAGGTAGTGGAGTACAAAGTTAAATATTGTAAATGCAGTAAAAACAGCCCTGTTTTCTGCTTTGTGATGATGCTTTTTCCAGCTGATCCAGGGAGGGTTTAAAGAGTTTATTTAGCTGAAGAAGGAGGAGGATTTTCTCATCACATACAGGAACACTTCATTCTTCAGTTTATCACAAACATTCAAAATCAACACGTGGAGATACATGGTTGTCACTGGACAGGAAGTAACTAGTAACTAAAGCTGTCAGACGAATGTAGTGGAGTAAAAAGGACAATATTTCCCTCTGAGATGTGGTGGAGGAGAAGTAGAAAGCTGCATTAAATGGAAACACAGTACTTGAGTAAATGTACTTAGTTACGTTCCACCACTGCCATCCAGTATAAGTTGAGATATTTCACAGCATAAATGAAAGTTTTGAGCTGCTAGTGTTGCTAGAGGAAAAGTCAGGGGATCATCAGAGTCAGTAGGGTTCATCCTCTGGGGACAAATTTTCACGACAATCCATCCAATAGTTGCTGAGATATATTTAAACATTTGAAAATATTCCAGCGGTGGAGCCACGCCACTTTTTGCATGATTTGATTTTGAAGTCTGAAAAGCAGTTTTATATACGATTCTTATGGCTCTCTCTCTGCACTCAGTGCTGTGTGGCACATGGGAGAAGTTTGCCTTCAAGGCTTTCAGGAAGTCAGGTGATGTAGTATAAAGAGCGACAAAGTCCGTGTAGCGAGGAGGTCGGGGTGGATGAATGGGTCAAACACCGAACTGTTCGTATCCCGTGAAACTTAACTTATTATTTGAACCCAAACCATTAACGTTTCCTGAACCTAACAAAGTAGTTTTGGTGCCTTACCTACCTAACCAAACTGCGACCATTTCACAACGTTAACCTCATGTTAGAAAGGCTTTCTGGCAGCACTAGTCACAGTTTGGTGAGGTTTAGGAAAAGATCATGCCAAGTCAACGATGAACCATAGTACGTACTTTTGGTGCCTAAACCGAACCAACCTGCGACCGTTTCACGTCAACCACGTTAGAAAGAAGGTAAACTTCTCCCACGTGCGGTGTGATGAAGCCTGATTTAAGAAATCCTTAATGTTTTACAGTATTGCAGTTGACTTTGACATAACTCATATGTGGTTGTCATAAATACTCTCGTCAGTTAACTAATTGAATGATCATACCCTGAACCCAACAGAATCGATCAAATATACTGGCTGCTCTTACTGAAGCCGCTGTGGTCGAACCATTCATCAGCCTCGGGGAAGGTTTCGCTGCATTTCTCTGGTGGCTTCCATGTATTTCTGTGATACATATGAATCCCTGTCACAGGAGAGGGCAGCAGAGTGCAAGAAATGAATCCACAGAGGAGTCACCACTCACCGCTCTGTGTCAGCATCCGTCAGGCCACACAACAACACGCAGAATAATACCAAGCCAGATTTCCTCTACATGCTACATTTCTGTATGTTTGATATGACAGATAAACAGGCCGAGCAGGCGTGTTATCATGAGGAATGTTTGGTTTGTTTGACAGGCGCTGTGGGGGGAATAAAAGAAATGGATGAGGGTGTGACGAGCAGCAGAGTGACGCAGCCTTTTCTCAGCCTTTCTTATTCCAGCTGATGGATAACAACAGCTCTCCGGAGAGCGGCCGAGTGTATCTGGAGAATGAGAATGTAGCAGGCGGTACAGTGTGCAATAAACCTCCTCTGGCATGCATTCATCCTGTCCGTCCTGCATTAATACTCTACACAGTGACAGAGCTCCCTGATGGATTCATCCTTTATCTCCTCTCTGCGAAGGTGACGGAGCGTCTGGTGTCGTCTTTGTGAACTTGTTTCACCTTTTCTTTTGTATCGACTGACCACAAACAGACAGGTGACAAATCAGACGACACATCTGAATAAATTAGTTGAGGAACAACAAGTGCAGATGCTTCCACACAGAACTGAGTGGTTTGATGTAAACTAGTGCAGTGCGATTGCTTGGCTCCTGATATTGCTGCTTGCAGCGTTCATCTGATCAACTTCACACTCGACGCAGCACTCCCTTAGGTCCTCAGCAATACACCCACCAAGTGTGAAGTCGATCGGATGAAGGGTTGTCTAAGGACAGACAGACTTCTTCCTTTATAGTTAGATGATGTGAATCTTATGCTGTGGCCTTCACAAGCCGTGTTTCCTTTCAACTGTCAAGTGAATTTTAAGCGAATGTTTGAAATGTCGCAAAAAAAGAAATGCGAATTAGGCATCATCTGGTTTGGAGTGAATAAACTTGGCTCGTTGCAAAGCGTAGTGTGGTCAGAAGTTGGCAGTATAGGATACATTTTAGCCTATACTATAGGCTAAAGCGTAGCCTATTTGCACCTGGGGTGGAATCGTCCTGTTGTCAAAAACCACTTGCGGCTGACAACAGACGATCTGTAGCCCGCACTAAACCCCTGCAGGTGAAAATAGACAACCACGGCCATCAACAACCACCCTCTGTTGATGCTGCACATGGTTGTTAGCCCTGAGAAGTGCCTAAACCTAACCAAACTGTGACTTTCCACAAGTTAGAAAGCCTTAGGTTTAGGAAATAGACAACCACGGCTGACGCTCATCACCCGTGGCTGTTGATAACCACGACGCTCACGCCAATCACTGCTAGAAGAGGAGGCGAGCGTCCCTCACGTTCACGATGGTCATTAAGGCTTTAAAGGCAAAATATGTTTTAAAATCCATCAGTGATGCAGCCCGAGAGAGAACAGAAAAACTCTTCTTCCTCACTATCATAACATTTTAACGCCTCTCTCTTGTCCTGCTGAATGTCGGCTCAGACCACTTCCTGGAACTTCACGATGGTTAAAATGGCGTCCGGAACGATGAGTTAAATCACGAAGAGCACAGTGGATATTTTATTCCCCACCTCTCCATGTGATGTTAATCCCATCTGAATGGGGCTTTAGACGATTAATCAAATTAATTAATACACTGATCATTTCAGGGCTACGTAAGCTCCACTGGAGCAGTTCTGAAGGTCACCGCCTTGCTCAAGAGCACTCTGTCAGCAGCTGGTGATGAATAAGAGGGCTGACTTTGTGATTTTAATCCTTCCTCTTTGAACCGTCCCATGACAAGCCTGCGTGTCTGAGCTTCAGGCTAACATCTTCACTAATCAATGAAAACTCCTCAGTGCGTCGACCTTCTAACGATCCAGATGATAATGAGACGATCAGTCGGCGAGCGGAGCGTGCTGACATGGCCGCTTACACTGAACCCTGCTGATAACGGCCCGGCGTCCACTCCATTTATGTCTGTACGACTCGTCTGATCTCCGAGGAGGACGCTCCGAAAGGTCAGAGGGCACAGTCGCCCACACAGCAGCGTCCCCAGGAGCTGCTGGGGATTCAGCATCTTCCTCAAGGACTCGTCAGGAGCTGATTCCCACTGTGGCACTGATTTTCTCCATGACTTCTATGTGACTTTCTGTATCTAAGCTCGAGCATGTCCATGTTCTGTTGATGTTCATCCGAGAGTAAACAAAGATTCTGTTTACACTCAGTGTTTCTTACTAAAACATAGTGTGTGAATCCTTGAGGTCTAACAAACATGTTGAATGCATTTCCTTACACATAAAACACTTTTTTTTTGAAAAGTTTCAAACCTGCAACGTATACATCCATGTTTACTAGCTAGCAGTCATAACCTGCACCAACTCGTTACTAAGTGCGTTTTCAGCCACCTGTTTTTGTGTGAATTTTCAGTTTGCGAATAAAAACAGCTGGATGGAAACGGCAAAAATTCTCAAATAACTTTTTCCTCTTGGCTGAGGTGGAAAGGTTGGCGTTATCCATAAAAGCAAAATGCGTGCAAAAAGTGCGACGGAAACAGACTGAGTGAATAAATGCTGCCGTACGTGAAGCCTGTGAGTTAAAGTGAAGGGCTGAAAACATCAGATGTGTGTGGAGCGATGAGGAGGCTGTAGCCTTCCTCACAGGAACACACGAAACTAACAGAAAGTTCGTATCTCCATCACGTTCTCCACATGGTTTTCCATCATTTGAGCTTCGACCGGAGCTCTTTGAATGACGTCATCTTGCGCTGAACTTCTAAAATTCGCACATTTTTCACAACAATTTTCTATATATTTGTTTAAAATTTGTGCTACATGTGGATGGAAACCTGGCTATAGAGGAGAGTTTACAGCTTCAACTGTGCTCTCAGCTCGAGTCTGTCACATCAGAACAGAGGGACCCGGACTGTTACAACCTGTAGATCAGTGGAATAGTGTGAAACCATGGACACTGCTAGTGTGGGAGTCCCAGAGAGAAGCCTACATTACAAACATTAACCAAACCAACCAGTTAGACATCATCCTCAAAGTCTTTCCTCTCATGAACCTGAAAAAGAGCCGCCTCACCGCCGCCCACATATTGTGATTTGCGTCATTGATCCGGCCATCAGTGCACGTCAGCTGCCAGCGACGAGCCTCCCACAGTGAACACGCAGTGGAGGAGGTCTGATGATGAGGCGCGATCTGTCTGAAGGGCAGCGTGGCCTGTCAGAGCCGCCGAGTGTCAAAACCTCAGCTTCAATTAAATCTGTCATCCCATCCACATCTGAAATGCTCCGACACAGACGGCGAAGAGGGCGTCGCAGAGCAGAGAGGGGAAATCAAGCCGAAAAGACTCGAGGGAAACACCAGGAGGAGGTTTCACTCCACAACAAGATGTCAGAAATGATGGAGTGCGCATGGTTCTCCTCTCAAAGTTGATGTAATTTTCAGCCACAGGTGTACCGCTTCCAAATCAATACATTACAAAAGAGACGCAGAAAGCACAGTGTTCCTGCAGGAAACACCTCATTTTACAGATCGGAGAAGAAGAAGAGGAAGAGGAGGAAGACATTCTCAGAAAATGATTGTGCAAATAATGTAGTCTTTTGATGCATAAATCAGAAGGATTTAATGGGAGCGCTGAGGGGACACAAAGTACAACAGCAAAAATAGTAAGAAAACAGACGGAGTTCAAACCGACGACAGAGCAAACTTCATCATGTTTGTTCTCTTTCCTCTCGGCTCGTTTTTCATTTTGTACTTTCTGTCACTTCAGCAGACTTTATTAAATCCTTTAAAAGCCTTTATGTTTTCATTCCTCACTTTCCACACAGCGAGCGCTGCTGCACTCATGTCGACTGCAGAACAAAAGTCATCATGGAAACACATTCAAGTTATTATCACTGCCGTCTCCACGACAGCTACACTTCTGAGGATGAAATCTGCATTTTGTAAATGAAGTCAGGTCCGTTAGGAATGAACTGTTTTTCTAATTTGGGAGCGGTTCTGTTTAGCTCCGATATCAGGGTTTCTGCAGGGTTCACCGAGTTAACTGCCTTTCTATGACCTTTCTAACACCAGGGAGAATGAAATGTAACACCTGAGTCATCATTACACCGGCCAAAGTATTAAAGCATGATGGAAGACCAGTGGGGACAATACAGCTGAGTTATTTATTATGCTTCCCAGCAGTATAACAATAGTTCCTAATGATGGAACTTAAACTAACATGACTTGGACCCAGATAAACAGCAGAAAATGGATGGATGGATGGATGAACCAGTGGAAAATGAGGAAGCTGAATTCAATGCTTTTTAAGACTTTCCAAGACCAGCTGAAACCTGAGAAATGATCAATCAGTTGGTTAGTTGGTCGACAGAAAATTCAGGAAACTGTTCGCTTTCCTTCCGAGAGCGAGAGGAGACGATGGGTATCAGTCTCATGGATGTGTGTTTAGCATGTATCTGGAGTCAGGACGTGGTTAGCTTAGCTTAGCTTAGCATAAAGACTGGAAGCAGGGGGAAACAGCTAGCCTGGTTCAGTCCAGGGTTATGTGGGGGTTAATGTAAAGCGCTTGGATCCGCTTCACGTCGGGATCCTGCATCATCCTGACGGGGTTTATTTCCACAATAATGACCTGCTCGCTGTACATTATCCTGCTTATTACACGGCTACTTACTAAAGAAACCAATACCACCATAATTTGACACAAAATATTGATTTAAAAATGATTTTATTGCTTCCGCTAAAAAAAGTCAGTTAGATTCTACGGTTAGAACTGCGTCCACAGCAACGTAAACTCTGTAGCCTTCTTAAGATTAGCCCTTAGCCGATTAACCAGTTTTTAAACACAGCCACAGCCCATACCATGTTCTGTTCAGTGTTTACTTCATGTCCGCCGCCTTCATTCTGTCGATGTCTCTGTCGTCCAGCTCTTTGTGTCTTTTAACCTCTCTTGCTTTTTCTTTTCTGGGGACAGTTTCGTGCTCTCCAAATATATTAAAATTAACATTAAATATTAAAATCTTCCAAGGTGTTTTCTGAGGGAGTAAGGAAGATAAGTCAATCATGAGCTGACGTTAAATTTACTGGACTTCTTTCTGATTGATATGACTGGACGTTGGTCCTCCAGAGTCTATGATCAGAAGTGCGTCCATAGCGACGGTGAAGTCGTAGAATGCTGTAATTGACCAATCAGTTATCAATCATGTGCAGGGTTTTTTTGGTTCTTTCAAAGACCTCAGTCTTTAAAACGTCCGTCCTCAGGTGACGTGTTTGTTTAGCGTGTTGCTGGGATGGAAAGCTGTTTTGGGGGAGAAATTCTGAGTCAATACAGACATCAAGAAAACGTCTTGGATGAACATTTTGATGAGGAGGAGGAGGAGAGAACATTATTCGCCACACATTTTTTCCCAGATGGTGTGAAAAGTTTGACCCAGTGATTTGCTGCTCACACGCCCAGTTTTCTGCCCTCGAGGCCGGGCGGCACGCGACAGCAGGAGGATAAGAAACGACTTCTCTCCATGAAAAGCAGCTACAGTGGAGCGACTGTAGAGATGACAGAATGATGCCGCAGATGAAAAAGTAAAAGTTGTCTTGAAAGAGGTAAAAACTTTCCCTGAACAAACCGTCCACGTTCAACAGCAGATCGTTTTTGGATCTTTTCATGCAAATGCGTTACAATAATTTGTTGTGAAGATTTGATCTTCATTCAGTCCAGACAACAAAAGCCAGATGGTTAACTCTGTGAAGTGGTGTTGAGATGACTTGATACGAACAGCAGCCTTCTGCTTATGAAAGGAAATATCTCCCAGCATGCTCAGAGACCCAGGGGTACTTCAACCATGACATGATTAATAACCCTGCACTTAAAATAGGCTTCAGAAATAATTATAGGAGATGGATGGGGGAAGTGCAGTTTCTGAATCAGAATCACTTTAATTACGGAGTACAAAGAACGTGGAAGGGTTTGTGTTGTGGGATAAGTGCAGGGACAAAGCAACAATAAAGGCAGAGTGCTGCTGGGAGTCTGGATCTGACGCTGCGAGGACTCGCTGGGGAGAAGGAGCTCAGCGAGAACACTAAAGGTGATCGCAGAAAGTCCACTTCCACCATTTCAAGTCATCCCTCCTCACAGACATTACTGTAGGGCCAGTTTGATCAGGAAATAGATTTTTCGGATCCAAACCTCGACTCGCGGAGAACTGAGAGGAGCTGAAAAACTAGTTCAAGTTTGCACTGGAAATTATAAATGTGAATTGATCTAATGTGACTCTTCTATGATTAAAGTAGAAATCCTGCAGTCAGCACTACATTCACTGAGAAAGCAACGCTTCAGTAAAAAGCCTTTGTAAGAAATTAAACTCACAATATGAGACAATAATGTTTTTGTACTCCTGAGACAATAATCAGGTCAACTATTGATTACATATTTACATAAAATGAAACTAACAGTCCTTCACAAAATCCTGAGAAAACAACAGGAACCTGAAAAAATACTGAATGTGAAATAAAAGTAATATTTACACTGATAGATAAAAACAACCAGTTCAAATATACTTTAAAGTAGAAATATCTTTCATAACTGACATCTTAAAGAAAAACAAGACGTACAGAAAATTACATATTTAAGAAATATACTAATGTAGACAAATTAAACAATTAAAATATTAAGAAAATATTAAATAATATATCAGAAATAGCAGGGCTCCCTCTTGAGATTAATAAACATGCAGGAGCCACTTCAGGCCACACCACTTCAGTTTATAATTGTACTTCTGTCAAACAAACTACTAAGTATTTACCAGTCAGACAACGTGGGGCCTTTGGGGCCCCTGAGGGTCTGGCAGTTGCCCTCTTTTCCCAGTTGATAATCCAGCCTTGAAGGCTACAGAATCAAAGTATCAAACAAGCAAAAAATAAATTAATGAAAAGGACAAAGAGCTTCACATAAAGAATCTCCAAAAAGTTTGTAAAGTGTCGATCCGGTACGTTTAATTTCTTTTACAGACCCTGAAAACATGTTTTTTTCTCTCTAAAATATTAATGACTAAAAATGGAACAATCCAAGTTAAAGTTTTAAAAGAAAACATTTTTTTACTAAGAAAAACGGAGCTAATCTGCTTCAGCAGGTGAATCCCTGCACACCTCAAACCAGTGAGAAGAAGAGCACAAGTGAAGCAGCACAGACAGAAACCAAAAACTAAACTGTGACTTTGGCAGAACACGTTGTGCTCATTTAAAACTCAGAGTAACAAGCTGGCTGAGAAAACGTGTTTTTAGGGCCTTTAAGAAGCAGGTCAAGGTTTTCTCCTCTATAGAGCAGTCAAAGCGGGAATATCATGACAAGCATCAGGACTCTTTTATACTCACTGATGCGTCATTTTAGTTGTCACTGATTATAGAAATTAAACTTCAGCTCTCTTCCCACGGGACCAGTGTTTCCTGTGATTTATTCTAACTGCAGAGGTAGTCTGAAATAAATCTGCCATGTCTGTAATTTGTAAACTAAACAACCTCCCAAACTCTGAGCTGATCTGACTGTATCGCTCCCATGTGAATCAGCATCTCCATCATTCTGTGATATTGTTGTATTTTTTTATCTCCCGGCTGCCAAGGCTGATTTTTATTATCTTTTCTGGGTTTGAGAGTTACAGGAGCTGCAGCTGAGAGTATTGATGAAAGCTTGGATTGCATTCCGAGTATGAATTAAATGGCATTTTGGGCGCAGTACCTCATCTAGCTATTGATTGGCTGATGTTGGGAAGTACAGCAGCTCTCTACGTGCAGCTGCATCTGGAGGTAACTGTAATGTTTGAACAGTAGATTGTAATGAAACGCACACTTTGGTTATCTTGTGTTTGGGTGCCTCCTCTGCACAGAGCTGGGTGGGAAAAGCTCAGCAGGTGATGTCAGTCCAGTGTGAAGAGGTCATGTGACTGCATCCTGCCATATTACATTTATGTTGACATCAGATAAAGACAGGAGAGAAATAAAAAGCAGCATTATTATCCTCTACATCCATCTGGAGACTCTGTCTGATGCTGCTGAGCTCAGAGCGTAACACATCTCCTAACAGACAATGTGTTTATCTGGTTGCCTGGCAACATCTCGGCGGGGGAGGCACTAAAAAAACGGCCCTGAGATTAAAATTACTTTTCTTATTTAAAAAAATCTCAATTCAGTTCAATGTCAGAGCGCTCTGAACGTGCACCAGTGCAGGTGGAAGAATTAACCTGTGTTCATGTGAACAGATACAGAGCTGACGCTTGTGTGTGTTTGAGGGTCAGTAACAGGAAACTTATTCATCGTAAGTATAATAACATCCTCTGAATGTGTTATTTTAATAATAAGGAAGAACCCAGAAACTCTGCACAGTGCTGGTCACCAACACACACCAACTTTCTATAGTTAGAACTTTCCAGTCGGGGCTGTCGTGGAAAACTGCCTATACTCTTAAGGCCTTTACACAGCGGGGACGCAACGAATAAACAAGACGAAAATGCAAAATACTCGGCTGCGAATATTTACTCTACTACATCCAAAAGTAAACTACATCAGCTGCTCACTGTCCTGCATCCGGCGGTGCTGCTCCACACGTCATCCTTGAGTTCATAATCTTTATACTTTTTGTGTCCTTCATCATATAATACAGCCTGATGAGAAACACAAACAATCAACAGGTCCGGAGTTGTGATGTGACGTCCGTGCCGCACAACGTGATTGGAGGGAGACAGACAGGAGACAGACAGTCAGAAGTCATCTGCTGTCTCCAAGATACAAGAACACAGCTTTTATAGTATTCTGGAAACACAGAAACTCTTTTCCACTGGTCAGTGTTACATGGTTCGATAGGTTTAGACCTGTAGGAACTTTCCAAAAACATATCAGGACCCTTGAAGTACATCTGGAGAGCAGAAAAACATCTCCATATAAGGACCTATACTCCTATACTCCACACACATTAACATATGAATAAATGGTAAACTATAAGCTTTCAACTAAGTTTACTTTCACAGGGCGCACATTACGACTGCGCAGCCGATTATTAACAGGATTTGGGTAAGACGACTGATTGGACCAAGTAAATAATTAACCTGTAAAGCGCAATTCAAAGCGTGCGTGAATAAGAGCTGGCAGCTGGAGTCGGGCACGTTCTCGTCGCGTTGATTTCCGACAAGTCTTTCACAAAACAGGGCAGAGATTTATTTTGTTTCATTGAAGAAGAGTAGGCTGTAATGTTTCAGTAATCAGTCAGCCGGTTGTTGGGCTGACGGCGTCTGTGATTATTTGAGGTGGGATCTGTGTGTTCCCTCCCTGTCTAAAACTTTTGAACCATTTATTCTCCGCTGAGATCTCGTCAACTCTAAAGAGGCCTTCAGGACTCAAACGAGGCTGATTGAACCGCCTCACATACATGAAGCTTCAGGAAAGACTCCGTCTTAAAACTGAGCAGGGTATTAATTCATTTTACTACATATTTAAAACAACAACAAACACAATCTATAAGTATTCTCTGAAAACCTTTCTCCGACATGCAGAGGAATAAAAAAATAAAAACCAGAGGAAGCTACGCAGAAGGCTAATTAGCTCCCTGGTTACCCCTCGCTAGCTCAACAGTGCTTCATAGGCATACTGTACGGTGTGCTGTAAGGCTCACAGAGCTGTGCAGCTGCCTGACTGCTGGGTTCGAGGTGTAATTAGGAGCCAAACACGAAGAGACACCCGTGGAGTCCTCGACTGTCACACACAAACACACACTCACAATATGTGCAGTTACAGCGAGCAGGAAGCGAAATGTAGAATTCAATTAAAACTAAAGTTTGCTTCGCTGTTTACAAACCAAACCTCCTCACAGAAACAGCAGAGTGTGTGTGGGTCTGCTTCTTTGATTTATGGGGTCGTGTTTTTCATGTTTGCGTCGTTCGTTTGGTGCTTTATGAACTTCATGGTCAGCCTGATGTCTAACACATAAAGTCACAATAAACCCTCACAAGTAGTAATAAGGAGAATTGTTTGAATACATTATATTTTGTTTCTCCTGCTAGCTCACTTTTGATTTGTTTGTTTGGATTATGGATGGCATAGACGGTGTTAGAAGACTTTAAGACTTCCAGACGGACATGAAACTGTCCCGGCTGAATCATCAGTACAAAAGATCAACAACTGTGTTAGAAAATATCTGGTTCTTTGATAAAACAAATCAAAAGGTACAAATCTGTAGGACATAAAAAATGTAAAGTTAAAGGCACCCCAATGGTTTCCTTTCTTCCGCTGGTCTGCAGGTGGCGGTGAGGCGCCAAAGAAACGCAACAAAGCTCCAGCAAAGGCAGTGAAGAAGAAGAAGAAGACTGCAGCATGCAAACACGATGTAGGTTTCAAACCTTTGTGAAAAAACTTCACAAATATTTATTTATGAGGAATGAAATACATTCAACGCATAAGTCAGAGCTTAAAGACACACTGTGTGTTTGGTGAGAAAACTCCAGAGGGCAGCTTTAACACAGCTAAGGTGCATTTCAGCAAGAAACTGCTTCAAGATTGCGCCCAGTTTTGGATGAATTGTGCAACAATGGCGTGAAATTTTGTTCCCAACTTCAACGACAAAGCTTCTGAAATCACTACAGCTCTGATTTGATCTGTTCTGCACGGCAACAGCAGCTCAGGCTCATGGGGATTGTAGTATTTAGAGTTACCTGCCATAGAAAAGTGACATAATATATAACATACAGTATATGGTTCAATTATCAGGACAGTTTCTGTGTTGAAGAACATCGAGAAGATCATTAAGAGAAAACAGAGACACGGTACGAGACTGGATGGCTCCAAACAGACGTACAGTCGCTGTAATAAATGTCACTCATACATATTCATGTTACATTAACATGCAGCGCGACACACACACACACGCAGTATTACACATACAGATACTCACACACAGTTACATGTAGAGCTGAAAGTTGATTCATCTCTGAAGTTGATCGACGACAACTTTGATGATCAATAATAAGCAACATTTTCTGGTTCCAGCTTCGCAAATGTGACAATTTGCTGCTTTTCTCAGTTTTATTTGATTGTAAATGAAATATCTTCTGTTCAAACTGAACAAACAGTTTGAAAAGGTCACTTTGGGCTCTGGGAAATTTAGATTCACATTGTTATGCCAAAATCAGATAATAATTGATTTATCAAGAAAATAATCAGCAGATCTTGATACTGAAAGTTGCAGCTCTTATGTAGTAGGAACCACACTGACATGATATATATATATATATATATATATATATATATATATATATATATATATATATATATATATGTATACATATACATACATACATATAAACTCAGAATCATTGTGTGAGAAAAAACTTAATTCATCACAAGGCGAGTTGCAAAGCAAGTTAAAAATTGACAAGTTAAAAAATAATCGTTATTTAGAGCTAGGGCCCGACTGATGCTGAGACCAACATTGATATTTAATAGTTTAAAAATCCAATAACAATATGTCAGCGGATATACATATTTCAGCATAAAATATCACTTAAATGTAGTTATTACAGACAGGTGCCAATGATCTGTACTGATCTACTTCAACATACCCGCTGCAAATCCATAAATCCTTTAAATGGACTTCATAAGTGAGAATATAAATAGAGTATGAGAGTGAAAGAGAGTGATTGTGAGGATAAAACCAGTCGACTGTGTGGTCCCCACAGGACGGCTCAGGACTCCCACCAACTCGCAGGTCAGAGGTGGAGATGAAGGTTAAGGTGCTTCTTCCATCCCGCTGTACCTCTCAGCCACTGAAAAACTACATCCTAATGATTACCTCCACTTTTCAAAGCCCAACGTGAGCTTCAAAAGTCTTCTCTCTCTTTCCTCTCACAGCTGCGCTCCTCTCTGCTGCAGGCCAGGGGCTGACCTGCGGAGGAGGCCAGAGATTTAGCCCCAGATTTCAGAGTTCAGACGCTCATCAGAAGAGCCGGCGCTGCCCTGCCGACCAGCTGCAGACGCTGCCTCCTCGGCCGGGACGCCGCCGGAATACTAAGAGGCTTCTCCATCGAGTCGAGAGGCTGAAAGTGGCTTTTACACATCGTACGGTGGAAATCTTCACACTGAATCAAACAGAAAACTTGGTCCCTGATCATATGAAGTGAATAAATTCTTAGCATTTACAAGTGGAGCAGCCTGTACGCAGACACACGAGGACCTTACATTACGTTTAAAATACTTATCTGAAAGAAAAAAGGGGAGCAAAAGACCTTTCTGTTCTGGATATTTTAACTTGTCAAAGCCGGGAAAGCACAGGTGTACCTAACAACATTAGTGCTGTCTCTTCCATTTAAAGGAAAACTTCAGTTTATTACAACATGGAAGTCAACAAAGAGAGTGGTGTGCATTTTATACTGAAAAGACTGTAACTTTGGAAGATTTCTACTTGATTTTCGTGGCTTCAGATGAACTTTGAATACAGAAGACTTGGATTTTGTCCTCCATCACTTACATTGAAAGGGATCTTTTAAAGGCCGGTATAAACAGGAGGAATGATTGTTTCGATGTACATATGGGAACCTGAATATTGTTTTAAGACACAAGTGAAAAATTGTGACCCTGTGCTTTAATGCTTCAACATTTCTCTAACTCCAAAATCCACCCTGAGACTAAAAACAGAAAAGACTTTGTCTGATATGTGGTTTAAGTGAGACTGAAGTCCATTTCATGTTTTATTGCTCATTATATGATAATTTAATGGTGACAAAATGTCCTTAATTTCTGATGTTTTCTTCTGGATGAATGATTGTAAGAAACTTGAGTAGCTCATTTTATATGTAGAGTTTGTGACAGAAGACAGTTTTTTGTGTTTTTGGTGTCTCATAAGTCCATGTGGGCACTTGTACAGATATGTGCATGAGACAAGTGATAAACTAACTACACACTTCCTGTTCTCCACTCTACCACTTTGTTTAATGTTATTAGTTACACCTGCATTTTAAAAGTGCTGCTGTAAGAAAGATCTATAACACAACTACAGTAAGTGTGACAAAGCAAACACCTGACAGACCTCTAACAGTTAATTGAAGACCTTAAAAGTTCCTCTAAACTGTATTAAAGCCATTTTACAGCCATGAGTTCGGCTAATGTAATTAAGGCTTTTTATGGATCCACAAACACTTCATCAGGCCAATGAGGACAATCAAGCCTTTATACCTATTAGACATCAGGCACAATAATTAAGAGCAAAGTACAAACGGCAGTAAAACACAGTTTGGTACTCATTTCCAATACTCCTCACTCACCACCCCTGAGACTAACTTCCTGTCTGCTTTACTGGGCGCTGACAGCAGCGGCGGTCCACCAGGAGAAGCTGGTGGCGACTCGCCGCAGACGTGACAGTCCTACACTCATTAGGATCAACACCGAAGCCACGCTCTGATTGACTGCAATTTCCTGACTGTACGCGCCGCGGGTCTTCTCTCCGCAGCAGCTCACTGGGTATTTGTGTCAATCAGCCCACGCCGATGACAGGCTGTCCAGACTAGTAGGCCGTGACGGGCTCAATAAGAGTCCACGGCGCATGATGGGGTCCAGATGGATGCACTACAGGTAAACAAGACGCTGCCAATAACGTCCATGAAACAAGAGGATGACTACTGACATTACAGGGCTGCTGCACTCCTAAAAAAGATGTGTTGACTCTGAACCTGCTCTTCAGCACTTTGCAAACTGTGACCTCACCTCACACATATCAACTGTCTCCGATCAATACGAACTTGTTTCTTTTGGTGAATGATTATTTTCATTAGCGATTCATCTGCCCGTTGTTTTCTTCATTAATCGATTGTTTAGTCTTTCAAATCAGAAAAATAATGACGGCCATCACATTTTCCCACAGCCTAAGAAGACTTGGCCCGGATATCCATTATCCGGATATCTGCTGGTTGCACTGGAAGCCCCGAAACATTGGCTGTTGCCCCCAGAGGCTAAATCGTCGTCACACGATAGCCGATGGGTTCTGAGATTGATTGAAAAGGGACTCAAATGATTAATCGATTGTCAAACTATTTGCCAATTAATTTTTTATCATATCAGGTCTAAAAAAATATTGAACAACTGGGCAAATCCAGAAGAGAACACACATGTAGACAGGAAGTTATCAATGGGCTGAAAGAAGCTAAAAAGCTGTGTAGAGCTGAGGGGAGCTGCTGCTGTGATATTGATCACAGCAGCTGTAAGTTGGGGTTTGCTGAATGGCATCTACACTAAATGTATCGTGGTGGGAGGACACACACAGTATAAACAGCTCTACAGCTGCCCAGTGAGGCTGTGCTGCTCTGCACACACCAGAAAACAAACCTGTTGGATGGATGAAATACAGACAGACAGCTTCTGGTTGGAAAAAGAAAATCCTTGAATCCTGAATTTAAGTTATCACGTCAACAAGCGGCTGCCCTGCTGAAGAGTCCTTGAGCAGGGTGCAGAATTCCCACCTGCTACTTACTGTAGCAGATTAAACAATAAAAAAACACCAACACAGGGTGACGCTACTCATCTGATTTTGTGCTAATTCTCTTGCTGTGGGCTTTCCCCTCCTCTCTTCTAAATAGGGTAAATCTCAATTTGGATAATTTGTTCCAATTACCGGAGAATCAATGAGCAGCAAAAAAAAAAAAAAGGCTTCTCATCCAAACCTCTAATTGAAAGCTGAGATTTTCCAAAAGGGAAATACAGCAGCAGCCTTGTTTTGTACGGATGTTACCCTCTCTTCTCCACACTGAATCAAGGTCAAGCAGCTGTTATTAAGAGTAACAACACAGGTGCAGTTTTGTTTCTGCATGTTTTCTTTCTCCTGCATCGAAAGATAAAATAGTCTTCCACCTGTGGGATGAAAGTCTTGACCACTGGGTTCTTGAAACTAAATTAAAAGCCTGATTATAAACTCAACCGTCCACGTCAAAGAGGAAATAAGCATTCTCCTGTCCTGATAAATGGCTTTGTGCACTCTGACTCTCTGCTTCGCTTCCTGGCTTTCATCTCTTGTTGCTCGGAGGAGGCTCCGGTCTGCCAGCTTTTTTTCCCCCTTTGGAGGCAGAGATACGGATGACTTTTCTATTCCTCATTAGTCATGTCATGCACATGAAACAGCCCTGCCATAACGAGACACTGCATGCATGAAGACCACCACCTCCCAGCTAAGAGAGCACACATTATGACTGAAGAGCTGCAGAGAACGAGGAGATCCCAGGCTGCAAGCGAACGATCCGTCATGGTTTTTCTGTAATTCTGGAGCTCAGGAGATTCGTGCTGGCTGAGAAAATCTGCAGCTAATAATTTATTGTTAAAATTCTCCTGGTGGGAGACGAGCACAGAGATACTTCCATTCATTTAAAAAGTGCATTAAGTAAGATTTGTACGACCCCGAGGCTCACGACTGACCATGCATTTACTGGATTCATCTGAACAACTGATCAATGACTTGCTCATTTTCAGAGACCGTGGCCATTTAACCCTTTGAACCCAAGATTCAAAGATTTTCGTTTGTTTTTTTGGCCTATATGTCCACATGTTTTCAACACACAGTAAATATCTGTTTATGAATGGATAGAGGAGAGCGTCAGTGTCCCCGAGAGATACGAACCATGCTGATGGGACAATATGAGACTTACTGAGTGTAAAATCAAAACAAAAAGCTAATTCTCATAATCTCTCTTCTTCGTGAGTTTTGGCGCTACATTTCCCTTCATGCTGGGAAGACTAATGTTGCCATGGAGTCAGAGATTTAGCTGTGGGCTAACACACCCGAGTCCTGCTTTTAGCCTGTATGTCTTTACATTTTGGTCAATCTGCACGATGTAAAGTCATTAGCTGCTAGCAGTTCCTGTTTGCACTGTAACCATGGATACATTGAATATGATTTCTTAAACACATTTATCAACATTTGGACATCTGAGATATCGCTGGAAAGTTGCGCTGGTTTAGCAGATACATGATGTCTGACGTTTGCTCTGATTTGACAAATTTATGACACTGAGAAGAAGCGGTGCAATTGTTTTGGTACAAAATTGGCCAATCAGGTGTTTAGGCAGTGGTCCCAAAGCTAAACCTGAGGGGTCACTGGATGATCACAGGATTGTGACAAATAAATCTATTTCTGCTACACGAAATTATGTTTCTTAGACTGAATGTAATGTGGGCATTACACTATAACTTAGTTAAAGCGGGTTGCACCAAACAAGTTAGTTACGTTAGTTAGAGTTAAGATGTTTCTTAAAATGTGTGTTAGTACGGAACAGTTAGTGTTGACTTTACACTGAAATTTATGATCTAATTTATGCTCAGTTGGTGCAGCAGGTGGCAGAAAAGAAAAACTATCACTAAACTTTAGATTTGTAGATATTATTTTAAGGGGTCACAAGCCAAAAAGGTTGGGTACCGCTGTGCTAAGGGTTTAAAGACAATCTGAATCTTTCTGCCAACTACTAAATAATGTAACTTGAGTAAAACATTTCCCCTGATGAACATTTCAAACAAAAAATGGCGCGTGATCAATTAGTACTGTGTGTATCAGGAGCTCGGCCTGTGTGGTTTCACCCTGATGATCTGCTGCTCAAAAAACAAACCACAGACAGATTCAAAGCTGCCATGGTTTTGGAAGTGAGGCTGCATCAAATTGAGCACTGCTGCTCTCACTGCTTGACATGTGCATCAGACAGACTGAGGTTAGTGAAGGTTAGTGAAGTGGGTTTGTGATTGGAAAGCGTTTGAATCCAGACCAGCTGAGAAATGTTCTTCACAATGTATTATATTCATATTTTTTACCCTTTTAGATAGACTGTCATGGCTTTCAGTCATGTAGTAAGGCCTAATAAACACCTATATACACGCTTCTGTAATATCCACTATATATATATAAATATATAAATATATAGATATGTTGATTGAAGGTCTAGGGTTGGGTTGCAGCAGGGCGAATGAGTGAATGAATGTGTCGTGCGTTACGCTTGTAACAAAATAAAGAAATTATAGTTCGATGCATGTGTCAAACCGGCAGTATGTGGATTCAAAGTATTCAAAACAACTTCAACTTTTTGTTCAATATCAAAATCTAAAGCGTCCTTCAGCGTACAGCTTACTTGCGAGTGTTTGAAAAACAATTTCTTCTCTGCATCCTGACGTCACACACCTGAGTCTGTTTCTATTAAAGACGGACGCGCGGTGAGTGCGTTTTCTTTAAGGAAACAAACACAAATGGCTCCAACAGACAACTGATAAGAAACTGGTAAGGATTTCGAAGCTTGATATTCCTTATCAGATAGTGACCTGGTAATCCAGGACTGACTAGAAAAAAATGTTAAGTTAATGAGGCAGCAGCGGTGGACACAACAATCAATGTAAGGAGACCAACAGATTCTTACTTAAGTTATTAAAGTACTTAAAACTGGGGTTTTAACAGAAATGACAGTGTAAACTTTTACTTAAAGTGAGGGCAAAACTTTAAAAGTGGTGTCAGAGAAACGTTCTCTGCAGCAGCACTTTGACGTGTGGAAGTGTGGAGGCGGTGGGCGAGCTCCTGACTTGGACTGATGTGTGAATCAATACAGCCAGACATAGAAACCTCTGTCAGATTTAAAAATATCAAAACTGCAATTAGCGCATGTGGTTTCCTCCCCCCCGATGAGACACCAGCAGAGGGGATTTCTGATGAGGCCCACATGTGAACGCTGAGGTTGGAGATTGTTTTGGATGCCTAAAATAGATTCAGAAATAGAGCCAAACCTATATGTTTTATTATCAGAGATGAAAAGATGTTAGCTTATTGCAAAGTTTTCTTGTAAACAAAGTTATCTTCACAGTAGGGCTGAACCCACGTCAGGATATTCAGACTCTTGTCATGTGCTTGTTGGTCATGCTTTTTCTTATTTATACGTTTATAAGTCTATACACCTTACCTACGATTACGAGAAATATATTCTTCACAGCCTCCGCTCACAGTCCAGCACACCTGCCCCTCTATGAACTCCTGTAAAAACCTACATGTCAAGTCTCAGGTTTGACCTGTAAGACTCCAGACAGATTTCCACAGTCAAAGTAAAAAAATTAAAAGAAATGACAAAATGAGATTTGACTTCTCGACTGTTGATTCGAATCATCGAAGCTCAGGAAGCAGATCTAGTTTACGTTCAGTGTTTTTCACCGAACACCTGAATCCATGAGGCCTAACAAATGTGTTGAATGCATCACGCAAAGCTCTTTTCAAGCACTTTCAAGGTACCTAAACCAAAAATGTCCACCTCTCGAAGCCTTTATCGTCACATACTAACTAAATAGTTCCTATAAATTCCAGGAGACAACCAACAAATATGACGATGGGATCGTTTCATTTCAAACATTAGATTTTTGGTTTCCATGAGTGACTGTGTCGATGATGAAACACCAGATTATGTTGAAAATCAAGCATTTTTCAAGGAGTATATTCAAATTCAAGCGTTTTCCAAACTTTCAAACTCTATTGATCCCAGCAGGGAAATTCATTCTCTGCATTTAACCCACCCTAAGTGTTAGGAGCAGTGGGCAGCCACTGTGCAGCACCTGGGGACCAACTCCAGTTTAAAGCCAGTGCCTTGGTGATGGGCACTGACAGGAGAATTAACCCAACATACATGTTTTTGATGGTGGGGGAAACCGGAGCACCCGCAGGAAACCCACACAAAGTCCACAGAGAAAGTCCCCGCCCTTCCTGCTGGGAGGCGACAGTGGTAACCACTGAGCCACCGTGCTAACATCCATGTTTGCCTGCTGGCAGTTTTCTTCTTCTCTGCCTTTTTTCTGATTTATTTTATTTTCCAAGAGTTATCCAACAGAAAAATAAAAAATTGAATTACAGAAGAGTGACTCCCACTCAAACTCAAAGAGAGCACAGAGTCGGTTCCCACAGGCCAGACTTTGAAGGGACTCTGCAGGTATTTACACTTCCTAATTCCAGATATAACTGGCACCACTGGAACCACGATGGTCCCTAAAGGCCTTTGACGAAATCCTGCCAGAGCTTGACCTCCTGTGAAGCCAAGCAACTGAAAACCTTCAAAAAAACTAACACAAAAGCCGAGTGGACTGCTCACTCTCCCTCTTTTAAATGCCTGTTAAGTCCGACTTTTATCATCTGACATTACAACATGAACGTAATGATCAATGAGTTGAAGGAGTTGATACCACGCTTCCCCTCGACACTGACAGGGTTTGACAGATGACTCACTCATCAAGTAATTCATGTTTACATGCATAAGGCAAGAAATTGGATCGAGAAAAACAAACCTGAGACGATTTGTGTGGTTCAGACAAACACTGGCAGACAACATTTGTGTGCTAATGGGCCTTCACCACAGGAGGTATTGACCAATTCTCAGAGAAGCCTTGTTGTAAAAACATCTCAATTAGCTGACAGCTTGTACGCCCAGAAATGTCAAAGTATGATGGATTCTGTAATGAGCTTGTAAAAGCCCAAAGACCTGAAGTGAGAGGACAGATTCATCATAATTGAGGAGGTTATTTCCAAAATGTTTGCTGTGGAAAAAAGGAAGCTTGTCAGGAAAGTGTCTGGGGGGGTTGGTTGGGGATTTTTATTTATGTCTGTCTGGCAGCTATTGCTTATATTACTTCTGATAGAGGTGGAGCCGACTACAGCCTGTTGGAGGAACCGAACCGATGGAGCAGAACAGCTGAAAGAAGACACAACTGTAGAGAGAAGAATTTGCCTCATGCTGTCCTTTAAAAACTAGCAACAGAGGCTGCATTTATTTCCTATGCTTATCAGTGAGCAGGTCCGCTCTGCCACTTTACACTAAACAGTTCAAACACAAGACAAGACTTTTACAGAGAAAGACGCTTATCATCCTAAATGACTTCTTCTTCCAGTGGGACAGAAGGAACAACTACATGTGACACAGGACTATTAGTTATAAGTATAGGACTCCATGTGCAAAATATACAAAATGCATGAAATATCACCGAGTCATTCATCTGTTGCAGCTTCTGATTTTCATCACCCCCCAAAAATGTCAGAGAAATCACCAGTGCGTGACTCAGTGCGATGACTACAGTGACTTTCATGCTACATGATTAACGCCTGGGTGTAGCTGACACTCGTGTTTTCACCTCCGTCGTCTTTAACGCTGTGAAGAGTGACACTGATACTGGGTCATTACACTGGAGCAGGTAGGGGGGAGTCAGACGTCTTGCTTAAGGACATACTCAAATACTATAAGTCCGTTGTGTACGGGAGGCAGACCCCCTCCTCACATTTTAGAGTAGGCTTAAGACTTTCCTCTTTGATAAAGCTTATAGTAGGGCTGACTCAGGTGACCCCTGAGCCACCCCTTAGTTATGCTGCTATAGGCCTCTCTCTCTCAACCCAACCGGTCGAGGCAGATGACCGCCCACCCAGAGTCTGGTTCTGGTTCTGCTCGAGGTTTCTACCTTAAAAGGGAGTTTTTCCTTGCCACTGTCTCCTAGTGCTGCTCATGGTGGGAACTGTTGGGTCTCTGTAAATATAAAGAGTCGGTCTAGACCTGCTCTACTCGAAAAAGTGCCCGAGATAACTTTGTTATGATATGGCGCTATATAAATAAAACTGAAGTGAATTTAAAATGTACTACCCGTATTACTTTCTGACAATAAGAACTCAAGTAGAAGTAAAAGTAGTCATCAAAATAATTACTTGAGTAAGAGTATGCCAGTATCTACTGAAAAAACAATTTCTACACTGCTGACTTATGTTTATTTTGTATTTCCACCACAGAGGGGCTTCCTCAGGTGAAAATACCCCCGTATTTATAGTCACTTTTAAATAATTAAATAATAAATTAAATAATTAGTGAAATATATACCTGGTTGTTGGTCAGACAAAAAAAGCAATTTGTAGACTTCACTCATCTTGGGTTCTGTGAACTTGTGATGGGCAGTTTTCAGTTTTCTGACAGTTTATAGATTAAGCAATTTACCAGATAATCAGGGGGGAAAAAAACATACAACATGCAAAGCAGGGCAGCTGTGAAAGGTTCCCTCGATTCAAATTAAGTATTTAAAACAAACAAATGTGGTCTGATTATAATATAATTATGATAGTCTCCCCTGTCGTCTCATTTCTTTATATCTGAAAAAGAAAACTGCTAAAAAATAATAGAATAAAGATATGTTGTTATCCCCTTGTCTAAAACAAATGACCTTTGGTGCAATTGCCAACCTCGTTTAGTGATTTCATGATCTCTCAGCCCCCCAGGAGGAACAGTCCCACTTGGTGTCACACTGCTCTCACACATACTCTCGTGCTGCTCTCCCAAGCAGCTGTTTTTGTTCTCAAAGTCTAATTTATGTATCTGCGAACATTGTTGTTGCTCCGTCAGCCTCCAGGGTCACTGCAGACAATGTCAGGGAATACTAATAGCATGCAAATCCTTTTAATTATACATTGTTTATTCCTCTTTCCCTCAAGCTATAGTTTGATTGCAAAGTCCATGTCCTCCTTCAGTTGTCTGAGGAGCAGCCTGAGAGGTGCAGTGAAGTCTGGGTCAGGCCAGAGTGGACCACTCATACCGAATCCAAACAGGATTTTCTATTTCTTTGTGCTGCAGCTGGTTCATGCAGAGAGTTATAGTGAAAACAGGTTAACAAATGGTTTCCTGCTCAGATCTGAGAGAAGTTTAAACTGTTAACATACTGAATATTCTACTAATATCATACATTATATCATCAATGCTGATAAAACAAGACTGTCCTCCCCCAAAAGACGACCGTATAGATAGGTCGACCCATATTACCCAGGAGGCCGCTGCTCGTGTCCCATGTGAAACCAAAAGTCAACGATGACTTAACTTAACTTACGTACGTAACTTAACTTACTAACGTACTTATTTACTAATTTGACACAGTGTGCTCATTTTCAAAAGCCAAAATACTCTCTCTAACTTCAGCTTTGTCCACCAAATTGTCAGCTCTGTTTATTAGGACCTTTCGTTTGCATGATTTCCTTTTCTTACACACCTGTTTACCAGGTGTGCATTAGACAATTTGATGGTTGCTATGGAAAAAATAATTACTGCTTTCTCAGTACACCCTCAGGTGCACTCTGATGAAAGCCAAACCACAGTTCAGTGGCATTTAATAACTAAACTAATGATGACAAACCAATCTTTTTTTTGCTTGACTGAATCTAACAATCTTTGAGACTTTCATTTCATGGCCATCAGAGGCCACAGAAGACCAAAAAAACATGATTCTCAAGGGCAAAACATGAGACTTAAAAGATATGGCCCTCTGCAGTCAGCAGGAGAGGATGCCTGTGCAAAAATGGGACATCTCTGATCTCTGATATATATATATAGAGGGAAAAAACTCCAAAAGAGGCCAGCAGATGAAAAACAAGTTTACTGACGGAGTGGAAGTGACAAAAATATGGAAAAACAAAAGTTAAGAGACTCATTAGAAGGGGAATCACAGTAACCATGGGTCTACAAACAATCATCCAGTGGGAGGAAGGGACCAAAACAATACCGTAGATATCGCAATCTGTAGAAAGGGTGATGGAGAAGACAATTCTAAGAAATAAATTTAAGTAAGAATGAAAATGGTATTTCTTCCGTGGGACGAGAAGGATCTAATGTTTTAAGATAAAAAAAAGCACATTTAATCTGTATCTGTATGTAAATCTGGCGAGCAAAAGTGAAATGCTATGTGCGATCTATTAAATACATACAAACAAATCAGGATCCCCATGAAATACTCCTTTGCACAAGGTCCACAAGGACAAGGTCCCTTTAAGGAATTAACATCAACCTTGTGGGGATTGTAGACAAGGTGTCACAGCACAGTTAAGCAAGGCACTTAATCCTAAAGTGAATGGCCGCTTTGTGTGTCCAGCGGAGTACCGGGACTGTGTTTGCTGGTGTGAGGCTCAGAGGAATATGACATGCCTGCTCAGCAAATCTCGTCTGTGAAAATAAAGGTTAAACGAGCAGCCAGAGACAAAGCGTCCATCCTCTGCTGACTCAGACGACCTGTGCCACTGCTGACCTTGGTCACTGCAGGGGGAAAGGCCACCAAACAGATCTCACCTGAAGAGATGAGATTAAGTTGCCAATGCTGCCAGTCAATATCTACCAGCAGCCTTTATCTGAGGTGTCATACACTTTAGACACATTAACGTTTTTTACAATTTATCAATACATATCTTGCTACAGCTGCAGCCACTGTATGACACTGAAATCTGCAAAGTTAGAGAATAAACCTGAACCATCATACTGTTACTGCACTCTTGCTGTTTAGGGTTGAATATCAGGAATTCACATCCCGGTATTCCTCTCCCAAAGAAATCGGATCATGTTTCCCAAGAATAAACAGCTGGATCGCTGGATTTTTAGCATCTGTGCTTGTGTTATCGTCATGTATGGAGGATGAGTTTACACTGAATTAAAATTAAAAGTGAAAATAGAAAATTCATTTTTAATTATAATTTTCTTACATACATTCAGCTTTTAATTCGAGCATTTAAATAATAAATATTCTAGGAATTTAAATTTAAATTTTCATCTTCAAATTGATATTTCACAATATCAATTTTCCATTTCCATGTTTAATTTAGTTTTAATTTTTTAACATTTATTTATTTATGGCTTGATTATCCTGAGTAATAAAATAATAATAATAATGATGTATTTATATTTATTTAATTTTCAATTTTCTCCTTTAAATTTACTTCTGGGTAAAATTATCCTTCATACATTTGTGTCTGTGTGCACTTGTGTGTTTGTATACTGAAGAATATTGTATATTGTTTGTATTGAAACAAAAACGCCTTCTATAAATCTCATTAATGCTTCCATGCAAACGTCGTAGATGCAGCATATTCCGACTTTAAATTGCCATTATTCCTGAAAAAAAAAGCATTTTGAAGACATCACCTTAGGCAGGCTCTGGGAAAACCATAATGCGCATTACATCCCACATTAATCTAGAATAAACAAAAGCAATTTGTTGCAGCCCTAGCTTGTTTATGCCATTTTTATTTTCAACTGCATGTTAAGCAGCGACTGAAAGCCGTAAAAACACTGTGATCGTAGTACTGCTAACAGTGTTGCTGTTGACAGAGAAACCATAGCAACATTCTTCACAAGGCAGGTATGAGCAGGAAGTTACTACTTGTATTAATCGTCTCTCGCTGCTTACTGAGCAGAAAACTTCAACAAGCTAACACATTAACATTATTTACAAGGAAAAGCAAACAAGCTCCTTGTGTTGCATCTGAGTCACTTTGCAGTGAAGCTACAAGTCATTTAAACCTGCATGAGAGATTCAGTCTGGCAGGGATTTCCTAATTCATTAGTAATCCAAATAGAGTGATTAACTGAGCCTTACAGAAGGTCCCTGCTTCACATTTATATTGTTTCACTTTACAGAAAGTGTGGGAGTTGAAGGATCTTCATGTGCACAGGACTAGAAAATTGAGTTTTACAGGATTAGGTTTAACAATTATAGTCTGTCAAATAGAAACCGATACAAAAGTATGAAAAATATCAACTCAACATTTAGAGACTCATTTATTTTATCAGCAGGCTGCAGTCTGACTGGAATAATAATAATGCACATTTGGTATTAATATCATAAAGCAGCTATCAGATGAAACTCCTTGCATCTCTAAAAAGTTGACTTTGTAAAAACAGACTGATTTTTCCACTGATACATTTGTGAAATAAAATTATGGGTTTTGATCTGGTTTTCATGGACCATGTCCCCACTTGTTGTGTGCTTGAACTATGAGGAGCATAAACTAGAAGAGAAAATATATGATTCAAATTATGTGAAAGACTTTGGTGGCAGCAAACTGGAGGGGGTGTGAGATCGATCTATCCATTTTCCGCTGCTTATCCTGGAGGCCGGGTTACAGTGGCAGCAGGTTAAGCAAGGTAGTCCAGATGTCCCTCTCCCCCAGCAACATATTCCAGCTTCTCCTGGGGGATTCCGAGCCGTCCCCAAGCAAGATGAGATATATAATCCCTCCAGCGTGTTCTGGGTCTACCCCGGGGTCTCCAACCAGTTGAACATGCCCAGAAAACCTCCAAAGGGTGGCGCCCAGGAGGCATCCTTATGAGATGCCCAAACCACCACAGCTCGTCACCATAAGTGAGGTTTGGAACGTAGATCGACTGGTAAATGAGTCCAGTACGCTGCACCAATCTGCCTGTCGATCTCACACTCCAACTTACCCCGACTCCTGAACAAGACCCCAAGATACTGGACCTCCTTCACTCACAGCAACTCGCTCCCAACCCAAAGGGAGCAATCCGCTGTTGTCCGGCGAGAAACATGGCCTCAGACTCTCACCCCAACCTCTTGACACTCGGCTGCAAAGCACCCCCAGGTCACGTCAGGTCTGATTAAGCCAACAGAACCACATCATCAGCAAAGAGCAGACAAGCAATTCTAAGGTCCGAAAACCTGCTCAGCCTCCCTGGGAAAGCTTATGCCACGCTACTGGACCTCAGATCCAGGAGGAGCGATGCAGATTCCGTTCTGGTCGTGGAACAGTGGACCAGCTCTTCACCAACTCTTGCAAGGTTACTGGAGGGGTCATGGGAGTTTGCACATCAAGTCTACATTTGTTTTGGGGACATGCTGAAGGCTTACAGCTGTGTCTCCTTGGGTGTTTTGTAGGGGGTGCTGTGGGAGTATGGGGTACCCAGGCTGTCACTATGAGCCGTTCAGTCCTTATATAACGTGAGAGCTGTGTCCGTCTTCTCCACATATGATCGATTTCACAGCCTGATGAAAGCTCGACAAAAGTTGTAGATTCTATAACAACCCTGCAGCAGCTCAATGCCACAACAAGGGAAAGGCCTAATGACTGGGTCAATAACTTAAATGGGACTGCTTAAATGACATTTGACAGAAATAAAAGTCCCTCTCGCATCTTTTAAGGCTCTCTGACAGTTTGACACACGATCGTTCAAAATGTCACAAAGACTATTTGAACTACATTTAAATTCTGCTCTCTTACATTTTGTGTTTATGAGCCACATGTGGTCAGATGACTGAGGCTGAGGCGAGATGACTATATTTAGTGGGATTTAGACATTCAAACAAGAATATCTCATCAACATGCATCAGCGGTCTGCATAATGTGTAGCGGTGATGACAGTTCTGAGCAGATAATTAGTAATTTGTTATGCTGCATTGGAAATGGAGAGGAAGGAACTTAATTAAAAAAGGCTGTAACGTTTACTTACTGTGCCAATGCATTAGTAGGCAGGTATCAACTGCTTACTATAGGTTATTAGTGCACTACCTACCAACAAGATATTTAAGATATTATTTTAAAAATAATGTTTTGCCACTGCAGTCAATTTCCTTAGTTTGAAGCGTACCAACACCTTACCTGTCCCCAAATCCATCCGACATCTGAAAACTTTGCTTGAATGATGCAAGAATGTATAGAACCCTTTTAACAAACACACAATCCATTTCTGCACCAATAATACTTGAAAGTGGCACAGGAGATAAACGGTATGTTCTTTGGCCACCATTTGCATCTGTGAATCAGTTCCTTTTGTACATTTATATTTTTAGGCATTGAGCCAGTTCTCTTACTGAGAATTTTAAAGCAGCAAGGGTTCAGTGTAAAGCATAATTTGACAGATATTGATTGACACACTGCTTTCTGTGATGGTCAAGATTTCGATCATCTTGTTCTCTTTTCTACAACCACTGAACCCCAGCTTGCTGCAGTTTCCTCAACAAGTGTCTGAATTCACAGCTTTGCAAGGCGCTGCCCTTCCTGTCAGGTGAAAAGTGATCAATAAAGAATGACAAAAGATATAAAGAGGGTCAACTCACAGCGATTGAACGGAGGTATGCATGCTCAGCTGCATTCCAGACGAACACAATCGGAGACAATCTGAAGAGACCGCAGCTTCCATCACTGCCAGAGTTTAGCTTACTATTTGCTGAATATTTTAGAGGGCTGCATGGCAAGAGGGAAGTAATGAAAATTTCACTCTCGAGTGAATTAAGAGGCGTCTGACAGAAGTTAGATCAAACCAACCAGTAACACAAGAAAATGAGAGTCCTCACCGTTCACTTTGCTCCCATGGCTTATTAAGAAATTCCCACAGGAGTCGACGCGCAAAGCAAAGGCTAAGATTGCCCTAGATAAATTGAAAGTGAACACGAGCTTTACCCGACATGCTTGGATTAATTTGGGGGGTCATGGTCATTCTGGGTTGAGGTAATTCATTGACAGATGTGGAGCTGATGAAAGTCATTTTGCATCAAAGGAAAGTAGAAAACAGAGCTTCCTAAGCGCATCTGAAAGCTCATTTACAGTTACTTTTTAGACCAAGCATACGTTAATAACAAATGTGCATTTTCTTTGTGTTACAAAATTAACAATGAAACATGCAGCCAAATATACTGTAGATTGCACAGGTGAGAAAACATTTGGGTTAAAACAACCCGACAACAACAAACCAAAAATATAAATATATATAAATTCGCAATGACTAATATTCAGATTTTACTAATAACAAAAAATGTATGTTTGGCAAACTATTTCCAGTTTAATATTTTGTCTATTATAATGCCAAGGAATCAAGTTGTTAATTCCAAATTAAATATTTTTGAGCTTTGGACTGCTGGTCTGACAAAAAAAGAGGAATTTAAAGACGTTATCTTGGATTCTGAGAAACTGTGTAAACACTATCCAACTGATCAATAAAATAAGCAAACAATTAATCAATTGTAACTACAGTGTAGATAGAGTAGCCGTAGCCTTAGATATATCGTCTGAATCCTCCACTTATTCCCAAAGAAGCACAAAGTAGCTCAGGTCTGTTCATCGGGCTGTAAATTAGGTTCAGGTGCACAGTGGAATCAAGACAGGGATGGAAACAGTCAGCTGGTTTTTCAAGTCATTTGCACGCAGGTCTCAGTTGAAAATGTCTGGATTGGTGATGAGGTCACTGGGTGGGGAAGCTTTTTTAACAAACCTGAACCTCAGCCGCCGCGGTGGGACTGGCATCCAAAGTGCCGTTCCCTGCTGGCTGCGATATTGACAGTGTGCATCCATTACTGCTTGTGTTCTTGACAAATGAATGTCATTAATGAGTAGCGGAGAACACCTGGTACTGATGGTCACAATCAGCCTCTGGAAAGCCCGAACCGAACAGGCAGCCAGCGGGAAGCCCTGGAGGACAGATGCTGGCTGTCGAATTAGTATGAATTAACGATAAAATCATCCATTAACTGGCCTGTCTAACCAGGCAGGATGGATTCACGCATGTTCATCTGAGTCAGCGGCACAAAGCTTTAGTCAATTGTGTTGCTCTTTTTCAGATTAGACAAGAAAAAACTATGCTGTTTTTACTGTTTGCAACGTTTAATGTGTTGATAAAAATCTGCTTTTCTCTAGTAAAGTTTTGACTTCGCAATTAGTGTTAATGTTTAGTCCGTGTGAGCCGGTTATGCCCATAAAATGATTAAGATGACAAAAACTACGAGGGTGATGGTGGCTGTTCCTTTGACTTCTATCATCACTAGGTCACATAATGATAAACAAGAGGAACTAGAAATGTGTGCAGTTCCACTGATTTTCAGCATAAATAACCGACACCACCCTGATATTGCTCAGTAGACTACATTGAAAAAAAAGCTCTCATTTTGTATATTGAGATTGATAGGCACAGTCTCTTCCTGTGTATTTTCACTGATACGCTGAGACGTAATGCGACATCTGAACGTGGCTGAAGGGAAAATAATGCTGTCATCTCCCAGTGATGCAAAAACCTGTAAAATTAAGATGAATGAGCAGAAGTCGGCCTCAATTTAAAGCTTGCTAAAGCAGATTACATTCATCAGGCTGACTGCATGCTCATAGAGCGACCAGGCGCTATTAAGCACTTCGAATGCAGAACTCGTCAAACGTCATAATATTTCGGCCTTTGCTGCAATCCTTTTCGAATGTTCTTTTTTTTTTTTTTTTAAGTGGAAACAAACAACTTTTCAACTCCAACACGTCATCAAGGAAAACCACTACTTTAACCTTGCCTTGACATGACTATCCCCACCACTGCTGAAAAACATTCAAACTGACTCCACTGGAGCAGCTTTGTTCAAGGGCACCTCAACACGAGCCACTATTTGGATCCAAATCAGCGACACATATTGTTTAGGATATGTCATAATTGTTTAACTCGAATGTTGCGAGTTTGCATTTGCAGTTTCGGTGCTTTTGTGCATTTGTGGAGGAGGAAAAAGGGAATTCATGTGAAACTTGTTATCGAACCCAATTCTTCTTCTATAAATACACATGACAGTCCTACCAGAGAGCCGTTTTTGGAGATTGTTTCCAACAAGTTCATCTGGCATCCTCTCGTTTCAAAAAGCATTTCCCAGACCAGCTCTGAATATCTTTTTGAGGGTCTAATCTGGTGTGCTAATTGCTCTCTGGTATTAAAATAATTAGCTGCTGTTACAGTTGATTTCTGAAACAGCTGTCAAATAAAGCCAGTGATCTAGAACATCAGACACTAAGCATCTGGAAGAGCATCAAAGTTCAATTAGTTCCCATATCAATCAAGGTCAAAAAGCCTAGAAAAGTCATCTTTATCAGCCCAAATGGCTCAAAAATGACCCAGTCCTCCTGGATGAAAAGGAAACTCTTCATATCCCCTTTTCAACTCTCTTTAAACCTCTTCTGAGTTCAAAATACGCGGACATGGAGAGGTTTAATCTTCCCTTGCTCAAAGGATTAATGTTTCTTTAAATCAATTCTCCCACCGGTTGAGAATACAAATCTCTTCCATCTTTTTTTTCATGTGAATATATCATGTCAACCTAAATGCAGTCCAATTTGTTGTCTTACTTTTAAACTCTTTTGTTTAATCTGGCATACAAATGATCCACCAAGCAGCATTTACTCCAGTGAAAGCTCCACTTTTCTAGCTTGTTTAAGTGCTAAACTCCTTTTTTTCCCCATAAAATACACAGAAGATGAAACCCACTCTCAATTTATTAAACAATCTTTTTCTGTTCCTATTTGTGAAACATGCATCACCTCAAAATGATCAAACTCCACTTTAAAAGGTCATACCTTGACCTTAACACTGGACTACTCTCAGGGCCAGCCATCAAAAATTCTTTGATCTAAAACAGCAGCAACTGAACATATGGAAAATTAACTTTCATATCAATCAAGGTCGTGCAGATTTACGGAGTCAGAGAGCTCATAAATCATCCACTTGTGATGGGAGAGAGTGTGGATATGCCTTAGTGAAGCATTATTTACACAATCTGCTCACGGTTTCTGCGGCCTTTGCAAACTAAGCCACTTTACAGCCTCACTGATTTATGTTCTCTTACCTTATTTCAAGCTTTTCATGCTTTTCATTATGGCTACAGTATTTTATGGTCGAGTGGTCTAAAGCACTGCAGGACGATCATTTGATCTCTTCTAAAACTACTTACTACAAAATAAATTTACACATACTATAGTGTATTTTTTTGTCTAGATGTTTTTCAAAGTTTTGTTTTTAATTGTTAAATGCCAAATACTTTAAATGATGAGGCTTGTGTTATTTTATACTTTTCTTATTGTCAACAAATCCCATAAAAACACTAAAACCAACAATGTGTCAGTCTGTCTTTCAATATTTTCTGACTTCCTGTCTGTGGCTCTCAGCTCACAGCCCATTGGTTCCTGCTGATGACGTAAATCTTTAAAAACACCTCACTAATATATAGTTATATAGTAATTTCCTAAAACAGCTGCTCACTGTAGTTTTAATCAAACAAACAGGAGGAAATAGTGCATTTGTTGGGGACTATTTTCAGCGGCGGATGAATCCACGTTTGGTGCTGTAGTGAGTATTTGGGGCAGCAGGACGGTGTGTGTGTGGGACTGAGTCCAGATAAACTCCAGTGTGTGTGTTGATGGTGATGAAGGAACAACAGTGAGGCTCACTGATGTGTTTTTAATAGCGGAGTAACATCACCCAGTCTAATAATCTGGCTTGCCCTGACAGCTAGTCGGGACGACATGCTTTTTTCAGTTTTGCAGTGGTGACCAGAGAGCCACATCTTTGGCTAACTTGTGCGATAAGTCGTAGCCTCCTTAGTCTTTTCTAAGACTCCCACTCTGGCTGGATGTTTGAGAGCTTTAATAGCTTCATCATATAGAGGTTTCTTGTGACGTTTCAGGTGGTTGTACAAATTTGCAGTGTAACATTTGCTTGCAAAGTAATATAGATGCTTTGGCTGCACACTGACTGACAAAAAAAAAAGAAAACGACTGCTCAACTTGAAGAATCTCAGTCGACTGAGGGGTCTCCGACTGATGATTCGAATCTTTGACTTTCAGGAGGCAGCCCTGATGTGAAGTAATGCACACTCATTTGTTGATACAGCTTAGGGAGACATTGGGAGCGCTCGGTTTGATGCAGTGGATCTCCCTGCTAATGCAAACACGGAGGAATTGTAGAGGAATCACAGAGGCATGAATCAAGATTGTGATCTAAATACTATTCATTGTGCAGCCTTACACTGGAGTTCAATGGCACAGAGGAATAAGACGGATCAGACTTTGGATACACCCACTATACTTGTCAGTGGGATCAACTGATTGTTGGTTTTGGTCTCTCCATGAGATTTGCTGACGGTATCACCAGACTTACAGATGCCTTTAAGCAGTAGGTCTTCTCTTGTTATTAATGTAGTAGCAGGCAAGTTCTTATAAACCTACAGTTTTTTTTCATTATGCAAATGTAAATCTCCTCTACTGATGAAACAGCTTATGCTGAGACTCTCACTGGGGTTCTCTGCTGATGACGCAACCCGCCATGTCTTCGCCCGTCAATTCCCCCGCATGAAGAGACAGATTCACTTCTCCACAGAGCCACGTCATTAACCATCAGTGCACGTATGAGCAGTCCATTTTTTTAAAGCGCGGCCTATGCCTGCTTTGCTCTCAACAGGATATGAAAGATGAGGAGATCACAGACAGAGACGGGCACAAACCCAAAGCAGACACAAAAGGAGTGATGGCTATCGGCACAGCCGGGGCCCGTGAGCCTTTGGTAATTCTTGACGTACCAGGAAACTTATTTAGCTGCGCTCATGCCTGGGCCATTATTGCAGACACCAAATAAGCAGCAGGGAAGAGAACATGACTGCAGATGGAGGCACTCGGATTCTTGAGAAGAGGGTGAGAAACAGACCAGTGAATGATGAAAGGCTAACACGCTCAGAGCGTTAGAAAACAGATGCAGACATGCAGTAGAGGGCTGCTGTAGTTTCCATTTCAATATCTCATACTTGTACAAGCCAGGGTGTAATTTCCACTGGGGGTGGGGGGGAAATGTCCACCTCACTTTTTCAAAATCCTTTTTTTTGTCTCCCCCACTTGTTTGATTTACTCCCTCAACGGTGTCGTCCGACAGTCCAGCCGCCAAAATCCAGAGAGAAAAGTTGATATAAATGTTGATACGCTCATCTGATTCGCCGACTCCGCCGGTGTCCGTAATTGGGCTGCAACATAATCCTTAATTCAGATTAATTACCTTTCTCTTGTTTTATTTATTATTGTTTTGTTTAATTTATTTGTGTAACTACTTACAGAACTAAAAAAAAAAAATCAATTTCAATTTCAAGATGAAGGTTACTCTTTACTGCATCAAATAAAATAATTGGCTTACAATTTACACATACTGTGTTCTAATTGAATCAGGACTCAGAACTGTTTCATCACATCTTTCTGTAAAGTTTTGACACTTTTTGCCAACTGTTAACGAGCTGGAAATGACCCTGATCCTTTCTGCCACACTGAACCCCTGCAGAAATATCTTCAGTTTACACCATCAACACCAGAGCCTCTAATATCCACAGTGAAGAACAATGTGAAGAGCTTCAGTTATTACTCACATAAATAAAATAGGCCTTTGCTGAGCACTCTTCATTGATCCATTACAGAAAGCATTACAAGGAGGAATCGAAACCTTTAGTACTTAACAAGAATTATTAGTAATTTTGTGGCTTTCGCTGATAGTTTCAGTATAATTACTCAATTAAAAACAGCACTTCAATGTAAAACAAATCACTGAAAGGATAAACCTTTTGGGGTTTTTTGGCAGTTGTGAAACGATTTTGCTGGCAATAACAAAAATATTTATTACTCAATTACAGATACATTTAATGTTGTAATGAATAAGTAAACAACTATTAGAAAATATCTTTATCTTTTTTGCATTTCATACCACTGAGCAGAAGGAACAAATTAAAACAAAATGGATCTAAAGTACAAACATTTGATAATATTTCCCTCCTGACATGACAGCTACCGGAAACATAAATTCCATTAAGCCTGTAAAAAGATTCCAATTAAAATCCTCATTAAGTACGTATTGTTCTGTGTTGTTATTTACAGACTACCTCTACGTCGACAATCATCTTTTGAGAGTAAACCGGGAAAGAAGCCAGAGACATTTCTTGTGTGTGTGTGTGTGTGTGTGTGTGTGTGTGTGTGTGTGTATGTGTGTGTGTGTGTGTGGCTCACTGATGTGTTTTTACATTTTTTTGGACAACAATGGAGATAGGCTTTGATGAACACACATTTGTGAGAAGGATCAATTCATTGTTGGTTTTGGGTCTTTGTTGACAGTAAGAAAAATATAGAATAACACCAGACTTATTCTTTAAATAGTTTTAAAGATTATGGTCCTTTGTCAATATGATGTATTCCTTTTAGCGTGCCTGGCCTCAACGTGGGTCTCTCTAGATGCTGGTCATCAGCGTTAGTGCACTTTGGGCATATGGGCGAGTGGAAAGCAATCCTCTGAATGTGGCCTGCCTGTTCCTTGCACTTGGTTGATCTTATCTGTCCGAGAAGGTGAGAAGACCTCCTATCCTCCACATGCAGATGAAAAACAACGGAAACTCATCCGACAATAGAAAGACGCGCTGTTCCAAGTGACTGAGGAAGCCCATCAGCTCCGACCCCACCTCCACCCTGCATGGTACCTTTGATTTCTGCAGGAGCTCCTCCAGGATCCAGAACAGGCGGCACGAGTTCTGATACTGGTCCACGGGAAACTTGTCGAGCCCTGAGCTCTCCTGTTCCTGGAAAGTGACATCAACATTAGGGCACATTAAAAGAATCACCATTGATTGAACAATCAATGTTGAACGACTTGAATTGAGTTGACTGTCAGGTAAAGGTTGTAAATGCAACCTGTGCAGTTGCATACTCTTGACAATCAATCGCAACAGATTTAATTTGCAAACATTTAGATGAGGATGTAAATTGCTGCATCTGCAAATTTCTAATAGTCTTTTACAACCATTAAAACAAATCACTGTTGATATAAAATGAAGCATGATTCATCCGGCTCGATTCGGACACAGCTCTCACTTTTTATATTTGACCCTGGTACTCCACATTACCAGAGCACCCCGGGAAACTACTCAAGCTGCAAAATCAGATTGCAGAAAAAAAGTGGCTATTGACTGGCTTCTTAGCTAAAACATTATGAGTTTGTTTGGCTGCACTGTAAACAGATAAACCAGCTGCTCTTCTGTTGTATTTCTGCCAAAGTAGCTGCTCAAGAGTGTCTGCTGCCCCCAGAATTATAGGACCTGAAATAATAAACCGTACTTATCAAGGCTAACGTAACCTGCCTTTGGAGGCAGGTCATTCAGAATGTGATGGAAACATACAGATTTAATGGAGAATAGATTTCATTCATTATTTTTACTTTACGATACTTTGTTTTTTTCCAAAGTTGAAGTTTCTTGTTGCACAGCACAACCCAGAAAAGGTGCCTAGTCGTCCGATAAAACTGGACTAAATTTAATTGGAAAGTTTGCTAGATTACAACCTCATTATTTTAAAAGGTATTTGATGACTATATTTTCAACATATATCCAGTTCTACAGGATCTACAGATTTCTTGGCAAAAGCACTTAAAAGGTGAAATCCTTTACACACATGGCGGCTTGTCTACTTTCATTTACAACCCGGATTCGTCTAAACCCATCTGCTGAGTCAGGAGTCCCCCTGGGCTAACCAAACTCAAAAGATTTTCTACTTCAACTTAACAGCTTTCCTTCATCTTTGGTGTTGACTAACAGGATCTGGGCTTGCTGCCATCACAACCTTCTGGCCACATCTCCGAGCAGCAGCCTTCGAAATGGCAGCTTTGGACTCTCAAACGTTGGACATGTCAGAGTTTCTTACCACATCCTGGAGTTCAACCAGCACAAATGCCTTCTTCTTCTGCTTGTGGGAAACACTGCAGCCAAGACATAGACACTAAAGTAGCCTTTTTATCTACATGACTGCCTAGCTATTTCTGATCGGTGTAATCCAAGGGACAGACAGTGGCAAAAACCAGCAGAAAAGGTGAATCATTACTCAAATAAACACTGGAGTAATCCTTCAGGGACGATGATTCATAGACGATGTTGCAACATGCTGCAAACACTTGCACAAGCTATTTAACAACAGATGACAGCGCAGAAATATGAGGTATGCGATTGTTTTCAGAGAGCACACACTAAGTCAAGTTCAAGGAATACAATCCACAAAACACTGCAAACCAAATATTAATTATTCAAATAAACAGAAGCTACTGGATTCCTTCCAGGCTGTATCTCAGTGTGCCTTTGTAAGTGTGTGTGTGTGTGTGTGTGTGTGTGTGTGTGTGTGTGTGTGTGTGTGTGTGCGCGTGTGCCAGATTTTTTGCATGCGAAAGTTTCTGTGTGTGAGATGTCACGGAGAAAAACAACCGCCAGATGGCTGTCAGGTATTCCTCCAGGCTTAAGCTTTCAGAGAGCTGACAGAATGTGACAACAACACCCCTTAACCCCTTACAAACACACACACAAACAAACAAACACACACACCACTTAGACCCCATCAGGATTGGGTCACTTAGCACTTTGCTCCAAAGAGCTGGAACACCATTTTCTTTATATCGCACAATTCACTTCTTCAATTTTGCCTCCTTGAAAACTGTTTCTCTGTTACAGCTACACTGACAGATTATTTAAGACCGAATTCTCCTGCTGACACAATGACGGTTAATGACTAAAAAGTTTAATCGATAACATTTTACTGGCTCTTTGAACAAAAT
The DNA here is from genome assembly GCA_008360985.2 of Macquaria ambigua. NCBI lineage: Eukaryota > Metazoa > Chordata > Actinopteri > Centrarchiformes > Percichthyidae > Macquaria > Macquaria ambigua. The sequence goes on from VMKM01000869.1 coordinate 165,281, forward strand.
GTCAGCAGTGTGTCTTACTGTTTGTGTTGCTCACTCCTATGTTACTTTAATGGCTGCTGAAATTTCAAGCTTCAGGATGGTTGAAAAGCTCCGATCTCCCACACTTTGAACTGCCGGCTATGCTCTGAGCACCTGGTTAAGCTTCTCCAAAACCCACAGTGAACCTCAGTGCTGCATTTGAAACATTGGGGAGCTTTGGACACTGAAAAAAATGTCAATACTGACGTGGAGCTGGCATTACATTTGCTGGACAGGTAAACAACGCAAGCCACATTGTTTGGTGATGCAAAATATAATCAGCTGTCCAAAATTAACACTGCTCATATAAATCTTTTAATATTAATAGTGGATGAAATTAGTGTAATGTGAACGTGACTAATCAAAGTGATGAACCCATAGAGAAATCACCCGACTCTGCAGTTTCCCCTTTTTAATCTTTGTTTTGGTTTTACAGCCACCAACTTCAGCCAACTTTAGCACGACCTGCCCAGCAGCAAACAGCAGTCAGACCCAGTTAGAGACTAGCTGGTGAACATAGTGGAGGACTTAGCAGCTAAAGAGCCAGATATTTCCCTCAGGAGTTTGTGGAGTCCAAAAACAGAGCTGACAGAGAGAATACACTACTTACATTCATCAGGTGACACAAACACGACTCCACATGGAGGATCATGTTGTCTTGTCAGGTGTTTTTCGGGACGTACAGGAAGTAAATCCACAGATGAAACTGATGATGAAAACAGACTTCCAGTAAGAGCAGTGTGGCAACACCGGGCAGATATTCCCAGTATTTATGAATATGTCTGTACAGTCGATGGCACTACTGCTTCGTCATCCATCTCTGAATATCAGTATATTGATCCAGAGGCCCAGTCTGTCATTTTTAGGACCTCATAAATTCAAAAATTCAAAATCATCTTCTTTGTTTCTCAACCTGATTATGAATCAAAGCATGGGCCTAATTTACTGCCATGTTCAGCAACATTAAAACACATGCACAACACAGTCTTATGTAGTTGTCTAGTGTTATCCCATTGATTAAAAGAACTGTCAATCAATTCGAGTGTGAAAACAGGTTCCAATCCTGCATTAGATTTGGGTTTGAGCTGTGAATTAAGGGACCACGTATGTATGCGTACAGTATTTGGTGAAACGTTAAGAGATGGTGCCAGGCAGCTTGACACAGAGGCCTCAGATATTCACACTGTCTGCTGCAGCAACTGTCAACAAGATAGAAAGGACATATTTCATCAGCATGAACACGGGGAGGGAAGACTGCAGTGCGATGTGTCTGCAAATCATCACTATAAAGAGGATCGTCTGAGCTCTATCCGTGCACAGATTCTGGATGTTCGGACACAACGTCTCTCTTTTGAACTCAGCACATTTAAATTATTTCTTGCCACCGTGAGCGCTCCACCGGTGTCACTGGATGAAGCTGCAGGTGTGGGAATTAAAGCTCACTGAAACCATTTCACGAAGGATTTACTGCTTTGAGAATGTTGTGATTTATTCTAAACATGGTTTCAGTTCAACTGACTAAACAGACAGTGCATATCCAATTTGCAGGCTTTGCCATCAATTAATAGCAGATTTTGTTGTTTTAAAACACAAACTGGAAGGTTTTTTAGTTTCCAGGTCTCAATAGCAACGAGATTTGAGCCACTATAAAACATGTCCAGCAGTCTGGTTGCTGCTGATGGCAACCACCTCACTGATGTAAGGTCCAGGGCTGCTAATAATGACAATATTCATTAATCAATTGTTCGAATTCGATTAATGGACTAAATGTTTGGTCTATAAATGTCAGAGAATAATGATAAATGCCCATCACACCTTCCCACAGCCCAAGAAGTCAACGAGTTATATCCATAAATTAATTGCTGCTAAATGATCAGCATTACAGAATAACCCACAGGATAGCAGTACTGATACAGAGACAACAAAATCCAAATTTTCACCTTTTCTGATTGATTGCCGTTTTTCAATAGCGTAATACTGTAGAGATCAGTTCGACAGGTACTGGACTTTTACAGCCAATTTATTTATTTATTTACTTACAAAAACACCAGAGCTGAAACAATTAATCTGCAACAATTCTGATAATCGATTAATCGTTAAAGTCATTTGTCAGAGCTAAACATTCTCTGGTGTTACTGTCTAAAAAGCTGCTCCATTTTATATTATTATACATTCGAAGAATGGAACATTTTCAGACTAAACAATTAACTGAAAAAAAAAATCAAATTAATCAATTCAAACAAATAACAATCAAACATTTTTGATACGGATCCCTTACATTTGTTTATTAAAAAAAGTTGTGACAGATAAGTAAGAAGAATATCTTCACAACCTATCGGTTGACATAGCGTTACCAATATATCAGCTGATGTATCTGCCAGGTGATTTATTGATCAGGCTCTAGTGTGGAGTGACAGGCAACATGGGAACAGAGAGAGACGGAACGACATAAAGCTAGACTCAAACAGCAGAGTACAGTTTCATGGTGTGCGGACAAGCAGGACATTGGGCAGCAACGTATCCTGTCACGTCTGAATGAATGCAAACCCCAAACACCTCCATCAGGAGGAAACAAGTTTGCTCGTTCAAGGACGCACATCATTTACAACCACTGAGCTGGACAAACACTGGAATTCAAAGTGAACCAAGAGGGCGTCTTAAAAAATGCAAGGAGGCACTGAGCCTGAGAACTGGGTACATAAGACAATGTGCTTCAAAATACAGTGTGACCACAGGAAATAAGGCTGTCCTACAAAAACGCAAGAAATGAAGAGCTCCTTTTATCCTAAAATGGTTTGCTGCTTCTCTACATCACAAGAAACTACACAACTAATCAGGCGTTATATTTTTAACTATGCTTATAGCTTATCTGGTGCAGTGATGTAGAAAACTACCACCAGACACAGTTTATACTCCAGTGTGAGGGATGATTATATACTTTTATTTGTGATTTCTACTGATCTGTCTGGCCAGCAATCATCACCTCTCTAAACAACGCCACACCGTCAGTTTCATCTGACAGCAACTTATAACAGCATCCGGGAGGTGGAGGTGGTTTATGTCAGTTAGGTTGGTAAGAGGGAGCCCAAGATATTCGCAGTTTAATAACGCTCGGTTGAGATAAAAACCTTGAAACCACAGTGGACCTGCAGACCACCTCCTACACAACCCGCTTTACAAATCTTTGTCACATTACATGAAGTCTGACTGCCTCACTGTGAACAACAGACCTTTCTACACACTATTGATCCCATAGCTCTAGTTATTTACCTCTCTGTATAAAAAGCACGTAACAACACAAGTATCTGGTGTACAAATAGGGTCAAGAGGTTAAGTTATTATTCAATTAAATGTTATATATAATATCATTCTATTTTTTTTATTTAATTGACAGTATGACACTGTTTGATGGTATTAAGTCCAAAGCCTCATTTAAAATTAAGAACCAATGGGTTCACCAGTCATCTTCTTTCAGATGGATCCTTTTGCTTGTTAAAAATAATAAAACTTAACATTTTATTCAAAATCAGTTCTGATTATAAATAGAATAGAAACAATCTGCACATCGTACAAAACATCCAATCTAACAACCAAGTGAAAAGACATCCATGTCTTCCACACAGAATAAATAAAATTAAATGTTTTTGAAGTTTCTTTTATCAGATTTGCAATTAGAAATACTGTTGAAATGCATACCTTTACATGAATACATACCAGTAAACCTAAAAAAGTAAGGTAAACCGCCCACCCCAACATGCACACCCCAATAAAGGTCATTATCAATTAATCTATCATTTATGTTTTAGTCATTTAGTCTATAAAATGTCGCAGTTTCCCAGAGCTCCGGGTGACGTCTTCAGATTGTTTATTTGTCCAAACAGCAGTCCAAAACTCAAAGATATTCACTTATCAAGGATAAAAACCCTCACATTGCATGGAACCAGATAATGTTTGCAATGTTTGATTAATAAGTGATAATTCATTGATTATCAGTTGATTGAAAACTGATTCACTTTCTGTCAACTGACCAACTCATCTACTAATGATTTCAGCTTTATTCCTGAGTCTAAAATTATGACAAAAAGGCGAGTCAACTCATTGAAACTAACAAGCTGGCCAGAGGTAAACTTTGGCTAAATCATCAATCCTCACAAACTGTGGCTTCTGTTGTGACACGCTGATCATGTGAGAATATAACCATGGATCCACATCCTGCCGGGTGTCAACTGCCAAAACTGGTGGTTTAATGGTATGATAAATGTCTACCTGTGCCACATTAGGCCCCTGACTGAAATATGGTAGCTGGCCGTATCTACTGATATCTACAGATGCTTGTCAAGGTCTGTTTGTGTTGCTCCAAAAATGGGGTTTGGATGAGCTCTTGACAAGTAGTATAATATCTACTGTATTCTTATTTCATTTCTGTCTGTTGTTTGTTTCTTTTCCACGTCATTGGAAATCAATGTTCCCGGCATGAAGGAAAGAAGAAACACAATGCAGATTGACAGATTCATCAAGCATGAGCCGAACAGAAATCTGCTTTTTGAGAAAAGAAATGTTAGAGGTGCCACGTTTTATTGAATTGTGTCTCTCTCAGTGGGTGGTTGTGCTCCCCACAGTGGGTTCAATATAACCCCCCCGAGGCAATATCCTTCTTTCACAATCCACCAGGATATTTAATGAGCAAAGCATCCTAACTAAATCTAAATAAATCATCACTTGCATTATGCTGTACGACCGGCCATGCTTCTGACAACAAAATAACTAAAAGTAAAATGAGAAATAATTATGTTGAGTAGACAAAAGCAGCAACAAAACACAAATAGCATTTTTTGCAAATGTTCGTTCAGCACAATGAATATGCAGAAAAAAATAGTTTCTCTTTTTTGAACTGAAGGGAATTAAGATACCTAGCGAGGCAGCTGGATTCGCGAGATCACTCGAGAATCCATCTTGCCAGGCTTCAGGTTCGCGCTTGTGGCCGAACCACAGTGGTTCGGACCAATCAGCGTCCCAAGAACAACTGCTGGCAGCTACAGGCGTGGTTTAGGTGTGACAACAGCGAGAAGCGACTGTTTGTTCGAAAACAACAATGGCAGTTCCTAAAGAGGTTAGCTTAGCTGCTGCTATAGCATCAGTTATATCAGAACTGGAGAGCATTTCTTCATTGAAAGAAGAGCAAAGGACGCCACTCAAGGCTTTTCTAGATGGAAAAGATGTTTCCTCTTCTGCGCTCTCCTACTACGTCATATGGTTTGTTTATCTGATTGGTTGAAGTTAGCCCGTTTGAAAGTGCCTGCCCTTTTTCCAAACAGCTTCCAAGGACGACTTCTCAGATGCTTCTGTGTAACAAACCATCTGGCACATCAGGTTAGGAGTTAAGTGCAACCATCAGCTTTGTGTTCATGTCAATTACAATGTGTAGCACTCCAATCACGCCATACAGACAGATATGGGAAGCAAATGTGATCAAATTACTAGTTTCCTGGAGAGTTGACATGCGTCAAAGCTGGTAATTAGGACAGTGGCGTATCATGATATGTCGACATGCATCAAGATGCCGCTGGTATTACCACTAAGTACCCAGTCTGGCTGGGTATCTATCGATACTAGTGCTGATACAAACTGAAACGGCACATAATAGGGACTGCAGTAATCCACAGGCAGACAGTTGAGATGGTGAAAGAGCATAAGTACTGAGGCGCTATTGTTGATCACAACCTGACATGTGACAGTAACACAGACAAGACTAAGAGTCTACAGACATGCTAGTGGCTCTGTGAGGCTGTACCTGAGCTGCACGCTGACATGCTCATAATGACAATGCTAACATGCAGTACCAAAAGAAGTACTGTGATTCGATACCTTGCCCTAGACTGTTTATTCTACTATTCTACTATTTATTTCTACATTATTTCTAATTATGTGATTTTTGAGTTTCAATATGTTAATTTTTGTAGTGTATAACTTTCTGTCTGCCAATGCTAAACAGGATGCATGTATGAAGTCTTCTCCAATGGATACCCATGTTTATATTCCTGTAGCAGTGGTAGCCAAAGAACAACAGAGCTGAACCAGAAGAATAGAAGACAAATAGAACACAATAAAAAGGACAGAACGATCAGGAGATAAGAACATTTAGTGAAGTGATAGAGGGCCCATCTGCATGTATAACTAACCAGACTCCTTTTCTAAGTGCGAGGATGAAAACAGCAGGACAGACTGATTGAGCTGTCTGTTGGCTCGTTAGCAGTCCTCAGGGATCCGGCGGGCCACAGGCTGACAGTGACAGGATTTGTTGCTGCCTTTTAATAACCCTGATAAACTACCATCTCTCCATGCCAGATACAGGACAGATTTTCACTTCCAGGTCAAACCGCAAAGTCAAAATTAACTTTATCCTCAACATCTCTGATCCCAGTGGGTGGCCTCAGCTAAAGGTTGGGCGTGAGGGTTCAGGTGAGGCCGAGGTTGAGGCGAAGGTCGTCTCGTAATCGACTTTCCACTTGAGCATGGTGATGAGTTCTGGCTTTGAAGCTTGGCAACAAGATACTGTAGAGAGCCTTTGAATATCTGCAGGAGGTTGCACCTGTAACACAGAGGCTGATGCCCTACAACTGTGCCCTCAAAAGGCGATAATTAGCTACCCTGAGAATCAGATCGTCAGAAATGAACACAATCATCTATGTTTACATGGTGCAACATGATCACAGCTGCTGTTCTGAGGATCCAATTTGAATGTTAGTATCAGTTCTTTGTTATTTTCCAAACATTACCTTGATTGTGAAAATTATATAACATACATCATAAGCTTCGACCATAACAGTAATGGCAACCAACATTTGGACATTTGGAGCACTTTGTGTTAGCAATAAAATGAATCCTTAACAACTGTCACTGCAGTGATAAGAAAGTCATTGAGAGCATGTTAGCATGCTGATGTTAGCATTTAGCTCAAAGGACCAGCCTCACAGAGCCGCTAACATGGCTGTAGACTCTTTACTGCATAACAAAATAGCATGTACCACAGTGAAGGCATGAGAAAATATAGAAATAAACACGAAGTTCATTCTTGACCTCGGAACTAGGTCTCTGACAAAACAATCCAACTGAAGGTCCATTTACTATAGCTTTTTCTGGAGTTTTCAGCCCTATTACATGGTCTTCATCCATTCTCATTTCATCCATAACACTTTAAGTTTTGTAAAACTCTTTCCAAGGTCAAGAATGAACTTAAATGATTGCCGTTTGTGCCGAACTAAGAGTGCTATGGACGAAATCATAACAGCTACTGAAGTAGCAATGCAAAAGATTCATCTCCATGTCAACTGAGCAAACACCATCTGCTGACAAAGACCATGTGATATGGTTGAAAGCACTGGAAAAAGCTAGCAAATGGACCTTGAGATGGGATCATTTTGTTGAGATTGCTTTGTCATCACCTATCATAGAACCATTTTCTCTGAATGCTGAAAAAACAGTCACAGAACTTGTTGTACACATATGAATTGATAAAGATAATACATGAACATGAGTCTAAATTAAGTTCAATTAAAGTGATAGAATGAATAGATGGATGACTCAGAGTGAAATGTACCAACATCTGACCGAATCTAGTATGAAACAATAAGCAGGGTCGGATGGGTCATTGTGAAATTCTATCATCGCTTTTTCCATCTCTACATACTCCTTCAAATTTAACTGTCATTACTCAAACTCCCATTACTGTGGTTTGAAGGCAGAAATGAGAAATAATGCATCAGTATCGAGACAGTGTAGAAATAATAAGCAGATGAACATTTCATAGTTTAGGGAATGTTTGAAAACGGTGTGTCAAAAGAAACAACCTATCCAATACCTGCACAGGCATCCGTTAATTACCACTGGTGGGATTTGTTAATGTGAAAGGCCTCGTGCACTGAGGTGGATGAGGACCTGGACTGTGGTAAGGAGATGGCTCCTGGATCTGTATGCAGCAAGAGAGCCTGAAGCACCATGACCCAGATAACATCAGCTGCCCTGAGATTATAAAGCTGCGCCCTGAATGGGATTTAATCGTCCATTTGATTGGACCTGGAGCTCGTTACTGTTCAGACTGGGTCACAGGCAAGCCGACTGGCTGCAACTGATGGAGGGGGAGTCAGTGGGACTGGTGGGACTGAAAGCTTCTCAAGTGGAAGAAAATACAAGAATGAAGACGGATTAGAAGACGGATACGAGGGGTTGACAAAAACATTCAGGAATACTTTCCATCAGTATTTCCCAGAAGCCAAGGCAATGTCTTCAAATGTCCAACCAACAGTTCAAAACCAAAAGATACTGAATTTACAATAATATAACACAGAGAAAAGCAGCAAATCTGCCCATTGGAGACGCTGGAACCACAGAACTGCGTGAATCTCCTGAAAACTGGGTTTCTAATTTTAAAGCAGCATTAATAGATTTTTTTGGCCACTTGGGGGGTTGTCATAGCTATTGTGGCCTATTTACATATTGTGCAGTCACAGAGGAACATTATCATCCCATGAAGTGGTTTGTGTCCATCTTTAGAATCTAAGTCCAATATAAATTTTCCTTTTAGCTCTGGTTTGGTCTCCACCAGCTCCTGAGGGAAATATCTGTCTCTGCTGCTAAATGCTCCACTTTCTTCACCAGCTAGTCTCTAACTGTGTCTGTCTGCTGTTTGCTGCTGAGCAGGTAGTGGACTGTGGGTTTATCAGAGCTTGATTGATGAAAACGAGGTTGATGAAAGAGCTGAGACTGAACCGGACAGTAAATGTGCAGTAAAACCAAAACTATGGGCTGAAAGAGGCTAAAACAGCAGCAGTCGGTGATAATTCTCTGAGGGTGCGTCAATAGGAGCAACCCATTTCACATCCCACATGGACATTTGATCCATTGTTAATATCAAACTATTAACTTAACGATATTAACTATTTTTCTAAGTAACAATTACAGTTTAAAAAAACAGCAATGTTAGGTATTGTTTATTAAGAGTTTAACATGTACAAAAAATCAGCAAATCTGCTTCATCAGGACTGTGTGGGTGTGAGTTAATAAGATTTGATTGACAGGGGCCTGGCAACATAAGAAAACAAACCCAAAAATAGGGATGCAACAGAAGACTATTTTCATTATCAATTAATCTGATAGCCGATTATTTTCTCAACTGCTCTTAAAAGGGAACAAAATGCAAAAAATGCAATCACATTTTACCGGAGCCCAACAGTCCAAAACCCAAAGAGTAATAATGTAATGTGTAAATAATGTAATGTAATAATGTAAGCAAATCCTCACATTTAAGAAGTTTAAAAGGCCATTTTTGCTTGATAAATTACTTTTAACGATGATTCGATTATCAGAACCGTTGTCTTAATCAGATGCTACCCACATCCTCACATTTTGACCCAATTGTTGCTAAACTCTGATTGGTGCACGGAAAATGAATGACATCACCTTTCTCCAACAGATCCCAACCCACTTCAAACCAGCGAGAACAGAAAGGACAAAAACACAAATACAGAAATATCTCACGTGAAATAACTGTTCAAACTTTGGCAACAAAAAAAAAAAGTTTGTGTTCATGTACAACACCATCGCTCGTAATAAGAAGCTGATTGAGAAAATGTGTTTCAAGGGCCTGTAAATGAATCAATTATGTTTTTTTATTATTGTATTTTTGTCATGATTTTCTGGACTCGGACCGACACTCCTGCTGTTTGGGTACAGACGATTTGACCTCTTAAGCTCTTAAGGGAGCTGCTTTGTGATGCTTTAAAAAAACCTCACATATCAAAGTGCTAATTGGCAGAAGTCTACAGCTGATAAATGCTGCTAATTAGCTTTCAACCTTCTCTGACTCACCACTTTACCGCTGTTTGTAATTCTGACGAAGTTACTTCAGAGTTCACGTCGGGGGGTGTTGCTTTATTTTGTCGACACCGTGTTCCTACGTAGCTGCATAAAGAGGAAAAAGACAGATACAGAAAAGAGAGTGACAAATTGGAAAGGGAATAGGAGAGCTAGAAATTATAGAGAAAAGCAGTGACATCAAGGTAAACGGAAGGAAGAAGATGTGAGAGAAGATTACAGGGCAAAAGAGCTTCGTAGAAAATGCAAAAGGCAGAGAAAGAGACAATCTGAAAGGAAGAGATTGGTAAAAAGAGAGGAAGAACCGGCGACAGAGGCAGAGAGACACACAGAGAGTGAGGCAGTGGAAGCAGAGAGAGTGAGGGAGAAGCTGACAAAGTGTGCATAATGAAGCTGTGCTCGGCTGGGAGTGTGAAGGGCAGTAATTTACTGATCAAGGACAGAGATTGATTTGTCACCGGAGTGGAAGAGAAAGCCCACAGCGTGAGCGAGAAGCTTCAGCCTGTACTCTCCACAACAGTGCTGTCGGTTAGCCAGCACAGTGTTACCATCTAAACGCACAGAAGCTCGGCCCGTGCTGACCCGGACCCCGACTTCACAGAGGTCTGCCCCAAAAGACCTGCCAGGTCCAGCTTGATGTTAAAGCAGGACTAGTTTTTCAGTCAACAGCACACATGGGGGTTCAGTAATTCAGTGTTTCTAAGAAGTCATTGACATTTCCGCTGTGATGTAGCCTGTTAAATATATTTTCTGATTGAATTGCTCAAAAACCCCTTTTCTTTTTTCATTTGAGTTTATTTTTGAACAAAGAGAGAACACAGCTCTAAAAAACATGTTCACTTTTCCGTCCTTTCTATTTCTCTTGCTAGAGAAAGCAGTGATCATTTCTCTTATTAATAAAGCCAATAATGACACGTGATGAATATTACGCAGCATCTATCAGAAGGTTTGAAATTAAATTAAAAGAAGCAAACAAATGAAAGAATTAACTGGCCACTTGCTCTACTGCCTGTGTCACTTATAAATTTGTTGTGTGATATGACGATATACCAAACAACTTGTCAAGCAGTAAAGATTGTTATCAATATATATTATTATGATATATCGTTACAGACTGTATACTGTAAGATTATATCTCTAACACTCACCCGTTGTTGTTTAGCTGAGTTATTGTTGAGTGCAAAACTTTCTCTCTGGTTTAATGAAACAAATCACATCTTCTTTTTGAAATTTCCTTCCAAATGTTGACTTTAAATGTTGCTACTCCAACTGCAGTCTTATTCGCTCTCTCCCAACTTTAACAACAAACTTTCTGATTAGAAGTAGCTAAAGAAGGTATGAGATCAGGGCAGGAATTTCATGGGGGCCATGGCCGCCATGCCCCCTCAGTTTGGCCTCTTGCCCCTCAAAAAATGATCTGCCCTGCGGCCACAGTGGCATCAGCCCCTCCCACACTGCCTCTGCCTCTTTCTTGTCAATACGGTTTTTAGACACCAGTGTCTTTTGTTGAGATTCTGAATTCTTATGGGGCAACATCAAGTGAAACGCTGCGCGCACATTTTACCATATAGAAAAAGTACCTTTGGGCAGTCAGCCTTCTCCTATTGAGCAGCACCTGGAACACTAAACCCACAGAACTAAGGAACATCACATCTCTTAACTCTTTCTCCAAATCTATAAAACTGTGGTTACTGAACAATCAAACATGCTGTCATAATCTGGAGCAGTGGTTAAGTCATTGTGTTGCTACTGGTCTGTGATTATGTGCTTCTGTTTGTGCTTATGTACTTGTACTGTTTTATTTTAATGTTTTTTTTATATGCCATCAACCTGCTGATGAAAATTAGCCTGTATGGCTAAATCTGGCACATTGGACTTATGTGCCCATGTCAATTAATGTGCATTGTCCCTTCTTAAATAAAAAATAAACATAAACATAATAAACATAAACATAACCAGTGGTGGGTTCGATTTCCAGCCTGAACCGCTGGAACAAGCCTTTTTACCATCACCTGTACCTGTAGTAATGACAAACTGGTTGTGGCCCTGTGGCCTTCCTCACACAGCCTTGTTATACACAGCAGTCGCCTGACACTCATGGTAGGACTCTCCTTTGAAGCGCAGCGTACAAATGATTCCTGGTGGTCCTCCGCTGCGAGTGAGTACGACCACAGTGTGCTTCAGGCTCACAGACAACATGACCACACACCACCACCTTCCCCGCCCGTTAGCCCAAAGCAGACAACAACTCCCAGGAATTGATTTTTCTTCCTCTTTTATTTTTTCCCCTGACCGTGTCTTTCAATGCGGTCCGCTGACAATCCACTGACTGAACCGACAGAAAATCGATCCAATCTCATCCACGTCTGCGCTCTCTGAGCTCATATCTTGACATCTTGACTGCCCGAGGAGGTGGAAGAACACAGGTTTGTCTGTTACACACACACACACACACACACACACACACACACACACACACACACACACACACACACACACACACACACACACACACACACACACACACACACACACACACACACACACACACACACACACCAAAGAAAGTACTGCATCTCCTTGTTTTGTGGAAGTTTATCTCGGCATCAGCAACCCAAGAGAGGCCCATTGGGTTGGATGATTATTTTCTTTTTTGTTAAATGGGCTCATGAAGCAGTGACAGTTACAGAGAGGAGGTCACTTCTGTCACATCTGGAGACGGCTGATGCGACAGCAGAGTTCCCCCAAAGACCAGCCCACAATATTTACAGTGTGCACCCACTTAGAGAGACTTGATAGAGCAGAAAACTGACAAAAGAGCTTCACCTTTGACTTCACAAACAGGCTAACATCAAACTAATAGTCAGACTTTAGATAGACGTCTAAAGTAAGCTGGACACATAGTTAATTTTAATTCTCCTTTGCTGACATGATGTGTATTTAAAGTTGTGAGAGTTAAACACATCAGTGGATTTGGGGAATAAACTGGTAGACTGCCTCTGTCTCTGCACAGTCACAGCAGGGTTTTGGCGATTCTGCCAAAATTAATTTTGTTCTGGGCCAGATTCCTGCTCTTTAAATGTACTTGGCAATGATGCAGATTGGTCTAAATATTGGCTCAATTAATTTTACATTTTCTCCAGCAATGACGGCCAAAGTTTAGCCACTTTGCAGACTTATTATAGCTGACAAACCAGTGTGTACATGCCTCTGCACAGGGCTCAGGATGATAGAAGTTAGCTCTTAGCAGATTGGTAGGCCAGTCAGATAGTGGCTCAACCTAAAATGCCAAAGCCATCATGACTGTAACTGTGAAGTGCTGGTAGCCATTACTCAAAGTTGCCTGAGCATGCTATAGCTTGCATTTATGTCTAACTGATGGTAGATGACATTAAAATGCTTCTGTCCATTGAAAAAGTCACAGTGAAGCGAGAGAAAAAGAGTACATTCCCACTGCCTGAGGTCTTGTCTGCAGAAATGAACCCTCATCATTTGACAAGAAATCCATGATCACAAAACCATGTATCTCCCAATGCAAATCCACAGGATGCATGTGATAGCAAAGATTAAGTGAAGTACTGGATGCAGTGGATTATTTTAGTGAAAGCTGAGCTGAGCACTGTGGGAGGAAGATGACAGATAGAGACGAAGACAACAGGCAACTAGAGAGAGCCAAAGAATGCTAATTAATTAAGCCATCACCACAGATGCCACCAGAGCTTCCACACAAAAGATGTTAAAAACAAAAAGTCCCCAGAAAAAGCCTGAAGAATACTAACGAGACAAGTAAAGAGATAATAGCATTTTTTCTTTATATTTTATATCTTTCAGTTTTCTACCACAGATTTTAAAGCAAGTAATAAACCTGCTGCTTACAGCCGAGAGACAATAGTCAGTCATCATTTTAAAGGGCATCTTGATTTGCACTACGGCTGAGTACCGCACAGTTCATCTTTAGAAGAAGATTTAAGTTAATTTGTGATGGGCTGATGACGTTCTGCATCCTATGAACCCAGTGAATGTAGGGATAGTTTTCATTTTGCCATGATGTCCAACAGAAGTAAGCAAGTGTGGAAAATTAATGGATGAATAATAACTGTTTTAAAATGACTATTGTGGTCCTCTATTACTACAAAATGTACAATAAAGGGCCGGATAGCCTCCAAAACGGACACATAGAGCAGGATTGACAAGGACCCTTACAGCTATGCGGCGCGGAAAGTATAATTTGACATTAACAGTGAGAATGTTGAGGTTAGTTTAGGGTTTGAATGCCTGCATGTTGGGGTAAAGTTAGGGTTTGATTGCCTACATGTAGCCATCATGTTCTTCATCTGTCGCCACATCCTCCAGGGAGATCACAAGACATTCCCAGGCCAGATTGAATATACGTATAATCCCTTCAGGGTGTGTTGTGGGTCTGCCCCGTCGTCTTCGCCAAAGTGGACGTGCCCTCCAAAGGGAGGCATCCAGGGCCGAACCACCTCAACTGACTCCTTCCTCCTCCTCCTCTTCCTCCTCCTCCTGACTCAATGCAAAGGAGCAGCGGCTCTACTGCAAAGGAAACTCATTTTGGCTCATTCATTCAGTCACTACCCAACTTCAACCTTGTTTTTTTTATTTGTCACATGCTTGTGGTTCATGCTTTGTCTCATCTATAGATATTTTTCATTTTTATAAATACTCAACATTATTACTGATGTTTTTCAATACACATTACCTACGATTATGAAAAATGTATTATTTATGGCCTCCATTGGCCTCGTCCAGTTACAGCTCAGTCCAGCACTCCTGCAGAACAGCTGCACCACATTCAAGCCTACATGAGTCTCATGCTGTGCTGTCATAGCGCAACAGGATGGTAAATAGTAAATGGACTGCATTTATATAACCCTTTTCTACCTTAATGGACAAAGAGCTTTACAGTTTTGCCTCTCATTCACACACACAGATGGCGGCGGAGCTGGCGTGCAACTTGGGGTTCAGCGTCTTGCTCAAGGACATGTGGACAGGAGATCGAACCCTCAGTATCCCCAAAAAGTTTTCATACTTGTCCGAGGTGGGAAAGTGAGTGTACAGTAAAGAAAAGGTGAGATAAAAAGCCGATGGACAGCAAATTTTCAATAACAGTCTGGTACCTGCATCATTACATGTCTCCACTCCACTAGAAAACCCCAAAAACTGGGTGTCAGGTAACTCATGGTGTGGAGGGCATAGCATGCAGCGCCCCCAGTTTGAGTTCAGACAGGACCCCTTGTTGCTGTCACATCCCTTTCAATTCCCACAGCCACGAATAAAAACACAGCAGGATACGTGTGGGTCAAACTCATTCATTAACATAACAAATGCCATCTTAGGTGGGAAGCAGCAATGAAATGTCATGATGGACCAGAGTTGGTGCTCGATTAATTCTGTTATCTTGTCACATCTTTCGAGTATATTAGCATAACAGTAGCAGATAACACTCACTGACTCCCATTTTATTTTGCTAACTTTTCAGAAATCCACTTAAAGCTTACTCAACATTTTAATGGAAACAGAACTTCTGAGATGAGACACAAAAACCAGAATGTTAAAAGGATCCAGATGGCATATTATACACTACTGTAAAATGATACTACCTCTTAGCGTTGTCAAACAAATTCAAACTAACACATAATTTATTTGAATAATTTGGAACACAACCCATGTAGGCAGCATTCATTTTTGTGAGGAACTGGCCCAGATGTAGTCTCTTCACACAGAGTTTAAGACTTAACAAGATAGACTTATTCAATATTTCTGTTTCTAGCTGCCGAACCAACAGCAAGTCCATGAACGAGTCGAGGGGCTGCGGTTAGTTCAGACATGTCTGCAATAACAAGTTTTTAGACAGCAGAGATTACAGCGAGTGTACCCACACTGCTGCTCTGGTAAATTCTCATGGCAGCTGTAGTTGTCTGTAAGCTCGCAAAGTAATCGTTGTTCAACTTTGCTAAAATCACAAAGGTTTCAACTTCTAATAGCAAGTGCTGCAGTGGATGGAGAATACGGACAGTACACCGCAGGAACAGGTTTAATTTTGTATTAAAATTGTACTGAGTTACAGAAGCTAGTGGAACAGAGGCAAGCCCGGATGTGACGTCCTGACTTCAGCACACTATGCCCAGTGGGAAGAGTGAAAGAGGCAGCTTACATTAGCCTAAGAACTAATGGTCAGTAAAAATTAAATAAAGTAAAAATATAGCTTTGGGTCTTGTGTTGGGTTTGGGTTTTAAATTTAACAGTACCAGTCAACTTGAGGGTTGAGTCATAAAGAGGAAAGGTGCAGGTGTCAGTTGTGTACCTGTACAGAACTCTTCCCCTGAACCAAAGAAGACAAGGTTATAAAAACCATAGGTTCATTGCCTGTTGGCCTCTCCGACCAGTAACCACCCAGTGGTAGGTGGTTGTTTTCAACACCAGAAGTCTAACTGCTAGTGTCCATCCATTAGCTATACCTGCTTATTTTTCTTTGGAGGGTCACGGCGGGGGGACTGGATCCAATCGTAGCTGACATTGGGCGAGACGGCGGGGTACACCCCTGGAGAGGTCGCCAGTCAATCACAGGGCTGAAACATACAGACAGACAGCCATTCACGCTCACATGGGCAATTTAGAGTCGCCAAGTATCCTAAGCTGCACATCTTTGGACTCCCAGAACCTTCTTGCTGTGAGGCGACATTGCACTGCAGCACCGAGAGATGAGAGGTATAATATGGTTAATATGGAGACTACTGCCGCTATAGCTGATGTACAAAGCAGTCAGATTTTTACCCTGAGACTTGCATCTCTGTCTGCAGCTTTCCTGTATCAGGACCGACTATCTCCACTTCTTAACTTACCGCTGACTCAACTCAACATGCCAGCATCCTCCCCCCACCTGCCTGCCCTGTGCTCCATACAAAGCTGTACAGCGGGCAGAAAACTATAAAATGTCGCCGTCATTTGTTTTCCCTGTGAAGGTGTGTTATTGGTTTTCTTTCCCCCCCGAGGAACGGAGCAGAGCTGGTGAGTAAGGATAAAAAGACAGAGACATACTGACGAAGCTCTTTGTAGCAACTCGAGCTGAGAGGAGGGCTGGTTGTAACGCTCATAGAAGGCTTGTGTGAACATTACAGAGCTCTACTGACTGAACTGGAACCTGAGAATTGACTTTTCTTCTCTGTTCATTCAGTACGATGTCCACAAACTGCAAGAACTGACAGTTTGTGGAAAAAGTTACCCGATACCTCATAGTGCAAACCAACACGCCATATTCCCCGCTACTGTTTGGAATTACGGTCTTTAAAAGCAGATTTACAAAGGGTCAAATTACCGCGACTGAAGGATTCCGATTTCTCACTCAGTGCCTTGGAAACAGTGATCTTCATACCTACAGTAGCTGAACTTCCTGCTGTCACGGCGACACACATGAGAAGCAGAACAAATGAGCTTTAAGGCACGTGAAGCCAGTTTCTTGGTAATGTCATCCGTGTGCACGGCAGCTCATCTCACATCTCCTAAAGACTTTCTCCCTTAAATACCAATGCCACTCACACGGACAAAGCTCTTCCATTAAACCCACAACTCTGGAGAGTGAATTCACCTCATCTGAGTCAGAGATAACCATCAAGCATCAGACGACCCGGCTCTCCGGAAAAATGTAGGACTTGGAGTATTTGAAACTGGGGAATCAGCCGCCACCTGATATTTAAAGATGAAATATATGTGATGCACGGAGCAAAAATATTTCCTGAGCATTCACTGAGGGCTGCGGAGCCAAAGAGTGCAAATTGAACTGGCACTGGCCTTTAGAGGCATCAGCTGCGATGCTCATTTCCTCTGGCTCTGCCACCACCGCCGAACCCTGCAAGCTCATCCATCACCCCAAAGCCAAATTTAATATCCCCAAGCCAAACTTAATATCATTAAGGGCAATCAGCCCAGACACCGGCTGGCTATGAAACTCATCAGATCATTCTTATGAGACAATAACACGGAGAAGTTTCATGGAATCTCACACCAAATGAAGCTACAATGGAAGGTTAACCAGGAAGGCCACCGCACCCCGACTCCCTACACACATATGGAAGGAAATCATGTTGATTATTTTTTTATCAAATGTTAGAAAATAAGGTCGCCCATTATGTCATCTTCCAATTCCTCATTTTATCTCAGGTGTTACAACAGTTGAGAGGCTTGAACAATTGTTTGGCAATTCTTTTGATAAGTTAAAGCTGCAATAACCAATATTTTCATATCAATGAATGAAATGACGTAATGTGAAAGGGCTCGAGAGAATGATCACTAACCGCAGCTCAGTTCAGCTCTACAGAGCATTTTAGCATCTTTCAGCTCATAGTTTTGGTTTAATGGCCCGTAACTTTATTGTTATTGGCTGTTATTGTTGTTTGGTTCAGTCTCAGCGCCCTAATCAACCTCGTTCCAGCAGCAAAGACAACGGGACGATCACGTTGCTCTATATCAACTTTATAAAAGTGACACAATGTCAATGTTGCTTGCGGCGCTGCCCCCAAGTGGTGAAAAAAACAATTTATGCTGCTTTAAAATGATTAATTGATCATTAGAATGAGATTTACAGAATCAATTAAAACAACTTTAGTATGAGTAGTGTTTTAACATTTCTGAATTTGGTGGCCCCTAGTGGTAATTTCTAAAAAGACAGTGACAGACAGCAATACAGATCTGACCGGGGGACACAAAAACTCATAGACTGCACCATATTTCAAAAGTATCGTCTAATTTTTACACAAAAAACATTTGCCTTTGTGATCATTTAAAAGAAGTGTTCCTTCGTCGCTCGCACCGCTCTGAGGCTCGGAGCCTCCGATTCCTCCTTTTATTCTCTATGCCGGGCTACTCCCTTCCCCAGTTTCTCAATGATTACACACATTTTCTTAAATCACATTTCGTACACGTACATGCCTTTATATGGTAGTTCCTTCCTTTCTTATCTCATTCTGGAAAGTACTTGACACTTCTCCACATTTCATCATTTGAGCCAACACCCTATGATTTCATACAGACAGTGTTAACAGTTCCTCTTTTTCATGTTAGTGCATTAGTATTATTACCGTCAACTTTTAACACTTCTTATTTTCAAATGATTATTCTTTTTCCTTCAAAATCATCATTTTCTGATTACAGCTATCATATAAACAATCACTTAGTGCTTAACTGTTAGTCTTCTGTGTTCGAGTGTCCTGATTGTACTGATTCCTGAGTCCTGTTCATGCTGTTTTATCGGAGGCAATATTCTGGGGTCTCAATCCGACTTGACAACGTGTAAATTCTGCACATAGCCAAATCAGTTAACACACACTACATTCCTTCTGTGTTTGCTATCAAATCATTCTCTACTCTCAAACCAATCACAACATCCCCGTCAAACATACAGTTTACATACAACTTATATTCTCATCATCATGTTGTTGTTGTCCTCAAATAGTTAAAAGTCAGAATCAGTTAAAGTCTAAATCAATTAGTCTAACAACAGAAAATTAATCGCCAACTGTTTTGATAATTATTTTCATAATTTACTAATTATTCAGGCCATTTATCAAGTAAAAGAAACATTCTCTGGTTCCAGCTTCTCAAATGATGTGAGGATTTGCTGCTGTGATCAGTTTTTTGGTCTGTTGGTTGGATAAAACAGGCCAAACATGACCTTGGGCTCTGGGAAATAATGATGTGATGACCATTTTTAACTATTTGCTGACATTTTATCGACTAAACCGTTAGTCAAAGAGGCACAGTAATCAACAGATTAATGAATAATGATTAATTATTAATTGTATTCTTTGAGCCATCGCCAGGTTTACACCAAATTCTGTTGTAAATAGGTAAATTATTTAAGTGATTAATCAGTTTCCTGTTGTTGTTTTCTCCTTGTCCAACATGGATCCGACTGAGATTTTGTGGCTTATTCTGCTTTCTGTGCCCCTACAATCCTCTCCAGTTAAAAAAAACCAAAAACATGTGGCCATAGACCACCCGCAGTTTGCATAAAGTACAGACACTGGGACAGTGACAACCGAGGGTGCATAGTAATAGCGCCAGAGTGGCATTTACACCACCCAGTGTTATTGCTGGGTTTCATGGTGGCTTTGTCCTGAGGGGCTGAGGCTGTTTGGTGTATGCCACTGACTGTCACGCCCTCTGACAGAACAACGCAGCGCCCAGATGGCAGAGCTTATCTGTATGCTGCTCTGCTCCAAGGACAGTGGCACCAACCAGGCATCTCTGAGGATGTATGTCAGACAGGAACAGTGGCCTCAGCCACCCTGCTCATGGCTCTAATGCCTCCACTCACTGCTATGCATGTCCTTGAAATGGTGCATCCAAAAACACTCATTCTTTAGATGAATCCTATGACAGCTCTGAAACTCAAGGGTTCACAGTGATACACGGTTTAACGTGATAAATTTCACCCCTAAAATAAGTGTGAAATATGAAATAAATTAACCGTTTTGACAGGTATTATTACTAATTGCAGCCACAAGAAAATGAGCAATCCATGTATCAAAACAACATGATAATACTGTAAAGCAGTCGATACAAAATCTACCTGTGGTAATGCACTTGTACAACCTGTACAATATGTATATGAAAAAGTAAGGTCACCAACGGATAGTTTTAATATTTCTCAACTGAAATTTGAACTCGTTTCCTCGTTAGCTCGTCGCCTTGCATGTGTGTTTCCAGACAAAACGCCCCGAGCGGCTGTTGAGGTCTCCCCCACTAAGATGCAAATGATAACAAGGAAATAAGGTTGATGATGGGTGAACATGACACAAAGCCCTTCAGCCATCATCGCCTGTCCTCTCAACCTCTGGAGCACAAAAGGCCTGAGTCAGCGAGGAGTCCCAAGGCAGATGGGAATGATCTGCTCTCTTAACCACCAGCTGGAAAAGAGTGGAGGTATGTCTGGCAGTCAGTGTAGTGGCAGGTGGTATGCTGATGAACTGAGAATTTAATATTTCAATAATAATAATATAACTACTACTTAGGACTTTAATTGTAACGATGCAGACAGCGTCAAGTTTCCCCACTTGAATATAAAAAGGCAAAAACTGGGGTTTAAAGTTTCTTTATTCCTTCTTTCTTGAAATAGTTTTTGTTATAGGTGTTAGAGCAAAATGAGGAAAATGCACTAATCTATCAAATATGTTTTGAAATAGGATTAGGAGTATAGGAGTAGGAGTATTTAACATGTTTGTTAGACTTTCTCTGATAACAAGTGGTCCTCCTCTTCTTTCCTCTTCCAGTAAATTCTCCGCTGAATGTGTTTAAAATAGGGTTTGCTTTTTTCAAGGAGAACTGTGCATGGTGTCACTGTGCACTCCAGTGTTAAATTATGATGTGCAAAAGGTAGCTGTGAGACAACAACTAATAACTAATACACTTAAAATGATTCAGTCGTCTTTGGGAACTACCAAACAGCAGTTTGTCTGCACATGATCATCTAAAACTGACAGTAAACTACCTCTGATATCACAGTGTGTTTCATAAATCTATAAATGAAACTAGCTTCAAATGTAAAAAGACTTTCTTTACATGAAACCAGAGTGGCCTTGTTTGTGAAGCAGACATGGTTAGCTACAAGGTGTTAAAAACAACTCCTGTGACACTGTGATACCAGTTCTCAATTAGGAAGGAGGCACTTTGTGATGCAGCTGTATTTTTACAGAAACATGTTGAATCTCCTGCCAGAAAAGTCTCTTTATCCTGCAGTGATGGATGTTCAAGAGGCCAGAGATTCGGGCCAGCAAACCATATGGTTCTGTTATCAGCAGGAGTGAAGGGTTAACTGAATCTAAATGCCCACATAAATCACAGACAGACGCTAGAAATACACTGCACAGCACCTGGCAGGTAGATCTGACGCTGGTGCAGGCCGACTGACACGAGGGAGACACAGCATGCAAGTACAATCTCAAACATGCAGAGGTTTGCTTT
Organism: Macquaria ambigua; assembly: GCA_008360985.2. NCBI lineage: Eukaryota > Metazoa > Chordata > Actinopteri > Centrarchiformes > Percichthyidae > Macquaria > Macquaria ambigua. Next base: position 187,148 of record VMKM01000869.1, read on the forward strand.
GGGTGTTTGCTTTAACCTTCATAGAGTAGCAGGTAGGTGTGTGAGAGCTGAAGGAATCATAGTTTTTATATCAAAACTGCAATTAGAAACAGTGCAAATTTCAAAACACAAGAGCAGCAATCTTAATTGTAATTTGGATTTTAATTTAATCACCGTATCATCGTTTTAAGCTCATCCCCTTAAAGTTAAAATCCTCAACATTTTCATAAAGTCAAACCCCATTTTTTGATACCATATATGATTTCATTCTATATGATTTTTTCAGCAGTAGCCATTCAATGTATTTAGATTGTGTAATTACCTCTCTAGTAGTTTTTTATTGTTAGTGGCCATTTGGACGCTGCATTCAAATCACCTGCTGCCTGAGATCACAGTAAAGCTTTAACAAAGTCTCATTCAGACACGGTATGTCATTATCAAATACGGAAATACAAAAGTAGTAGAAGTAATTTCAGTGAACAGCCCTGAGTGAGTATTATAATTCTTGAGGGATTCATGTATTTCTTCCTTTAGCGGTTACTATGACTAAGGCTCTGTGTTGATCGCTTAATCAATGATTTTCACCAGGAATACACGGGAATGCAAAGCAACTCTGCGTTTGATTGATACCTGATGACGCACACAGCTCACATTACCTGTAACACAAAATTAGATCCGAGTACTAAACTGAAAAACACACAATAGCTTTTATTGTTCAGAATTAGATCTGGTTCGTGTTCACGCCGACTTTCTACAAACAAAGAGGCGTAAACAGTAAGTTACATATACGGACATGTAACTCATTGATTGGACAGTTTTGGTGATGTCATCCTGCATCATCAGCGCATCATCAGGACCCACGTGGGGAAATTGAATTCTGGTGACTGACAGCAGGTCACGCAGCACTTTGATGCTTATTTTGTGAATATTTATGTTCTCTGGTGTCACAAAGAGCTCACGAAGAAATTATGAGCATTATGAGAATATTGAGTAATTATTATTACTGCAAATCGACCGCTTTCTATGAATAATGACAGACAGGTAGAGACAGAACGGAAAAGAGGTGTCTTGTAGTGCACAGGTACTCCTTTTCCACCAACATGGAACGGGTTCTGTTCCGGTTCGGGCGCCTAATTTTAAACTGTTCGGAGCATTTTGACCAAAAATAAACTGGTTCGGAACTGAAAAGTTGGTTCTCCAGCTGGAACCAAAAATCAGCAGGTTTTCCTTCACCTGAAGTGCAAACTGTGACATCATCAGTGGGCGTGTCCTATTCTCCAGGTTGGAAAGAGGATGGAGAAGGCAACACTGGTCTCTGGTTACTATGGTAACAATCTTCTACGTCTTCTGATCATTATCAGTTTGTCCAAAAACAAATATCTGTAATAACAGAATAAAAAGCATCTTGCTACTACTTCCGTCGTGCAACGCCCTCTGTTGATGATGCATTCTTGATTACAATGGTTCCACTCCAAACTGATGGAAACGCAGACCGGTTCTCTAGATAGAACCAAGGTTCCACGAGTCCTGAACAGAACTGGTTCAAGAACCAGAGCTGATCTGGTGGAAAGAGGGCAAGAGTAAAAGATTGACCAGGGGAAATCATGTGCTAACGAGCATATGTGTTACCACGGTTACCAAATGATTTGCATAAATACATACATGGCTTATACAGGTCGCTTATTATAAGATTGCTTCCTGAACAGCTTACAATCAGCTGATGGATTTAAAATAGTTTAGCTTTTGAAATTATGTTAAAATCATGAATCCACTATCAAAAAAACCTCCTTTTCAAAGCTGTCTCGGTCTGGTTTGATTGACAGCTTTAAAACCAGCTCAAACAAACTGAACTAAACTATCAAACACACCAGAGCTTGTTTTAACTGAAATAGGTATGGTGTGAAAGCACCGCAAAGCAATATCATAGCCAGACAAACCAATTCACAAGCAATTTCCTCGATGACAAACATTTCTGTCACCAAATAAAGTGCTCTTTTGAAGAAACGTGCACTTCCTCCGATTGTCATGTTAATCCTGACATTAAATAACAAAAATCAAAAGACTGGAGACTGACTGAAGGGAGACAGAGAAGCCATCCACTCAGTTTTTATATGTCACTGCCATGACAGTTTCCCACACAAAGCAAATCCTCCATGCTGAGAAATACTCTGCACTCAGCACTGTTGAGGGGGAGCCAGGGGGTCTGCTGCTGCTGCTGCTGCTGCTGACAAAGAGCTGAGGCAGGGGTCTGTTCACGGCCTCGACTCTCTCTTCGCCTGGGGAGTTTATGAAAGCTCACGGTTTCATGCAGGGGATGTGGCAGCTGTCGAGCTCAGTGGTTTTCAAACAGGGGACAAGGAACTCCCAGAGGGTCTTTGTAGAGTCCAAAAAAGGTCCCCAGCAAAGTGACATATGGTTTAATGTCACTATAAGTTCAGTTTTACCTTAGCATCTTAACCTGACTACTACATGTCCATATGGGATTAGTTTACCAGAGGAGGCTTGGTACCAGAATGTTTCACTGATTTTAATCCTGCTGAAACTGTTTAATCAATTCCAATCGATTAGTCTTACAACAACAACAAGAAAAAAGAAACTGACAACAAAAACTCCATATGCCGACTGCAGCTTTGCAAATGTAAATGTCATTGAATGAATTGAATATCTTTGGGTTTCGGTGTCGGTCAGACAAAACAAGTAGTTTGAAAATACTTGGGCTTCACTTACATTGCTTATAATTATATCGATTATAGCCACTTTACGTAAGAAAATGCTTTGCATTTTTTGTAATTAGTTGAACCCCAACCTTGTAATTTTCCCTCCCTGTCTATTACGACCTTACTTACCACCTCTCCATCCTACCTTCTCAGGTCCGAGGAGTATTTCGTCACATATAACCTCTGAGCTCTCTAACTACAAACTACAAACGATGGTGGTGATTCAGGAATTGAAGGTTCAACAGTTGCACTCATTATCATTCCCTCTGGATAACAGCATGAGCTAAGTGCGTAAATTGTTAATGGAAATATAGATGTAGTCCTCTCCAGGTTTTGCATAATGGGAGGCACACAGCTCTTCCCCTGAGACCTCTTCCCCGAAGAGAATCGGCTGCAGAGAGCTGCAGGCGTGGAGCTACAAGCAAATAAGCCTGTCCAGCAGCTCGGTCTTCAAACACAGTCTTCAAAAGCAATCTCATTGTCCCTTCTTTAGCCTTGAGAGAATAAAGATGAGTGGTGGGGGTGCACTGTAAGGCATTTCAATGGGTACACTGATGGCTGCAAGGGCAAAGATCTCCATCAGACACTGGGGGGGGGGGGCAATCGGGTAGGTGGAACCCTCAATATGATATATGATAATTATATATAATATGTGGTTAATGAGGCTGTATTTGTGTGTTTGTATTCTGAATGGCTCCTTATAACAACAGCGTGTCAATCTGGAAGTAATCAATCAGCTCACCGGTCACTCAAGTTTCTGTTTGTATCCAAATGCGACTACAGTCAACGTGAACACACACAGCACACGAAGACGAAGCGGTGCACGCAACGCAAGTTGCTGCAAACATTTTGACCAGCAATGATAACCTGGTCGGTTCACAGTAGAGCTGCAACAATTAATCGATCGAAAGATAATTAATTGCCAACTATTTTGATAATCAATTAATCGTTTCAGTCATTTTTCAAGCAGAAATGTCCAAACATTTGCTGGTTCCAGCTTCTTAAATGTGAGGATTTGCTGCTTTTCTTTGTCCTTTCTGACAGTAAATGAAGAGTCTTTGGGTTTCGAACTGTTGGTCGCACAAAAGAAGCAATTTGACGACGTCGTCACTTTGGACTCTGAGAAATTGTGATGAGCATTTTTCACAATTGTTTGACATTTTATAGACGTATTTTCAATAATAACAAGTATGATAATAATAATCAGCAGATTAATTGATAATGAAAATAATCGTTAGTTGCAGCCCTAGTTCACAGCGGCACAGTTTAGGAACACATCCACTGCAGACCCAGTTTTCAAAAGACAAGTAACTGGGTTAAACTCATCCTCCTGTCTGAGCAGATGTGTTAACAGGAGCAGTGTGTTACAGGTTTATATCCAACATATTTAACAGTGAAGCTGCAAGTTTTACCTGTTTAAACATAACAGTGATGAACTAGATGTAGATCAGAGGTCTGTGCACGGCGCTCGGAGGATTGGACAGATTTCTTTATGCTTGTCTGTGCATATAGATATGTGTCTGTCTTTGTGAAGCACTTCGGTGCAAAACCTGTTTGCTTTTAAGTGCGATATAAATGAAATAAACTGAGCAAAAACTACACAGCTGCTGTGTTCAGTGTTCAACAATGAACATGAGGGCAACAAATTAGCTTTCTTTCAGCTTTTGGAGGGAGATGATGACGTGTCTGGTCAATTGCAAATATTGGTGATTATGCACCTGAATGACTGTCTGCGTGCTTTGAAATGTCGAACCACCACATTGACAGAGGTCCACGCCTACATGTTGGTTAATTTACAATTACAGGTCTCCTGAATGCACAGAGGACGATGTCGGCGCTCCACTTTTATCTGACAGTTTGTGGAGGATTCTTCCTCACAAATACCCATTACTGCTGCTTTGTTGGAGACAATGGCTCCGTGGCAGCACAAGGCTGTTTGGCAATGTCAATATCTCCAGTGAACAGTGGGTTCAGCTAGCTCAAAAATGCAGGGTTGATAAAATTCTCTTTTCTGGCATCGCCCGCCTCGAGAGGCTCTCTTGAGGAGGAGGAAAACAGGCGCAAGTGAGCATGACCGACCCTGCTGAGTGGGAGGGAAGCTCAGCAAGGGGGGTGAAGGGGGAAAATCATCTGTATCCTTTTCTTACACATTTCCATTTCGAAGGACCCCCGGCGGTTTGACACTCAGCTCTGCCTTTCACAGGAAGCAGGCCGGCCAAATGCAGCTCTCGCCTGGCCTGTGACTCAGGCGGTTGCCAAAGCTACTGAGAGACGTTTGAATGCATAGCAGACAGGAAACCGGTGGGACGCAGTATTGATTATGGTGGTACAGAAGTGGCCGTGGCAACGAGTCAATAGGGCAAACTGTTTGCACCTGACGCCTTGCACAAAGGGCGGTTCTCTAAGAGCAAAAAGGTGAAATAAAATAGTGTGTGAGAGAGAGAAAGGGAGACCGTGGGGGAGAAAGCCAGAGAGAAATACACTAATGAGGCTAGTGGGAGAGAGATTCATGATCGCAACATGGTTTGAATGCAAAACTGCTGTTTATATGAACTGGAAAAGTTTCATACTGCTTTGGCAACACCGTTAAAAAGTATGAAAAATGAACAACAACAACACAAACAGGGAGAATACATATAATACATATGATATAATACATCATGAAGCAGTGGAGGGAGAGAGAAACAGAGGGATGAACGCTGTCACAGAGCCAGAAGAGAAAGCAGAAGAGGAAGACGAGGAAGAAGAAGAGAACGATGGGGATGCACGAGCGTGTGTGGTGCAGCAGTGGGGGTGTTTACCTGGAAGGCCTGCCAGAGCTGATCAGCCAGAGCGCTGATCTGAGAGAGGATGTGACGGATGAGAAAGGACTTTGACATGCTGCTGCTCCCCAGCGTGATCAGGTACTCCATCAGCTTCTCTGCAGCCTGGAGCTGGGGTTTGGAAAAAGATTTTACTGATGGAGATTCCTTAAAACTTTTCTTTTTTACTAACCCTTAGAACTTAATAGCATACAAAGAAGAACAGAAAATCTGTAAAATCGATTGGTTCTAATTCTACCAATCACAAACTGGACACAATAAATATGCACTGACAATTCATGCCATACTGATTAATGACACCACACAACTGTACACTGAACGTACAAATGGTAAATGAACTTCACTTATATATAAAGCGCTTTTCAACCTTAACGGTTCCCAAAGCGCTTTACAGATTGGTCTCATTCACCTACTCACACATTTTTTACATTTGTTTAGATTCAGAAAAATGTCAGAAATATGGCCATTATACTTTCTCAGAGCCCAAGGTGACATGTCTTGTTTTGTCCCACCAATAGTCCAAAAAACATTCAGAGTATAAAAATATTCAGTTTACTATAATATATGTCAAAGGAAGCAGCTAACGCTCAGGTCAAGTGAGAACTAGAAAAAAAACTTGAGTATTCATTTAAAAGTAGCCATTGTCCATCTCTTCCACTTAGTGATTTAGATAATCAATGATTATTTGTTGTTACATTCATGTCAATGAAACAATCCATATTCTAACGTTGTCCCACTCTTTTACAGAAGGTGCAGTGAATTCACCTGGCCACCAGATGGAGCAGTTTAAGATTTTTTAACAGAAAAAAAAGTATTATTCACACACAAAGACTACATATGACTGTTGTTTAAAGATTTACAGATTTTAAAGAAGCACCGAGCTGAATCTTTACAGCCGCTGTGTTTCCAAAACAGCCATGGGGAAGAAACATCATGTTCTTTAAGCCAAAAACTGTTTTGTTCTCTCGCAACATGCCAAGTCATGCCACTGCATTTTTAAGGTAACTGCAATCTACCTTGATGATCATCTGTTATTCGTTTGTTTGAAATGTGTGGAAATGTGTGTGAGGCATGACATGAAATCAAACCTACAAAACTTTGCCATATTTGCTGCTATTTTTATTTGTCAGCCACAAAGACACTCCTCCACACATAAACACAGAGGCCTCACACTCTGAGGAAACACAAAAGCTCATTATTAAGAACCTCGAAAATTAATTCTGCTGCTGACTATTGTTATAATAACACACACACACACACACACACACACACACGCACAACTGACGCAAAAATAGGCAAAATATTTTTAGTCTTTAAAATCATTAAAACTCTATTTACTAGTGGCAATCTCAGTATCTGGCACAAAAACAAAAAACATATAAATGCAGCTAAATAATGCTGTCTTGTACAATAGAGTTATGGTCAATGAAAGTCACACAGTGAATCAGCCTTGGCAGAGTCCAACACTCTTTGAGAACGCGCTTAACTTACGAACCGCAGAACTCTCAGTCCAGTTCTACAAGAAGCCAGAGCCGCATACTCCCATAGTACCTGCCTGCAAGACCGGCCTGGTTTCAGACCTCTGGATCACCGCCCTCATCCACAGTGTGTTCACTGATTCAAATAGGTCTGCTGACGTGCTCCTGGTTGGAGAAACAGTCGACACAATTAGAACGTCATTAGGCCAGATCACAAATGGGGATGCCATCTTCCTACATAGTTTGATACCTAACTAGCAACATCGATGAAGAACAGCAACAGTAAAATGGCAACAAAAGTGGCAAAGGACTGATTGTTGTAAGTAGACTTACAGATATACCAACTCTCGAATCGTCAAGGGCTCCTATTGCTACCAAAGCTTGGGCTAACATGAACACAAAATCAGACTGGATTAATATAACTCAGTCTGATTATAAGGCTACCACGAGGGACATACTCATAAGCCTCAACAATTTCACAAAGCACAAGTAGACTGGAAAGGCGAACTCTCACGACCTCTCCAAAATCAAGTAAACACACACTCTTACACTCCACTTTAGATTCATAATTTACAACCTACAAACCTATTAAAGGATACGGTGTCATTCTGTATTTTCTGTGCTGTCAACAAATTCCATGAAAAGACCAAAAACCAACACTGTGTTAGTCCGTCTCTCAGTCCTGTCTGACTTCCTGTCTGTGGCTCTCAGCTCACAGCCCATTGGTTCCTGCTGAAGACGTAAATCTTTAAAAACACCTCACAAATATATAGTTATATAGTAATTTCCTAAAACTGCTGCTCACTGTAGTTTTTATCAAACAAACAGGAGGAAATAGTGCATTTGTTGGGGACTGTTTTCAGCGGCGGATGAATCCACGTTTGGTGCTCTAGTGAGTATTTGGGGCAGCAGGACGGTGTGTGTGGGACTGAGTCCAGATAAACTGCAGTGTGTGTGTTCATGGTGATGAAGGAACAACAGTGAGGCTCACTGATGAGTTTTTAATAGTTTTTGGAGCAACAGTGGAGCTCTGTGGCTCAGAGGAAGAAGATATATCACAATACCTGTTAGTAGACACATTCACTGCTGGTTTTGGTTTTATGGGATTTGTTGACAAGAAGAAAAACACTGAATATTGCCAGACTTTTCCTTTTAGTTGCTGCATCCTGATGCCAAACACACACAGCACACAGTTAGCTGCTGCTACAGGTTTTCATTTTGCTGATCCTGGAGGGGGTTATGTTTAGCATGCATGCTCACATTCAGCAACAGCCTAATTCATTTTCACTCCATTTTTCATATTTTCAACAGAGAGCAGTCCAACACATCCAAACTGTCCTCTGTTGTCGTGCCAGTAGGCAGCTCCACGGCAGCAGCTGGGGATAAATTGTTTGGCTCAAGGGCGTCATGACCGTTGTTTGCTTTTCAATTTGGTCTGGGGAATTCAACTAGTAACCTTGCACAGCTCTGAAGTGCAGAGTTACAGTTTGATGCTTAAAGCTGCTCAGATAGGCGCGTTTGGCCGTGTTCTTCAGAGTGTGAGCAACTGAAAGAGGAGTGAAAAGAAGAAAAACAAACTGAATTTGCTTTGTATTACCTCCGAGTGCTGAATGATTCAAGGACATTGTGTGAAATTGTCTGTACGATCATCCTATCAAAAGATTAATTCAGAATTTGAAACAATTGACGGGAGGAGATTGTTATTCAGTTTTGCTAACCAGATCTTCTCAGGCTGTTGAGGCCTTCCTTCTCTCCACTTTGACCTCTTTGCCTTTTGATGCACAAACCTGATCAGACCAGCAGGTTTGGTTTGTTTACATGGAGACAAATACGAAAAAGGAATGTATAAAAGCCCCTGAGGAGTTGCTGTGATTTTGTGATGGAGGTCAGTTTCGCAGCGAATTCAGCTTCTCACCAGCTGATTCACCACTTCTCTGATGTCCAGCTACACTATGGCCCGATTCTGTTTAAGTCCATCTGCAAGAGTCTCGTCCACTCAACACTTTCCTCATCCTCTGACCATTTTTGGTAAACCTGGTGGCTGCAGTATTGTCGTCATGCTACAGAAGGTAAGATCCAAAGCTCTTGTGATTTGCGCCTACGTCTCGACACAGCAGTGATGCGGTGCGGAGGAAAATAGGGCTAATTTGTTGATTTATATGATTATAAATCATATATATATCCGAGAAAATCAGGTCGGCTGAGTCAGTGATCTCCTTCAAGTCCCTTCTTAAAATGTACTTTAATCAGAGAGCCTTGCCTGATTTTACTTGAGTTTAAATTTTCTTGGAACTGTCTTTTATTTCCTTTAAAAATGTTTTCTTTTCCTATTCTTGCCTTTTCCTACACTGTATTGGTATCCGCTTTCTTTTAAAACCTGATGCTTTAATGATTTTGCTGCCTTTGTGAAGCGCTTTGTAACGTGCATTTTGAAAAGTGCTCTATAAATAAAGATTATTATGTTACAGCCATCATCATAGCTGGATGTGGTCAGGTGTACTTGTGACCACACCCAGCTGTGGTGTAGCGTGGTGCTCCAAACTATCAGACTGAGTGCCGTTGCTCTTCATTTGATTCAGAATCAACCTCAAAATTCTATAGTCTATAAAGCACTTTAGCAGTGGTTCGGCTCCCCATGATATTTGTGACCTGCTCACTGATCCAGCCAGAACCCAAGTCCAGGTCATCAAGTCCAGGTTTTCTAACTGTACTTAGAATAGGATCCAGATCTGGTAAAGAAGCTTTTAGTTGGTGTCCAGGTTCATCACTGTCTTTGAGTGGGAGGTTTCATCTCGTACCTTTTCTTTCTTCTTTTGTGATTGCTGCATTTTCTTGTACTTTCTTTCTTCCATTCGTCTGTACATGTTACTTATTGTATGCTCTTTAAAAATGTGTTTTTTATTTCTTGGAAAGCAAGATGTGACTGAAAAGGACTAATGGCTGTCAGTATAAAACCATGCTCTGTAACATATTGACTACTACCCTCTCTTCACTAAAGGGGTTAACATCCAGAACGTCTTGCTAAAAACACCTGACAAGGCTCTACTTAAATCTTCTTAAAATGATTTATAATCCCGTTCTTCATGTTTACAGGAAAAAGCTGGAGCCATAACAGTGAAAGGTAGCATTGTCTGAAAAATAATAGAGTGATAAAAGGTGTACTTGAGCGCTCTGTTTGGGGTTGAAACACAGGAGGCGAGCTGGGTGCAATATATGAGAAGGTAATAAAAGTTCTTCCAGTAGACAAAAGGATGGCACGGAAAGATGAGGCGGCGGGTGCGAGGCTATACGAGGCCAGACAGACACGAAACTGTTCTCTCCGAAAGGTTATTACATGAAATATGCCTGCAGTTGAACACAGCAGGAGAGTGACATTTGAATGACACCACTTGGGATTCAGGATCTGCAATTTCATCATCGGGGCTCTTCATCTTCTTTGTCCAATCTCCTTCCTCGTAGACCGCGACAAACTCCTCCAGGTGGTGTCTGGGAAACTGAGCCAGAAATAAGAGCTCTCCTCGTGGACGTGAGCGGCTGTGAAGGCAGGACCTGCCGCTGGGTAAAGTGCAGCTGCTCGCGGCGTTACTCCTCTAGATTGAACACACTGAAGACTGTAAGCACTTAGCTGACACTTCCAGAGGACTCTTATTCTGCCGTTTTCATTGTTTGACTGAGGTTTTAGAAAAGGGACGAAATAGGATGGTGGGTTCCCTACAGAACCAAAACTCTCCATCTATAACTAATACTGAGCAGCTTTTTGACTGGTGGTTTCACATCATGCCACACCAAACTACAAGAGGCCAGCAGCAGGTTTAAATACTCTACTCAGTGACCCTGCCAGTCAAACATGAAGCAGACTACAGCTGAAACAATTAGTCGCTTAAACAATCGACAGAATAATTTAGATTTTGATAATAAATTAATTCTTTAAGTCATTTTACAAGCAAAAGTGCCAAATGTTCCCTGGTTCCAGCTGCTCAGTTGTGACGATTTGCTGCTTTTCTTTGTCTTATGTGACAGTAAAGTTGGGTTTTGGACTGTTGGTCGTATCAGCTTAGGCTTTAGGAAATTTTAACAGGTATGTTTAACTATTTTCTGACATTTACAGACTAAAAAATGTATCGATTCATCAGGAAAACATTAATCAATAAAGAAAATGATCGTTAGCTGCAGCCCTAAAGCAGACTACAACTGTTTCCCCTAATACATTTAAAAAAATAAGATGGCATTTCTCAACCTGGGGGTCAAACTGTTTTTATATACAGTTTATACAAATACAAATGAATTAGGACTGCAACTAACGATTATTCATCTGCAGATTATTTTCTCCATTAATCAACTAATTGATTCAGCTCTAAAGAAACTGTATTTGAAAATAGGTTGAAGCTAGCTCAATCAATCAATCAATCAATCATTTAAGTCATTTATCTAGAAAAAAATCCAAACATTCACTGGTTTAAGATTCTTAAATGTGAGGAGTTTTTCCAGTTTTTTATTTTATTTAACAGATTAAATGACTGATGGATTAATTTGAGAAAGACGCAACATATCTACCCAAGACAATCATTAATTGCAGCTTTTATATTTATATTAGGGGTGGGCTTTTTAATTAGTACATTAGTATACTAGTATTAATACATACACTAGTACATTTTTATATTAAAGTTATCTAATTAAAGGAAAATATCTCTTTGTTTGCACACGTCACCTCATTTTAAAGCCCCGACCAGCAGGTGGTAGGTTGTTGGGCTGCGCTACAGCTCACACAGAGAACAAACTTTCATTTCCACTTTCAGGAGTCGAGGTGGGAGATTACAAACACCTGGATGAGCACCTGAGCCGACAGGCCAAAATCTTGCTGATGTTGTAGAAGAGGGTGAGTTTACAACAAACTTTCACTAAGAAAAACAAAGGTTAAAAAGATGAATCCCTCCAGACCGGGCTTGAATGTACAGTAAGATGTATTACAGTCGTCCCTGCATGACAACGAAGCAGAGCTATAGGAGCCTGTGGAGGACATATCTTAAACTCAAACTGCACCTCGCCCTCCTGTCACCACAACCTAATATCCTGAGCCTGTGATTCATGAATACAGACTATCATGGAGTGACTGGCTTTCCTCTTCCTTTACAGGAAAAATGGCATGTCACATAAAAAAGAGTTACAGTGTAGTTGTATGGACACACACACTCCCCTCTGATCAGTCACACTCAATGGCTGCTGTAACACAACAATTCACTTCAGAGTTACTTCCACCTGACTGACAACCAAGACAAGGCGGAAACAACAAACACAAGAAGCCGATCCATTTAGATAAGCTCTGACTGAAAGTAATCTCACAGCAAAGAGTCCAGCATGGATTCCTCTTCTATCACAGCTCATTTTATATCACAACAGCGACATATATCAGGATATATTAGAATATTTTCTGGCATATCATCACCATTGGTGCACTTGGAAAACATCTACAAATACTGTGTAATGAGAATTTAATAGAGCTGGATCACTCAAGTAAGTTCACTTAACTGTGACGCATCCTTGAAGAGCTGGAAACTCAACTTTTAAACCTGCAACTGATTTTTTTTTTGCCCACTTGTTTTCAGCAGAAACCAGCTGTAAACACAACACTGACATATCATCAGCTTTTAAGTTGATATAATGACCTGGTTTGCACACAACTGCTCATTTACACATCCAGCCGACGTGGAGAAACATGAGGCGTTTTCAGACCGGAGGAACTTTTTCATAGCTCTAAGAACAGTTGGAGTTAATATAAAAATATAGATTATAGCAGCTTTAAAGGTAGGCTACATCTCAATGTTACGAATCCCAGACGATATTGAATCTTATTTCACTATATATGCAATATGCTTTTTTTCCTCAAGAAAAAGGTCAGAATCTGCCAGAATATATTTGGTAGCGCTAAGAAAATGTATTTTTTATTAAATGAATAAGATGATCGCACGCTGGGAGGTTAACAACTTCTTTTGTGGTTGATCTGCCTAATAATGGATTGTTTTGATTGTAATGATCTGATATACTGGATCAGTATCGGTGGCAAAAACAATGATTCGAAATTAGTATATGAATAATTTTAATAATTTTAGCAAAAGAATAACTATTGACCCAATGGTAGAAATGATACATAATGACAGTGTGCAGGGAAATACACTGGAAATATATTCAGTGGTTCATGGAGACAATCCTATCCCACTCCCAATATGAAATTGCTTTGGAACAGCGTGTTTGACGGATTAGTCTGGTGTCAGAGTGGTTTAAAGTCGTGTCCCAGTGGTCGTCTTCCTCTGCTGCCGCTGCGTGATCTTGTCAGGAGTCTTTCCAGTATTATAATTACCCCCTGCCCTTCATCTCTGTCCTCCCCTCCACATCTGAATCGTCTTCAACAATCAGTTTGACTGGCAGAGCGACGGAGTGTTCACTGGACGTCAAAAAGATAAAGAGATCATTAAACCGGGTATCCTCCTCAAAGTCGTTTGCAGCGTCCCCATTGAGCTACTTAAAGAGATTTCTGAGGAGAAATTTGAGCGTTTTTAGTGTGGTGAACATAAAGGTGATGTGTGAAGTCAACTCATACTGAGATCCATGTATGTTATAGATTTCAGGATTGATTTTAAGGTTTTACTCATTACTTTTAAAGCACTACATGGTCTAGCTCCAGCATACATTGGGGAGCTTTTATGCCCCTACTTACCTCAGATCCCACAACAAAACTAACAGTCCCACGATGGAGACTGAAAACTAAAGGAGACTGTGCTTTTACTGTCAGGGCCCAAAACTCTGGAACAGTCTTCCTGTTGAAATCCTTCTTTCAACCACAGTAACTTCTGTTAAATCTCTACTGAAAACACATTTTTATGAACTTGCTTTTTTGCGTTAACTGTTGTTTTGTTTTTTGTTATCTCTTCTTTCTTTCTTTCTTTCTCTCTCTCTCTTTTTGAGTTTCTTCTGTTATCGTGTATTATTTTGTATTATTTGTGAAGCAATTTGTAACTATGTTTTGAAAGGTGCTATATAAATAAAGTTATTATTATTATTATTATTCAGACAGTGCACAGTGATTTCTGCTTGGTTTGTCATATAAGAAGAAAATGTAAGTGTGCTCGCTTGCGCCAAAAGTCGCAGGTGCAAACAAACACTGTTAACAGCTTCAAATATTAATTGTTTGCATGTGAGAAGTTCAATTGACAGTTTGCACAAAAGCACTTAAATTCTTTTGGGAAAGTCAAGGTAAAGAGCTTTTTCACGTTCAAATTACAACAGAACTAAAAATAGGACTATATTAGTGATTTGCCTGTTTTGTCCAGCTGACTACAAACTCAATGTACTTTACATTATTGACCACCATTTCTCCTTGGTACACTGTCAGCATTTAGATTGATTTCCTACGCAGACATTGGTTTCTGCTCCTTTGGAGTCAAAAGGTAAAATCAACTTGCAGAGACTTATTGTGTAAATTATGTAGGATTGTAGTTTATGGTGCTTTTCTGATATGGTGGATATCTGTATCACATTATAGGAACTGTTTGTATTGTAGCACATTTTTCTGGCTTCATTTCGGTCTGTGCACACTGTCCAGAGACACTGTCCTCACAAGAAAGACGACAGCATCAGTCGCTTGTTCGAATGCCTAAATACGACCTTTTTTTTTTTAACATTACCAGACAAAGACCTGAAGTGGCCGTGTGAATTATGACTCTCATAACCGTAATGGTTAATAATGGTTTAGTTTGGCGGACCAGGAAAGAGACACAGTTGCCAGCTCGATGTGCAAAGGCTCCTTTCTAAATCTGCTGTTTTGGACTGTAGTTCACCCACCATACAAAGGGGGCATCCATAATAGAAAAGGCAGAGAAACCAATTTCTCCAGGCTCAGTGGCGTCAGTAGACCAAAATGCGATGCAGCCACGAGGTGTTGCATTTTGAGCAACAAGCACAGCTGAGATCAGTGACCCATATCACCCACAGCTGAATGATCACAGTTTAAAAGCTATTCCTCCGCCTGTACAGACCCACATTTCACAAGTTTAGTGCCAAACCTCATGGGAGTGAGGATGACAGAGATGATTACAGGTGCAACCAGTCTGTTACTGAATGCCATTTAAATAAAATACAGAATAGTTGCTCACACTGTCAGGAACCTGTTGGAATATCATGTTTACATTATGTGCAATGGAAGGTATCGATGAGAAAGATTCCCATGTTTACGACTCAAAATGGTGACTGACGGTCTGATTGTGCTTCTGCTTTTCGTTCCAGCTTTGAACACTGAAAAAATAAAGTTGCTCGTCTAACGTTGAGGGACGGTTGCAGAGTTGGTTGTGTGAAGGTTAAAAAATACTCTACAGGTCAATATGGCACTATATCCATTTAAAGCTTTTAATCAAGTTAAACAGACTCTGCCTGACGTGAGGCGTCCATGTTTGTTTGCTTTCTCAGACACTTCCATATTATTTAGCACCTTGTCAGATATAGAGCTGCAACAATTAGTCGATCGACAGAAAATGAATTGCGTTTTTGATAAACGATAAATTTAAGTAATATGCCTGTGGGTTTTGGGAACCAAGTGGTAGGTTTAGGTATCTCACCAGGCTGTCTTTGAGTGTTGGAGCCCTCCTAAAAGAGAAGGTTGGAGGCTCAGTCGGGAAACACTGAACGAAGGGTGGGGTCACTGAGCAAAATGCCCCAGTTTTTAACGATGATGTGTCCGATATCGTAGGCCATGTTGCTGTACTGGGGGGTTGTTGTTTTTCACGGGGTCTCTTGTTAAGAAGGTGCTTCCTGTCTAAGGTTTTAGCTCTAGTCAAAGCTTGATTGAGAACTTTTTTGTTGTACCTCCTCTGTTCAAATCTGTGGTACGTCTTGAGCTTGGTGCAGTGTCACAGTACCACTCAAATTTATGAAACATGGGGCTGTATGTAATTTTCGTATTCTTATTCTAAATCCTAAATGTTTTCGTGAGGCTTGCTTGTACGCGTGTCCCAAGTCGGATTCAGTAAACTCTCTTAACTACTTGTCGTAAATTGCTTGTTTCAACTTGATGAAGGTTTCCTGTTCTCGAGGAGGTACGTGACCGTGGGATTTCATAATCTGCATTGTTGACGCTCCGTTTGTTTTGGTCAGTTTTGTGCGTGTGGCAGTCGGTGTAGATGGCGTGCTTCTGTCTAGGCTCTTTGGATCCTCTGTTCTCACCAAAAATTTCAAAAAGCCAAAACTTAAAGTCAGATATACAAATCCATTTATTTTCAAACTATAACCAAACATTTCTCAAAGTAAAACACACCACCTTTACCCTGCTGCACGGTCAAAAACCATAGACCTCAGTGTGCGCCACACCTGTATCGGTTAGTCCTACACTTAAGGAGACTACCATGGCTACCCACAGCGCCAACATGATTGTGTCACAGATCCTCCTCAGTCTCTGAAACTGGCCATATGGTATATTTGATATAAGGCTTTTCGGGTGGAAGCTGTCCGCCTTTAAAATGTTGTTCCTGTCACTGTTTTTCCTGGAAAGCATAAGTGCAATCATAATCCTAAACTCCCAACACTAACCTGCTCTACAGTATTTTATGTCTTCTGTTTCATCTTTTCCTTAAAGCCCGTTTTTTGATGGTGCTGTATAGATATTATCTCTTCTTTTATGGGGTTGTATGCTTTAATGCCCATTTGCTGACATGGTGAGGTAAAGCCAATTTTCCACCTCGGTGGACAAAGAAAATGTGCTATTTTGTATTCTAGTCTCAAAAAAACATTTCTTAAACTTTTATACCCAAACATCACCAAATATTTGAGGAAGTCACAGAATCCCCCCCCAAAATAAGGGTTGGCTTTATGAGAAACTGCCTCTGCAACATTAAGTAAGATGGAGTCAGAAAAGAGCACAGCTCAAACAATTCAAATGTTTTATTCATCACATCTGAGTCTATGACAATTACATGTTCCCTTTAAAATGATAAAGCACTGATTCCACCATAATAATGAACTACTGTCCTTCCATAATAATCATGTACTGAGTCCAGCTAATGGCATTCCTGCTCTTTTAATTTACCCTACATTATTGTGATTGGTCGTCTGACTCTCAGTAACCTGTCCTATAAGGCTGGAAGACGACTTGCCTCTGTGTGGGCATTAAAAGTTCTCAGAGACAGATTGGTGCTGTGTTAATGGAAGTCCTCATTAAATTTTAATTATTTTAAACCCTCCTCACCACCAACCATCAGTTTCATTGACAACTGCTAAACATCAATGTGCCGCTTTGGAGGAAAACTCCAGTTTCTTCACCATTAGTCACGACAAACAGAGAGAGGGAATTTGCTGTAAAGAGGAAATTGCCTGCAGCCATCTGAGTAGGGTAAGCCATTCTCTGAGCGTTTAGTAAGAGCCAGATGGGAGAACTTCATTCTTGTCAACTCAGGCTCACTTTCATCTCCATTCCCCAGCTGCCGAGTCCTGTCATGACAGTAACATGTGCGAGGTGCTGAGTGACTTTTACCGTCGGCTGTGAAGGCAATTTTACCCTTTATGGACTTGTTAGCGAGCTCTGAATGAAGGTTAAACTTAACAATAGAGGATACTGCACTCCTTCTTTATTGTAATGAAAATACTCTTAATGTCATTTCAAGGGTAATAAAGGATTAAGCTGGTATACTATGAAGGTAGAAGGCATGCTGTTAAATGTGGTGTCTCACAGCAAAATGACAACAAGCTGCTGTTTCTTTAAAAACAAAAAATATACAACACAGCGCTGTCAGATTTTGAATATCCTGCATTACATTTACTTCTGATAATAAGAAAATTAACTGGTTAACTTGTCATATTGGTATTGGCCAGAATACTACACAATGCACTGTGTATTTTAGTGCTGAAACTATTAATTGATTAATTAGCTGATCAACAGAAAATGTATATTAAGGTATTAATGTATTTGGTCCAGACTGAAATGTTTCAACAGCTATTGGATGAATTGTCATGAAATTTGGTATAGAGATTCATGGTCGCCAGAAGATGAATCCTAATGACTTTGGTGATCCCCTGACTTTTCCTTTAGCACCACCAGCAGCTTGACATTTATGGTTTTGAGTGAAATAACTTGACAACTATTTGATGAATTGAGTGAAATTTGGTTCATCATTCATGTTCCCCTCAGGATGAACTGTAATAACTCTGGTGATCCTCTGACATGTTGACCTGATGATGGCGCTAGATGAAAAGTCAACACTGTCCAACACTTTGGTTTATGACCAAATACCTGCAGAACTAATGGCATTCCCATCAGCCTCAGCTGTACTTTGTGTTTCATGTTAATCATCATAGGTTGGCATGCTAACACGCTAAACTAAGATGGTGAACATTATACACAGGAAATAGCATGTTATTATTGCCATTGTGAGCATGATAGCATGCTGATGTTAGCATTTATCTCAAAGCACCCACTGTGTACAACCTCACAGAGCTGCTAGCACGGCTGTAGACACCTAGTCTCATTTGTTTTGAACTCTTTGGATATCATATATCTCCACCTACCGTGTTACTGCAGCCCCATGCACATTACTTACTTACTTCAGCATGTTGAGAACTACAAAGCTCTCTGGTTGCAGCTTCTCCAATGTGAGGATTTGCTGCTTTTCACTGTTTCATATCATTGTAAACTGAATATTTTTGGGTTTGTACTGCTGGTTGGTATATATTCTGTCTTTTTATAGAACAAACGATTAATTGAGAAAAACAACTGGTTGAAAATAATCAATAGTTGCAGCACTAGCATTTTTCTCCATCCTATTTGTAGCTGCTTTTGAATCTATCATGACAATGTTTATGCAGAAAATGTATTTGGCCCATTTTACTCTAATCAAACTCTATTTGGTTTTAAGGCGACAAATTATCAATTTTTACATTTGCCTACAAGCTCTCAGCTGCAGCTGCTGAATACATTAAGCTGAGTCAACACATATTTTTACACAAACACCAATAATCCTGTCTTGCCTTGATGAAATAAAATAGTATGAAACTTTAATGATGCTCATGGGAAATTGGGTAGTATTAAAACTTGTTTTGGGTAAAGATAATATAGCACTACAACTACTGCAACATAAGCCCCTTAAGCTCTATTTCCAGAGGGCTAATATTACCCAAGGGATGTCCAGTGGTAAGAAAAACTTGTGACAAATACGGTGATTTTATCCCACAGAAATCTGCTGCGTCTTTAATCTATAGAGTCAAACGTGGAGAAGACAGAGGCTCCCTGATAATACTAATCCCATGGGACTTAGATCCAGCCACTGCAGCCAGAATCTGATGTGCAATTTCTGTTTCTACTCATGTTTTATTTGCATCCCTGCACCAACAACGTGCTCAGGAGGATCTCTCTGACCATGGTTTCTCTCTTTGTATACTTAAAGCAGTTTTTACTTTGTATACTAGATACTTTTTCTGCCTATTATATTTTATCCCAGATATTTTCACCTGCTGTGCCAGAAAAATGCCAGTGAAAGTAAGTGAACCTTTCAAGTTTACAGGAGGAAACCCGAGATGTTTGATATGAAAGGATACATTTGGATTTTTTAATTCCTTTGAAAAAATATATTGACAATAAGTTAGCACAATAAAATAACTTCTGTGGGTAATATGTTAAGTGGCAGTTAATGTGTAGGAAAATGATGAAGAAACTGGATTATATTGTGTGTGTGTGTGTATATATATATATATATATACATACATATATACATACATATATACATACATACATATATATACACATATATATATATATACA
>VMKM01000869.1:207677-219826 GCA_008360985.2 Macquaria ambigua
ATATATACACACACACATACATACATACATACATACATACACACACACACACACACACACACACACACACAACACTGATATCTGGACCATCCACCTCAACATGGAGAAATTAGACGTGACGTCACATAGGGGAGAGCAGCCAAGCTGGGTTAAGATCCTAACACCAGTGAGATGAGGTTGAAAATGCATATTTATACGCATTTGACGGAGCAAATTATAAGTTATAACTTTGCTCCTGCTAGGCAACTAAGAGACCAGGAACAGACAACAATAAGGAGAAATAACAGGCATCAGCGAGAAATTGAGGCCAGGTGACCAGCTTCAGGTAACACACCGAGGCACAAAAGCCCTTCAAAAGTCCTTTTTCCTGATAGGAAACAGGCTAGGTTGGCTTCTAAATGCATATATTAACTTTTCAAAGTATATATTCAACCTGCTGTACAAGCTGCTCTTTAAGAATCTGGCCCAATCATCCTCTCATCATGGAAACTACAGTGACCAAAACTACTGTATGTTTCATCACCATAAAGGTGATTACAACACATTTCATTATCCATGCCGATGTTTCATCAAGTGCAAAGGTTCAAGCGTACTTCATTATGTACAACAAGTTCACACATTCATACTACACACATGCAAATATGGCTTTATACCAGTTATGTTAATAAGTATGGTAATAATGTAACATGAGCACAATATCTAGATTTCCCATCTATCTGATCACATATTCAGTCAGAGGAAGTTGGTACTGGTGCAGCATTTATTGGTTGCATGTTATATCTGATCAGAAAGGCCAGATCAATTTCTCCCTTTAATTGAACTGCTCTAACTGTGAGGGTAATTTTCCAGCGTTGGGTGATCGCCACAGCCAAATTAATAAAGAAACATTGAGTGCATGCAAACATCCCCCCCCCATGGGATCCCATTACTCACCCTGCAGAGCTGATTACTGTGCAGCAGCATCGCAGTCAGCTCCCTCAGCGACGCTTCCACGCGCCTCATGAACTCTGCAGACGGCAGCCTCTGAGAGCAGAAGAGGTCCATCGCCAGGGCTGCGACCTGGCAGGCCTGCAGGACCAGGTCACGAGGGCCCAGCGGAGGGGGATCCCTGCACGCCACCACCACAGAGTCAAGGAGCTGGCACACAGAGTCCACCAACACTGACCCTGCGTCCACATCAGGGCTGAACCACAGTGACTCCAGGCCTCTGTGGTCCCCTTCTACTCGGTGTAGGGAACACAGCGACTGCAGGAACTGCACATGAGGAAGCGGGGCTTTCCCGTGATGAGTGCAGGGAGCTGGCGGCTGAGGGGGAGTGATGGCAGGTTGGGGGTCCGGTAGCAGGAGTTCAGGAGTCTCTGAGTCGCAGCCTGGTTGAAGGTCTACGCTGCACGCCTCACTTTCTGGACCAAACAGATCCTGCGAAACGTTGTCCACTGTGCTGTCACGAGCTGGAAGATTTTACACAGAAAAATTAGGTTTCCAAAAAACAAAAGTCCAGTGAGGAGCTGGATCAGTCTTGTCAATTAGCCAGTTCAAGTGGTAGAAAGTAACTAAGGTTATTAACTCAAGTACTGTACTTAAGTACAATTTTGAGGTACTATTTCCATTTCCTGCTACTACGAGGATTCTCGCCTGATCCCGTGAATCCAGTGGCCTCGCAAGGTAACGTGATTTGGGCAGCAGGACTGTTTACCAAGTTCTCACATAACAGTTGGTGGCGGTGGAGAAAGTGACAGGAAAACATGTACAGTATGGTTATTTTAAACCATTTCTTAATTGAATTTACAGAACAATTGCTGTGTTGTGATATATTCCGTTACTGCGATGTAAAATCGAGTATACAATCTTTTGAAAACGTCTATGATCATTGCGTCATCTCCTACAAGTCAGAAGGTAACTGAGGGTCACATGGTAACTGGAACCAGATCAGAGAAGACCTCATTCATAAAGGGGCTTCGGGACACGAGGACACCAGTCAATATTGGCAGAAGATCATAAAAATGATCATTCATAATGATAATTATACCATGATGATTACATCATCATTACAGTTAACTATTTCCTATATGATCCCTGCGGTCAGAAGGTCATAAAATCAACATTAAGTTACAAACATGTCTGGTGTCTCAGTGTTTAGATCTTAGTCTCTGCTTCAGCTCCGTTACGGCTCAATTCTAAAAAGAAAATTATATTTTTCTTTTCACACAACATCATGAACGTCAAAACATTAGGACCGCACCACACTTCTTGTTTTGGAGGGAAATTGTGCTGAATTATACTTTAACATTTTCTCTGCGAGTAGAGTGTTTTTGCTGCGGTGCCACGTCGCTGCTGAATAAATATAAAGGAGAACATTAAGGCAAAATCCAGAGTCCTGTATTTTCACACTAATGTTCATTTTAGTAAGTCAGTATAAATGCTTTTCAGACAAGCACATGTGAAGATAAAGAAGTACTTTCCCCTTTTTAATACAGACTATGATCCTTTGTTGTATTAGTCCCTAAAAGCACATTAGCAGGCTTCTAAAATCTAAATTATAGCGGTTGCAGCTCGTACTTCTATGAACAGGTGGACCCTGGTTGTCATTTTCTCAGGCTGTAGTCCTACACGTCTCCTCTCGGCCCTGGAGGTTTTAGATTTAGGAAGACAAGTGTTTTCCTTGAAACAAATGCCGTCATAAAGGCTACACCATTTACAACTGTGTGTGTGTGTTTTTACAGTGGAGCGTTGTTACAAAATGACATATTGTCTACCGGGGAACAGTGCCACCTACTCCTAAAAAATGAATGATAACATAATTTAAACCAGCCGTGATAGTTGGCAACAAGTTCTTCACTGGCAAAGAGAAAGATGAACAACAGGTGAGAGAGGAACCTCTAAATACTAAAGAAGTATGGAAAGATATAAGTTCAATTTAAGACATTTTTAATACCAAATAAAATGCACCTTTTGTTCATGGTCATACCGGCCAGAGTATAAAAAGATATCAATGAAAACCAGTCGGGACAACATGGCCTAGAGTTATTTACCAAGTGCAAGCATTTATTGACATTTATATCCCATTTTTGTCAGCACGTCCCAGCTTAACAGTAACTTCTAATCATTTAAACACAACCTGCACGTGGATAAGCAGCAGAAAATGGATGGATGAATGGATCGATAGATTAACCACTTAAACAATATTAAATTAAGCTCCACATATAGATTTTACATTAGCTCTGAAACAATAATACTCAGGATTTTCCAAGCAGTTTTTACTAAAATCAAAGACAAAAACATTTTATAAGTTACCTCACAAACTTAAGAAAAAATATTCAAGACTTCTTTTTTTCCTGAGGAAACTGAAATCGGTGATTTTTAAAGACTTTTCAAGACCTGCAGATCCCCTGGTGAAACGATAGGGAACTACCCAGAGCCAACCGCCTCTGGTGTCATTTGAAGACGTAAGCGTGGGCTCTGAGACATTGTGATGGGCATATTTTAAACAATTTTCTGACATTTGTTAGCTGCAGCCGGCTCAGTGAAGTGAATCTTTCAAAAAAGCTGCTTCATAACTGCTCTGCTTCCACTCTGCACCAGCCAATTGATTGTTAATATTGTTGTGTTTCTGTATCATGAAAAACGGTGGCATGAAATATTATTACACGTCTGGTGGGAAGAAATAGTGAGCTTGTTTAACACACACTGACCGGGGTGAAAAGGAGGGACAAGCAGCTAGAAAACTAATCAACATTCATGAGCATTATGTATGTGATCATTAGCAGCCTTGTGAGGACAGGACGCTCAGTGAGGACTCGTGTCAGGATGTACCTGTCCTCGAGACTTCCTCCTCTCCTCAGACTAAAGGCTTCAGCAGAGACACACTCTGTGCTCGTACACCTTCAGAAACCGTCGGCACTATTTTGACACAAGCTCACCTTTCAGGGAGTAGACGTTAAAACTCTGCAGCTCACTGAATGAATTATTCTTTAACTTTTACTTTTCAAAAAGGTGAAACTTTTAACAAACTACAACCTGCTTATGATGAATACAACAAGCTTAAGAAGGATCAGAAGCAGGACAATGATTCTACTTATTTTTAGAAATCTACAGTGGTGGAATGTAACTAAATACATTTACAAGTACTGTACTTAAGTACAAACTTGCGGTACTTGTACTTTACTTGAGTCTTTTCATGCCACTGTCTACTTCTATTCTATGGAATCAGATTTGTGTAAATATAATCAAACAAAAATAAGAATTTAAGAGAGAATACAACTCACTAAAGCAAAACAAAAAACGTCATCTCAAAAGTAAAACTTATAACTTGCCAACAAATGATCGTGTAAACTATTGTTCTTTTACTTTTTTGATAATATGTCCTTTTCTTTACAGTTCCCTGCATGAGTGATAATAATCTAATGATATAATATATATTAGTATAACAGTCACAGGGGACATTTTTCTACTTTAATACTTTAACTACATTTTCCTGATTTTACTTACATACTTTTACTTAAGTAACATTTTCAATGCAGGACTTTTACTTATTTTGCAGTGAGGTATTTGTACTTTTACTGCAGTAAAGGACCTGAATACTTCCTGCACCACTGCTGACCTACATCCATGTAGAAAGGCCTACCTGCTGCCTCCGTGGTGCTCTTCGCTCTGGTGATCAGTAATTCCTGTCGCAGCCTCAGCACCTCCTGCTGCAGCTCCTGGGCTTTCTTCTTCCAGCCATCGTCCTGGCTCTTCAACTTGCAGGCCAAAGCCTCAGCGTACTCTCTGCCACTGACGCCCGAGGGCTTGTTCTTAATTAGAGCCACTGCCAGGGCCACTTTGGCTTTCGTGAAAAACCACTCCGCTTGACTCGCTCCTAAAACAGAGTGAGGAGGGCAGATGTTTAGGGAAGTCAGCCAACAAACATTCCACTTGTCCAGGCTGTAATTTCATATACATATACATGTTTTACAAAAGAGTAAACTCTTAAAATAGTGTTTAGTTTTGCTGAGCTGCATGGGAACGTACAGAAACTTACTAGCCAAAACCAAAACTTGTGTTTAGCTGAAAATATTACTCAATTAGTCAATAAACAGAAATTTAAACAACAACAATTTTAACAAAATGCCCAAATCACTGAATTAGGTTTTGGATTGAAGCAATTCAAAGACGTCACATTGGGCTTGTCATGGTATTTTCTGACATTTTATAGATCAATCGATTGATCAACTTCTGATTAATCGTTAATCGCAGCTCCAGATGTATGAATATTTGGCTGCCAGTTGTTGGTGTTGGTTTACAAATTTGGCAAATTGCATTAATCATAATACTTGCAGTTTGTGGGAGGTGTATTTATAATCCGTGTGTTTTATTATTAACCTGAAGCAAAAGTCATCTCTGAGTATCTCAGTATCTTTAACCTTTTTTTTCTGACCAAAATAAAATAAGTCAAAAACCACATCTTACATTTTTAAAAGCTTCCAAACCTGCAACCAAAACAACTGAACTACTTTATTAAGTCTCACAAGTTGGAAAATAAGGCTAGTTTTTCTAGAATAAACCATTAGTGGGTTAAATGTAGAGTTAAGTATCCTTCACAGTTAATATTGTATTATTGAGGGGCCAGTTTGTTTATTTAGGCCAAATTAGCATTAGCTAGCTTTGAAATGTCCATTATCGGACAGACAGATCAGCCCAATATGTAACTGTAATGTAGCTAAGCTAACACTGTAACTAAACTTAACTTGCGGTGTCTGTTTGTATAACCAATATAATCTGTCAGCCTGAATCCACTTCTGTCAACAAACAACGGTGGAACATAACGTACAACTGCTGTAGAAAACAATAACTCCCGCAGCTTTAAATTAAACTATGGCTAACTACTATAGCTAGCTGCAGTTACGTGGTGCGTGGCTAACGCTAGCTAATAAACGATACAACACCACAATTTATGCTAACCGTTCATTCATTGTTCAGTTTTCATGACGTTACCACTTCAAATTGTTCACCTTAACTGTCAAACAAATGAATTACCTTTTAAATGTCCCTCCTTGCTTTCCATTGCCCGGCGCTTGTTCTCCTCAATGTTCCCGTTTAAAAGTTCACAATCGTAAACATCACGATGCTAATTAGCTTCACCTGCTGGACAGGTGTTACATTGAAATCTGTGACCTGTCAGATTGTGTGACACTGAGAGGTCAGCCATGTTGGCTCTCTTCAGATGGACCTGTCCAGTATGTGACTCTGTTAAATGTCTAACCTGTTAATGTGGTATTGTTTTTATTTTTGCGTATTTTTAGTGTTTGGAAATAAACTTAAGGGTTATTATTTCATAGGTAGTTTCAAAGCTATTAAAATATGTGACTGCAGTAGTTTTATATGATTCTTATTGGCCATTTTATTTTAAGATTTTATAAATGTTGCCACCTACAGTGTCTTGGCCTTTGTAATCTCAATAAGGCTTTTCTCGTTAAATTGTGTTATTTTATAAGATAAAAATGAATTCAAATGAATGGACAGTTGAAATAATTACCTTAAAGTAATAGATAAGCAGTTAAAATAATTAGCTTAAAGCACTGGATAAACTGTTGAAATAATTGGCTAAACGTAATGTATAAATGGTTCAAACGTCCAGCTTCAGCCAATCCAAGTGATAGCAGAAGGAATGCAGACTGGACTAAACAGATGTAAACATTAACAGTTCAATAGTATGAAAAAAATATTAAAACAACATCCACTTTTTTGTGTTGTTGCTCAACAGCCACTTTAAAATCAATTAAGATGAACCCATGTGGAAAATTAAGCCCATCTGACAGGATGTGGGGGTTCACCAGACAAGAAAGACGTTCCTGTTGTCGCTTGTAAAGCACTTTAAATTGCATTTGATTAGTTTGAAAGGTTCCATATAAATACATTTTGACTGATTGATTGTCGGAGCATCATAAGAATATTATAATGATTTTTCCTCAGGCAGGTTTTTAGCTGACAGACATGGGAGTAAAAAAAGTAATCTCTGCATTTGTTTTTCTCTCCCTGGGTTGAACTAATGGTCGTCTAATTCACTGCAAATTGTCAGAATTTGCATACAGTGATTGTTAACCTTTTGAAAGTTTCCTGAATGACATTTTCAAGTGTCCTCGATGTGTGAAAGCGTTGTTGTCGAAACACGTCCGACTGTTTCAACGAGGCCGACAGAATCACCGGCTCATTATCTGCAGCAACAGGTGGCCCTCTTCTGGATCTGATCTCAGGCAACTCTCTGCGCCTCACTTTATTTATTTATTTATTTATTTCTTATTAGTGCAGCAACCATTTTAGACTGCAGGCCAAATTCCCATGTTGTTTTCCTTCATTCAAATCCCAAAGGTGGGTGTGGGTTCCCTTCAAGGGTCAATTAAATGTGTTTTTAACTATACTGAGGTACTTGTGCTCAAGTATTTCTGTTTTGTGCTACTTTTTACTTCTACTCCACTACATTTATTTGACAACTTTACCAATTTTGATGTTGCATACAAAACATATGACCCGCTTCTAAAATATGAGGCATTGTTCAATGTACAGATTCTCCTTCTTATCAGGTCTTTTTAGTCCTTAAAGTGGAGTCTTTATATATATATATATATATATATATATATATATACGTATATATACATACAGTATATACATGTGCATAATGCGTACTTAAACTACTACTACTACTATAATACTAAGTACATTTTTGCTGATAGTACTTTTCACTTAAGTAAGTAATTTTGAAAGAAGGAATTTTACATGTAATGGTGTATTTTTACTCTGTTATTGGTGTTTTTCACTCAAGTAAAAGCTCTGAATACTTCACCGCTTGTTTTAGAGAGGCCGTGGTCGGTGAAAGATTCACATTAATAATGTGATGTTAATAATTTAACTCTCCCTAATGTTAGCTGCACACCCGCAGTATAAACAGTTGTCTGCTTCTTCTACTGCATATAACAGGATATTTTTTATTCTCAAACAGGATTTATGTGCAGAAGCTACTTTGAAAGTCTATATCTCCACAAACTACCATGCTGGATGAAGATGGACCACAGCGAGGCTTTTGTCAGGAGAAATATCTTTTAGTTGAGTAAATTAAAGTATTTCAGGGTGTCTCTCTCCAGCTCTTCTTCATCTGGAGAAGCAGCAGCTTGATACAGAGGTCCTGCTGGATCACAGAGCCCTCTCACAGAGACCGAGGCCAGCCGCCTTCCAGAGGAGTCTCATTTGAGCCCAGTGTCCATGACGTGATTCCCTCAGTCAGCGCAGAGCCTGCAGGCACACAGGTGAAGGTCAGGAGGAGCTCGGCTGGAGAATGCGGAGCTTTGCTTTGTGACTCAGCTCTCCGCTCGGCAACGTGATCAATACAGCGCCTGCCAGAGCTGCACAATATGGATGTGACGTGCCGTGTGGACGTTGTGAGGCTGAAATGAAGCATGATAAATGATTCATGCATAAAATCTCGCTTTGTTTGTGCACGCTGCAAGAATGCACCCTGAAAGTGAATATCGTTTTCTGAAAGAAAAGTCATCTCCCATTTATTTTTTCAACTATGCCTCAAAAGAAACAAGCTGCTTGAAGTCCTTCAGTGCTGTACAGTTTGCAGATATTTGGTCATAAAACCAAAGTATGGATCAGCAGAGTTATTACAATTCATCCTGACGGGGACGTGAACATCTGTACTCAACAAAGAAACGCCTGGACATAGTTTTATATTTCTGACAATTCTGAGCTTGTTCTTGCAGTCAGTGTCAGGTGTTATACATCGTGTGATTCAGGGGAACCTGCCCTTTCTTTCTGCTGCAGTGTAAAGTCTCCATCATGCATTACCTTTGTGTGAACACACCATACTTGACATAAAAAAATGCCCAGTGAAAAAAACTTTCGTTGAATAACTCCAGAGTCAGCCTGTGAATTTCTGTCACAGGGTTTTTGCACAGGGATTAACTGTTGATCAGAGTGATGGCCTGCAGGTAGAAACTGTTCTTGTTAACTTATAAAGTAAAACGTCTTGTGACCTCTGAACTCCATTAAATTACACCTGTTGGTAACCTGAGGTCGTCCTGGTAACCCTGCATTTCACTGCACATATTGAATATTTCATGTATTCTTACTGTGTGATGTTTATGTGTTATCTGATGACTGACGCTTCTACTTGTAAAGTGTGTTTTCACTCTGCACTGCTCGCTCTAACCTCGCTAAGAAAGCTGACGCTGACGTCGGTGCAGATGTCGGCTGTTACACTTCCTGTGTGTCTCACTTTATGTCTGAATGAACGCATGATGAGTTAAAGCAGCGCAGGTGCTCGTCGTTACAGGTGTGATGAATTGTGGTGACGGAGTTCACCTCTCAGAGCTCGGCAGCCTTCAGGTTTGATTGCTTTGGAAATGGAGAGAGTCGCGGGCTTCATGCATCGCAGCGTCCCACTTGCACGACAAACATTTGCTTTGCAGGCTGTTAATTTACTTCAAATATTAACATTGTTTGACAAACAAAAGGAATGCTGGGATACGTTTCCAGGCCCCCGTATGACTCTGAATACAGGTGAAGTAAAGGGGAAACTCACCAACTTATGAGACTCAGATTTGGGTGATGCTCTATTCAGTTTCTAATTATTTCTTAATAAGTTGCTGGAAAGAATTATGTGATTTGGTACTAATTATCAATCAATCAATCAAAATGTATTTATAAAGAACCTTTCAAACAAATCAAATGCAATTCAAAGTTCTTTACCAGCGACTGACAAAAACGTAGGATGTTAAAAATTGATTTAGAGACTAACGCACACCAAAACAACCAAAAGAGCATAAAAAAAGATAGATAGAATAAAATCCTAAAATACTACACAAAATAAATAGATTAAAGTAAAACGTTAAAATGTTAACAAAATAAAATAAATAATAATAATCAGCAGTAAAATGTTGATTAAACACAAATAGAATAAAATAAATAATAACGATGATAGTAAATCAAATAAGTATAATTAATGAAACCATAAAATTATAAAACACTACATAAAAGTCAGACTAAATAGATGGGTTTTTAGTTTACATTTAAAAATATCAATATTGTTTTGTTTTTATGGGGAATTATGAATAAAATAGCGACCGTTTTTAAGAAAGTATTGTTAACTGATGAACAGTAAAAGTTCGCCTACATAGAAAATACAAGAGTTTTGTCTGTTTTCCAGTTATTCAGATTCGATTATTCTTTCGGGGAAATTTCTCCGGAGATCAACAGCTGCTTATAAACTCCATCAGAGATCAATTTAAATCCCCCAAAAATATTCATCACTTTCCACACATACTGAGGCTCCACCTCAACCAACCCCAACAGTAAAATCCTGCTTTTACATTAATCCATGAGGAATAATCATCTAATGAGATCAGATATAACAGTAGAACAGGCACAGGGGACATTTAATACTTTAAATATATTTTCCTGATTATACTTAGAGACTTTTACTTGAGGGACATTTTCAGTGCAGGACTTTTACTTGTAACAGAGTACTTTACAGTGTGGTATTAGTACTTTTACTGAAGTAAAGGATCAGAGCACTTCCTCCTCCTCTGGTCTCTGGTTGTGTTTCTCTCCGTCAGCCCTTCAGGAAACTCTGATCAGATGTTTAAAACAGGACGTCTGGAGCTGTTCGGGTCAGGGAGCTGCCCGTGGTGCTGAAGCTTCTCAGCAGGCTTCACTCATCAGCCTGAGTGTCAGGGAATAACGGACCCTGTTAGCCTGTTAGCCTGTTAGCCTCGCTGTACAGGAAACCCTCGGGCATTATGACCCAGCAGTCAGTGGGCCTTTATAAGAGAGAGACAGAGATTTATTTAGATATTATATAATATATATATTTTATAGATGCTGTTATGTGTAGATATATTTCTATAGGTATTTTGACATTCATTCATTGTGATTAATAATTGATAATTAAGTGTGTGTAAATATTAATATTTACTGTGCTGATAAACTGAATATCTTTGGGACTTTCAGACATCATGTCACCTCTGGCTTTGCGACATTGTGACTGACATTTATAGATCAATTACTGAATCGAGAAAGTAATCGGCAGAATAATTGATCATGAAAGCCTGAATTGTTATTACTGAGGAGAGAGACAGAGTGAGAGAGTGACACAGAGAGGGGTTTAGAAGGAGCTGACTGATACAGAGACGTGGACGATATCATCGGCTGATTTTATCTCGTCACAGATGAGCTCCCGCTGAGGACAGGTGAGGTCGTGACCTCTGTCCTCTGGGGCCGGTTTACATCCTCAGTTTCAAACAAACGGAGGGTTAAATGCTGATTCCAGTGTTTTTAGACTCAATATGCTTAAACTGTACTGCTTTTAGACCAACAAAGTGTGACAGTTCATTTTTGACCTTGGGAACAGCACTTCTTAACTAGCTTTCAACTGCACCTGATGGTCTTCATCAGAAAATGGAGTTTGCTCAGTTGTCATGGAGTCAACAAACTTCCTAAATATTCCATAAAGAGCTCTTTAAAATCTAAAATCTCTGTTTTGTGGTTGGAGGTGATGACTGAGCAAACTCCGTCCTGCTGCTGGAGACCAAGAGACGCATTTGCTCCGGAAACAGCTAGTAAGTGTAACCTTTAGTTAAGATTACATTACATCTACCAAATAAACAACTCATGGACAGAAGTTGTCCAACGTGGACGAGAAGTCCATGAAGTGCTCAAAATGTAAATCTACAAACTCCATCTCTCAGTGAAGATCATGTGATATGGTCGAAAGCGACGAGATTGACTGAACTTGTCATTTAGAATCAGTGTCTTCATTACACAGTTTGTCCACCAGAGAGCGCTGACAACTTTATTTGTACACTGTAAAACGTTGCGGTTGCTACATATCTAAATCTTTTAAATTGAAGGGATCCTAAAAACGTTAAGTTAAGTTGAGGTTTATTGATCCCCAAACACGGGGAGAACATGCAGTCTCCACACAGAAGGGCCCGGCCCCAGCCGGGACTCGAACCCACGACCTTCTTGCTGTGAGGCAACACTGAGCCACCAAGCTTACACCCATGTTTGTTTATGTCTTGAGTTTATGATTAAAACAAAACAAAAAGAAAATTGACCCCAAATATCAACAAACATCAATATCTGTGTTGGAGAGAGACAGAGAGAGAGAGAGA
>VMKM01000870.1:0-219628 GCA_008360985.2 Macquaria ambigua
ACGAGACGAGACAAGGAGAAGAGACGAGGATAGAGGAGAAGAGAGGAGAAAGGGAGAGAGGAGGGGAGAGGAGAGGAGACAAAGAGAGGAGACAAGGATAGAGGAGAAGAGACGAGAAAAGGATCAAGGAGAGCAGACAAGGAGAGGAGACAAGGATAGAGGAGAAGAGAGGAGAAAGAGATACAGGAGAGGAGAGGAGACAAGGAGAGGAGATAAGGATAGAGGAGAGGAGAGGAGACAAGGAGAGAGGAGAGGATGGAAGAGGAGACAAGGATAGAGGAGAAGAGAGGGGAGGAGAGGAGAGCAGGATAGAGGAGAGGAAATGAGAGGAGAGGAGAGGAGAGGAAAGAGGAGGAGAGGAAATGAGGAGAAAAGGATAAAGAAAACGAGGAGAGGAAAGAGGAGGAGAGGAAATGAGAGGAGAGGAGATTTACCTGCAGCAGAATAACCAGAAGTCTCTTGAAGTGACCTGAAGTGTCACCAGATACATCCTCCTCCAGGTCGTCATCATACTCTGGAGGAACAAGCAAAACACACATGTAAATGTTTTATTTTACATTTATATATTTATATATGTTTATATATACGTATTTTTACAGGTATATTATATTTTTACAAGTATATTTATTATCCCTGATTTTGAAAAACGTTTCCCAGCTTTTTGTCACACTTTTTCACTCTAAAGCAGTTACATTTTTGTCCACCTTTGAGAAACATATGTCCATCAGGAATCCAAAATACATCAAAAATGAGACAGGTGTCTATAAAAATGTACAAATCTTGAGTGATAAACATTCAAAATATTATTAGGGAACAGTTCAGTTGTGAAAATATAGTTTCAGTATTTATACACACACATACAGTAGAAATGCCACTGAAAATATGAATAATTCAAAGTTTAAAATCCCCATCTTAGCAGAACATCTCATCAGATTTTGTGATCATGTTTCATTTTGTATTTTTAAAAGGGGAAAGTTTCCAGGAAAACAAATAAAAATGAAGAACATGGATGCATCAACTGTATGTTTGGACTAAATGGCTTAACTGGGCATTTTCAAGAAACAGACAAAGCCTAACGTTGCTCATGATGAATTAAACTGCATGTAAACACAGAATTTGTACAATTTAAACATGTCCTTTTTTAAGACAGGTGAGTTTATCTTGCAGTATCACTGTGCGTGTTTGTGCATGTGTGTTACCTTGTCTATAAGCAGCGACGATGTCCTTCACCTGCTGAGGTGTTCTGGAGGCGAGGATCTCCACCAGGACCTTCTCATCCGTTCCTGCCCCCTACAGGTCAAAGAGGGAAACGTCTGATGAAATAACATTTGAGTTTCCGGCTGCTCTGACTGCTAAATGTTCTGTCTGTGTGCATAAACTCTCTATCTACAGTACACAAGTCTTTATCGGTCTCATATCTGGCAACTGTGGCACCTACCTTGATGGCGTTGCGGAGGCATGTCACATCATAAGCGATGGGTCTGGTCATCAGAGCCACGATCAGGGTCTCAAATTTGCCACCCAACTCTCCCTTCAGGTCATCAATCAGATCCTGACATGAAGATATAGTATGTACTTTTATGGTTGTCATGTGTGGCTGGATTAATTTGCTACGGTTGTGTATAATCCTGTCGTGTCACATATATGGATTTTCTGGTGATGATTTGTACTGTACTGACTGTAATGGTTTGACCGTGTCAAGTTGGAGCTTTGATGTTGCGTGTGGTCATCGGGTTTAAAGGCCTCAGTATGCTTGAAACTAAGAGCTTGTCGGACCGTCTAACAGCTTCTGAAATCCACTTCCCGACAGTGGATTTGTGGGGTCCAACAATCTGACATGCACGGCCATTTTACGCAGCGACTGGCCAGGTGTGTGGAGGTGTGAAAGTAGGCAGGATTTGAACTCTTCTCTCAAGCTGTCTTCATCACTTTTTATGTGTAAAATGAATGAATGCTTTTGAGGAGAGACTGTGCAAATATTCTGATTAGTGTTAATGAGTCCCCTGTTCAGCTCAAATGGCTAAATAAGCAACAGCTAATCGTGTTAGGAGGTAATTATTGCCTGTGCAGGGGCAGCACAAAGTTTTCTGCTCTGCTTGTGTTAAAGGAATAGTTCAACTTTTTGGGAAAATGTTATTGCTTTCTTACCAAGAATTAGATGAGAAGATCAATCATGAGACCACTCTCATGTCAGTGCGATATAAATATAAAGCTGGAGCCAGCAGCCACTTGGCTTAGCTTAGCATAAAAACTGGAAACAGCTAGACTGGCTCTGTCCAAAGGTAACAACATCCGCCTATCAGCACCTTCAAAGTTCACTGTACCTTTGGGCGGAGCCTGGCTAGCTGTTTCCCTCTTTTTTCAGTTTTTATGCTAAGCTAAGCTAACCAGCCTCTGGCTGTGGCTTCATTTCTTTCTTCATACTTTATGATTGCCTGATTAGGTAGAATAAGGGTGACTGGACCAAAGAGCCTCTAACTGGTGTGCACGTTAAAACACAAGGATCCAAGAGCCATTTAACCATTTATTGAGTGAGGGAGTGGGTAGATGAATGGATGGATGGATGGATGCTTTTGATTATTAATGCATCCACTAAGGTTAAGAAGGAATCTTTCAAGCCTTCATCGGGATCAGGTTTCAACTTTGTCTCCAAGTATACTGACTGGCTCCAACACAGTACGTGATCTGCTTCCATACAATAATGCCTTACTCAGAGGTATATAGGTATATCAAACAGCTCCAAAACAATACATCATGATTGGTGTGGCAGTATGGTCTCATACAAAAGGATTTGAACAGGACACATCCAGCCCTTATACAACTTCAAACATTTACCATACAGACATGACAGTGGTATCAATCTTCTCATCTAACTCTTGGCAAGAAAGCAAACAAGTATTTCCCAAAATGTCAAACTATTTCTTTAAGTGGGCATGCAGCTAGGGGTAAGTCCAGTTTAGTGTTATTTTTATTTCTGAAAGGAGGTTTTAGCTAATTGTGTGTTAGATAAGGAACAGAGAGATGCAGATAATAACCAATTTATAGTAGGAATGTGGGCCTATTGTGGAGTATTTGTATGTAAATTGATTTAATTATAAACAGTACACTTTTTTTTTTGGTTCAGTAATTCTTAACAATATAGAAATATAATTGTTTATTTTTGATGCAGTGTGAGTGATTTCATTTTTATTCTGTGTTATTTCCTTTATTCAGCCACACGTGTGCACAGGCCCGCGTTCGAGTGCGGCAATTCAGAACGGGTATGAAGATTATGCCTTTAAATGTGGTCGAACAGTATTTCAGTTTGAAGCATACTGAGGCCTTTTTAAGTTGGCGCTCTTGTAATGTGTGTGCTCATGTGATTTAACAGCTGTTAAGTTAGTCCAACCTTTCCAAACAGAGTTTTGTAGGCGGCCTTGATCTCCTGCCTCTGGGCGTTGCTGCGAGCCGTCAACAGCTGCAAGATGGCATCCTCGTCGGTCCCTACGGCAACAAGCACCATGGTTACACACCCAAGCAGCAAGTGTTTGTTTATATCTATTCTCACAAGCTACACATATTACATAACAATGAGCATGCTCTTTCTAGGTACAAATATTTCACACACATAATTACAGCCTGCAGTCGAGGTGAGCTGATGTGTTTGCTCACAGCGACTCAAGTGTCATCTCTGCTCGTGTGTTTATGACTCACTGCTGTCTGGGTGGAGCTCGGCACAGACAGCAGGGATTACCACAGTAATTGTTCAGAGAGGAACTCCCCTAAAAACGCTCCCTCATTGGTCTGCTGGAGTTGTACTACTGACTGACACGCCTTCAATGTATCAGATGACACTGCGCTGACAGCAGATGTGCATACACAAACAATCATCTTACCCAGCCCTTTCATGGCCTTGTACAGGACCTCAGCGTCTGCACTGGCATTGAAATTTCCACTGGCTTTTACGGTTCCTCTGCTGGCCTGCAACACGGAAGAAATGGACAGAGGAGGATTACTGTGGTGAAGATTTTTCCAAGTTGTATGTCTTTTTTGTTGGGCAGCCGATATCCCCAAAGACACGTCTCCCTAATTCTGGACCTCGATACTGAATCTCTAAATACATTAAAATGTTCTTCCAACTGCAATAATATACAGATAATACAGCACAAAATATTGCACAGAAGCCATAATACATAATGCAGGTGATTTCTCATGGGACTTGCAGGCACTGACAACTTCCAGCGTAACACCATGCAAGTACCTGACAATTATATAAACACCTTGTTGAAGTGTTCCTGCGTGTTACAATTTTGGACACAGATGGCATCAACTTTAACCACCATTAGTGGACCGAGCGTTCCTCTTGAGCAAGCTTAAACCCTCCAAACATACCAGCAAACAAATTTTACTCTCACTAACTATATTGCTTAATTGGAAAGATAAAAAAAAATATATGTCTGTAGCACCGGATATCGCTAAAGCTTGACATCATTGATTGGAAATGGCTATTAACACTATTCAAAACCACACAGCAACTTTTCTGGAGACTTGGGGACAATCTTTTTTAAGGCTAACTGTCTTCTTTTCTTGAATGTCTTCTTGTTGTTTTTTGATCAATAAAAACTAATAAATAACTCCTTTGTTAATACTCCTGTCCTCAGCGGCATCCAACAGGACGTAGATGTAACATGAGAAGAAGTCTCTTCATGTATGTTTAGCACAGCCACATTATTTATGCATGCTTAATTTGTCACAAACAAGCGGGTACTTTAGAAGAGAACTTTTTCTACAATGTATTTATAACAAAGTACATCTTTCTGCTGTCTATGGCTTCTTATTTGATGTAAAGTAAATGCCATAACATTGCACATCATACTCAAATCAATCTGTAGTATCATGCTTACATGAATATGTATTATCTCAGATTCCTTATATGCACATGCCCCTTTATATCATGCCAGAACATACTTCATCAATCTCTATGTTAATGCTTACATTTATATAAAACACAGAATCTCAGATTTATTATACTCATAACTTCATGAAAGACTTTCCGCCTTTCCCCCTTACAGAACATACTTAATCAATCTCTAGATTCATGCTTAGATAAATATAAAATTTCATATCTCAGATTCCTCATAATGTTATCAAAGACTTTCTCCCCTTCGTCCCCTTGATAAAATTACAGAATATACTTAATCGATCTCTACTTTCATGCTCACATACATATAAAACACTGCATGTCAGATTTGTTATGTGTATCAAATACTGTCCCCCTGAACTTAATGACTTACAGCTCCATGAAACACAAGCTCTCACATCAAACCACTAAGTTAATACACTCCAGTTTCATAACCAACATGTTCCCACATCATTTTTTAGCCTTTGAAGCGCCGTCTACATCTCAGATTTGTTCAGCGATTCAAATATGATGGATGAAGTGAAACGAAATGGCACTTCAGTCTGATTATCAGACTAATAATTTCCCTAAATGAATGAATGGAAAAAGTACTTCAGAACAGCAGACGGATCCATACTGAAGACAGTAAGAATGTGATGAGGCTGGAAAGTCATTAACTTTTAAGATTGATTTTTAGTAAAAGTGCTTCTTTCTGTAACAATGCTGCACTCATTCCAGACACTCCCTAAAACTGTGACACATTAACAATAAATTAGCCAAGTGGTTGCTTCTCATTTCAGGGGGAGAGACGTTTAGAGAGGAAAACCACGGGAATGTCTCTGGAATTCTGACCCTGAAAGTCTGGAAGAAAAAAAAAAATGTGGGACGTCCAAAAACAACTTAACAACCAGGATTCTGTCTCATTCTGCAGGGAAGGAACGCCAAAATGTCCACGAGCTCCCCTTCTTCATAAACACACTCAGCACCACAAGCTAAACAAAATCTAGTCAGTGTGCAGATGGCTGCTCGGACAAACAACAAGCTGAACAAGGAGATATTCAGAAAACAACACAACACAATGCAGATCGTTTCCAGAGGAATGTTAGACACAGGTTTAGCTCCTACAGCGAGTGATGAGTTGAAGCCTATGGAGCGGGTTCAGGCATGACCTGAGGCTGGGGGCTTATGATGGAGGTATGTTGACCCGCCATACGTAAACAGAGGCTGTCACAGCTGTCACAGCAGGACAAAAAAAATGAAGAAACACATACGCTCATAATGGACTTTTCAGTGAAGTAGGAGACATCTTGTGTCCAGTAGTTAAAACTTTTGAAATGAACAATATTTGCATATTCATAGATTCTGATGTTTTCAATGGAAAAAAAAAAACATACCTTCACAAATTATTATTCAAAGGAGAGTATTTATATGTCTTAAACCATGTCTGGAGGGGATCTTTCAATGTTTAAATACAAACATTTAACCATTTTCTCCATCAGAAGATAAAACTCTTCTTATAAATCAGCTTTGTAGAGAAACGCTGGGACATACAACTGTTTTTAAATGGATAAAAGAAATATATTTAACTAATTATATTAGGAAAAACCTCCAAATTACTAGAAAATTTTGTAAGCGCTGGCCCAAAGCCCATTCTTTCCTACTGAAGACTTAAATCTTTAAACATGGGTCACAGCTATATAGCAGTATAGCAGCACTTTTCAAAAATGCTTAACAATTTCCTAAAACAGCTGGGCACTGTAGTTTTTAGCAAATGTTGCTAAAACAGAAGTAAATATTGCATTTGTTGGAGCCTTTTTTTCAGCCGCAAATGAATCCAAATACAATGTGCAGGTGAGTATTAAAGGCTCAAGGACGGTGTACAGTTTGTGGGACTGACTAAAACTAAACCACAGTGCCTGTGAGAATGTCATTCAGTGCAAAGGTGTGGCTCACTGATGTGTTTTTCATATTTCTTTGGACCACAGTTTTGGTCTATGGCAACGAGGAATGTGCTCTATCAAGCTTTTGCTACACAGAAAGTTGTTAGATTTGATCTATTCACTGCATCGACTGACAACAGGAAACATACAGAATATCACCAGTCTTATCCTCATCTTCAAATTAGACCTTTGTCCAAGAAAGACCCATTGAAACTGACTTTTGTGAGCAGTTCACACCAAGGAGAGGTCCAGTTCACAGCCCCAGACCGAACTGATTATCATGAATATAATCCCATTTCTTTTATGGTAACGTACAACTCCACCCTGACGATGAGGAAGAGAACTGATTCCCCTTTAAGAGAGGGAGGGTGGCCTTAAACTCCAGGCTAGACGTGGAAATGGGTGTATTAAACACAGAGAGAGGTGGAGAGACAGAGAGACCCACCCGAATGAGTCATACACTAAACTTCCCAACTTCCCCGAATGGAACCTCTTTGCAGCCCCACAACCATGCACACACACACTTAAAACTTGATAAAGTGGAAAGTTTTATTAGTAAAAGTGTCCATTTGACAAGTTATGGTTGCCGGGCCCTTACTTTTCTTTATCTTTAACAGATGTACTGCCACATCTTCTACATTTCCAGAAGATAACAGGCTTTTATGTTTAATGTCAACTGAAAAGTTATCTAAAGTTTTATCAACATTATTTTGTAAACTCCAATCAATCTGAATGTAGATTAAATCCTAGGATTATATAATGTAAGGGAAAAGTAGTGGGCGTTGTCTTGGGAGTTCAGAGGGTACCAACTATTGTGAGTCATACATTTGCATAAATAACGGATTTCTGCAAATACTATTTGAACAAATATTACTTTAGTCATCCCCTTTAATATAAAAGTTGCCGTGTTCCTTTAGGCTGTCAGCTGAAACATCTGTGAAATGAAAATGACTCACCATTTTGACAGTCTTGGAGGTTTATTCAGCGGTGAGAAGAAATCTGTTGGAGAGATAAAATCGTTGTTTAGCAACGAAACACGACAAACACCAAACTCTCTCTGAGGACCAGATGTTTTCACTTCTGCATCTTGTTCTTTCCAGTTTTTATCCGGTGCCTGACTTGATCTACTCTCCAGTCTACTTAATTGTGTAGTGTAGCTGTCACACTTCCGTATCTTTTGTCGACAGGTAGACGCTGGCTGTCCCCGCTCACCTGGCTGATGCTGCTGAACTTATATCTGGACGTTAAACTCAAACTGTCCCGGTGATGTGAGAAACTTACCGCGGAGTTGCAGCCGTCCGATGAAGCTCGGTGAGCAGACAGAGAGACCCGGCGGAGAGAGAGGAGGGGAAGAGAAGAAGGACGAACGGCAGAAACCCACTCGGAAATACTCTCTGTTGCGCGCGTGAGTGTGTGGGCGCGTGTGCGTGTGCCACACCCGGGTAAGCACGGACTCTAGCACGGCCTGAAGCACTCTGGGAAATGTTGTTCCGGGTGTCCTGGACTACTTTTAGTTAGTTAGTTTCCTTCCTGTCCTGAAGCTGCTGTGGTGAAGCTGCAGTAAAAACAGAAGAAGTTTACTTTCATCTTTATTTCATATTGCGTATTTCACAATGAATAGTTGCAGTTATAGGATATATGAACAGAAGGAATGTATGGATCCACATGTGAGTGACAGCTGACAAATGACAAAGTGTCATCTGATAGGTTTCCATGGAGATATTGTTCATTTTGTTGTCCTCCACAGGAAGAAGTTTAGCAACTACTGCCTTTAGCAATGTTTAAGTTTCAGGTACGTATCCGTAGCAACACAGCCTATAGGCCTACACTAATATATAGTTTATAGTAATTTATTGTAATGTATATTATCTTTTTATTAGTCTTTTTTATTATTTAAGTAATTATTGAGCATTAGCATTTAGCATTTGCTACATAATGTGTTGTCAACATTGTTTGAGTCAATAAAGAGAGGTGCACGTTGCAAAATAAAATCTATTATTTTATTTATGTATTTATTAAGTGCAGCTTCTGTTTGGTTAAAGCTGTATTGATTGATCTTTTTGCCACTTGGAGGCAGCAGAAGAAGCTGAAAACACAATACTGCTATCTAATAAAGTTAAGACTAACATGTTAGCAAACTGTTTACACATAGACATGGAGCAACATTCATTTGGAGTCGTGTTTCTGGCCACCTGACATCCAATATTTTGTCTGTTTTGATCTCCACCACATCCTGAGGGACATTTCTGGCTCTTAAGCTGCTAAATGCTCCACCATGTTCACCAGCTATTGTTGCTAATTTTGTCTGTCTTTTATTTGGTGCTACAAAGCTGAGGGTCATAAAACAATGAGCTGAAAGACGCTAAAACTTCACAGAGAACAAAGGGCACCTGCAAAGTTGAGTGATTATATGGATGGTTTCATCACAAAGAGTGACCCCTTTCACATTACACTTGGTCATTTGATCAATTGTCAATGTTAAAATATTGATTAGTGCAGCTTTAAGGTCAGCACACATGAGAGCACCGAGCTGACAATGAGCTGACAGACAGCAGGAAAGTCTGTTTACACTGCGCTCAGGCCCTCAAGTTAAAGACTAAACACAAGGATCATACTCCAAATGTCTAGCTACTCTTTTTTTGTCTCATAGTGATCTAAGTGATACAGCTACAATGTGTGACAGATTGTATTGAGGATTGTATAAAGCAATTATGTAGCATATACACTGAAAAGATAAAAACTGATCAATTGCTCAGTTATGTGCTTGTTTTAATTTTGGCTGTATCATTTGTTTAGGTCAAGGAATAATCGCTGTTACTGGACACTGTGCACCAAACATTCAAAGTTTGACTGATATAGTATTAGTAGTATTAACTGACTATTATATATATACACAACAGTGGCTTATTTCTGTGACTGAGGGCCAGCTAGTGTCTTAAGACATCTGAAGGTTGAACTGAACTTAACCTAAAGTAATAATCTGTAACTGACACCAGGGGGCATGCGTTTGTAAAGAAGGAATCTGGCATGTAGCTTCAAGTTCAAAATAATCATTATTTACCAATAATTTATAGAGATAATAATGCCTAATAATTTATAGACTGTAGACAGAAACTGACCATCAGGTGGAGACTGACACCAAAACAGATTCATTACCACAGGGGTAAAATGTGCTTACTGAAGAACCTTATCTTAGAAATGTATGGATTCGATTAGTATTGTTTCCTTTGGCATGTGTGGAATCTTCATGCCACGTTAATAAATCACCAAATAAACCGAACTGAGAGCTACAGATCAATTCTAACAAAGAGACCTAACACACACAGAGAGAGACAGAGATAAGGAGAGAGAGACAGAATGTGGGTATACTATTAAAAACACACACACATAGCCTAGTTATGAGTGTATTCTGATGAAAACATTTCACAAATCAGACTTCTTTTATAATCTTTTATTTTGAAAGAGCAATAAGTAAAACACCATTTAGAGTGTGAAAGTTCATTATTGACCTTGAAAACACAAGCACAAGGTCCACTATTTTTTAAACATTTATTTATTTCTTTAATTGCTGCTCATTCACTTCCCCACCCAGATATCCTGCTGCTCGATCAAACCGGAAACTTTCCGGTTACAGCCCCAGTTTTCTGTTAGTCCACCATAACCATTATTAGCTTTTTTTCAAGAGCTATCAATTGCATCACCCATATCACGTGATCAAACTTCCATACTTAGATTATGTGGCAACAACTGAGCCAACAAGTGAGACAAGTGAGCAAACTCCATCTGGTGGTGAAGATCTGAGATGCAGTTGAAAGCTCCTGAAAAGAGTTTTTTGTTTTTTATTAAGTCAATACATTTTTCTCTTTTTTTTCTTCTTCCTTTGCCCTCATTTAGCCTACTGTAGCTTTAAAAATGGACTGAAATCAACCTACGGTGTAACTGTTAATCACAAGTTTATAAAATAAGATAATAACAGATACTGTAATAAGACACTTACATGGCAGTTTGTGTGGTCAAAACTGTAATCTGGTTAAGATCATATTTACAGTGTGCAAATAAACACACCAGTTATAAATGAAGACAGCAATCCTGCTCTGAAAACCTTGTTCTACTTTGTTATCATTTACAATACGACACAGATTAAATATTTAAAATGTTACAGATTCCACAAAACACACACATTCACAGGCATCCAAGCACACCCACACACTGCCACAAACTGGCTGTTTAGAGGTAGCAGGTGTAGGTCATAGTTCATCGTCACATTCTGCATCTGTAGCGTTGCGATTGTTGAAGTAAGAACCAGAGAAACAGAACACCGCGCAGAGTGAGACGAAGAGACAAATGTACACGGCTGCGCTCCATCCCCAACCTGCTGGTAAAGGAGGTACACCATCCACCTCCACAAATTGTGTCGGGATATGCATGCTGGTGTGCGCAGGAAACAGGAGTCAAAGGTCAAAATCAGATTCTGCTAGTTCCTTTTTGACATCCAGGAGAGGATAAGTGAATTTTGTTCCGTTGTCCACAAGTCGTTCCACCAGCTGTTCAAAAACTTTCTGTAGTATGGAAAGAATGATGACTGCAAGCAAGTTTCTTATCAGTCAAACAGATTCAAGAGCAAAGATCTTGATCATAGCAACAAAGTCTGATAGTAAATTTGTCTCCAGGGTGCAGCTGAATATCATGTGAGCTGATGAGCATCCCGGTGTCCTCTGTCCTCTGACTGCTTAATCCACATCCGCAGTGTAATCAGAGAAAACAAAAAATGAGAGTTCTTGCCTCTCTTCTCTTCTTCTACTGAATTTTCTACAGACCACCGCCTCACAATTGCTTGTCCCCTTTTTAACCACCCACAAATACTCTGCTTTAAACACGCAGACAGACAGATGGACACATGGACACAATAAATCATCAGCTACCCATATATCTCTGACCTATGAACCCATCAACCTCTTTCTCTCTTGCGCGCACACACACACACACACACACACACAGCCACTGACCTCACCCTGCAGGTATAATAATCGATACCTTTTGGGATCGTCTATCTTTGCTTCTGACCTACATATATCCCAAGTCCATCGTGCATGAATAAAACATGCATGTTGTAGCTACAGTGCAACTCTAGTAGGCATTTTGAAAATCTTTAAAAAAAAGGCCTTCTGACACATTTAAAATATGGCATTTTCTT
Organism: Macquaria ambigua; assembly: GCA_008360985.2. NCBI lineage: Eukaryota > Metazoa > Chordata > Actinopteri > Centrarchiformes > Percichthyidae > Macquaria > Macquaria ambigua. Next base: position 12,014 of record VMKM01000870.1, read on the forward strand.
GAAGGACACATGATCAAATGAATGTCCACATGCTCCAAATTTATTTAGTTATGGTCTCAAAGTCTTCGTCTATTTTTCGGAAACAGTACATTAAAATGACACATCCCGTCCTTAGACCCTTAATAGTAAAAGACAAAACTCAAAAGAATCTCGTGGAGAGGGTGCTCTCTTTCTGGGAATGTCAGGCGTGCAGTGAGTGTTCAGTGTCAGACGCATAAACAAAATACAAAGAGTGTTATGTGTTATATAATTTATTAAAGCTGTCACTGTTCACGTTACAATCATCATACTAGTGAAAGCAAGTGCAGATCGGTTACAGTACCACCAGGAGGAAGTAAGAGTGGTGAGTCACATAGCCACAACCTAAAATTAAAAAAAAGACAGGGGAGCACACAGAGCATTTATTTACACACTCTTATTCTCACTGACACGGACATGTACCAACATGAACAATCAGGTGCTTGTGCGGACAGGTGCTTCTTTTACTTAAAGAAACACCAACGTGAACAAACAGGTGCACAAAAACTGGGAATACAGGAATCATTAAAGTAATATCCCACTGGCAGAAACCAGGAATGACACTAACTAGCCTAGTCTGTAAACATGAAGAGTCACTCAAATTCATGCAAATTGTGCAAACCCAAGGATTACCAAGTGAGTGAATATGCATGGACTTTACAACTGCACTTAATGCTCTATATACAGGACAGTATTTTGCTCATAAATGGCAGAATAGCAGCACCCTGGACTATGGCCACATTTGGCAACAGCAGTCTGTTGCACTTCAGATGATGTTCGTTCCAGTAAACAAACATGTGCTGCCTTGTTGTTGCAGATCATGGTGAATTGAGGAACACATGCAGAATGATAACAACAATTTCTATGTACTTTACATCCAGTACACCGTAGATCAGGATAGGCATTTCTGAAGGGTCTTGAGTTAAATGACTTACCCTGTAGGAGACAACTCCAACACCGGTAAAAAAGTTAATCTATAAGGAAGTCACATACAGCTTTAAAGATAGTTGGCAACACTAGGATTGTTGCAGAACAAGTTGTAAGAAAACACTTTGCAGCAGTTGATGAGACCTAAAATCTCTCTGCCCTTTTACTTCTCTCCAAAACTGTAAGTGAAAACCCATTATACACAGTCTAATGATAAAACAAAAGGTTAAGTTAGCCTATTGCATGTTAGCTCCATATCTTTATGCTAAAACAAAAGACCCCCCATTTCCATGTTCTATCTTCTATCATTATACATACACACTATACATCACAGAATGTCCTAAAATACCTGTTTTTCCTCCATGTTGGAGGTGCAAGTGCCTTATATAAGAACAAGAGTAAAGCATTATTTTCTTTATTGTAAGAAGTTACAGAAAACATTAATACCCTGTGTTACAAATGTATTTCCATTTCACAGTTATGTCAGTTAGATGGTGGCCATTATTTTCTTTTAAAGTGTTCAGTGAGTACATGCAACCACATTAGGGGCTAAAGAACTACACAACAATTCGCTGAAAGTTTGTCCATTTGCTGTAGTGCATGCTGTCAGGTAAATTAGATCTTTCCCTGAACAAAATCTGATACAGAGTGCCTTACATTCCCAGCAGCAGCAACAACAACAGCAATTTGTATAGAAAAAACAGAACAGACATTATTGGCCTGACTGATTATCATGTGATCTTTGTAGTGCACAGCATTGCAGTAGGCAATAAGATGGACAGGTATTGTATTATCCTTAAACTGCGAGTCCAGTAGTCCAATATAAAACTCTTTAAGCAGAACCATTGTTGATAGGGAGTGATTACCACGTAACGTCACACTTTTCTTTCTAGAAAGAACGCGATTTGACCAGACTGATCTCACATTTAGCGGTGTGATTTTACTTGAATCTATTTTTAAAGACGATATATATCTTTCTATCTAGGGTGTCACTACATAGCTAAACGTGTAGCAAGTACAATCTAGCTTTTAAATCACTGTGATATTTGCAATGAGGGCCGGTTAAATATGTACTCCACCGGTTATTTGATCTGAGCCCACCCCCCTGTCTGCCGGTAAGTGGTATGACCGGCAGCATAAAGTGCGGCTACGCTGTGTAACTTCAACTGACAGCCAGAGGAACCGAGAGAGCACAGAGGCTAGGTATCGTTAAACTTGCAGAGTCACGCCGAAACATTGCAAAAATGGAGTGGACCCCGATGGAGATCAACCCCGAGGTGGGGGCACTGTGTTTTCCTAACTTTTTATTTTAACACCGTAACGTTTTCACAGACAACAAACTCACCTGTGGTCTCTGTTTATGTCGTTTCAGATGCTCAACATGGTGAGTAGCAAACGTTAGACGTTGAGCAATGGCGACTTATTGGTAACCGTTTGATTCAACTGTCAGGTAAGTTTTACAGTAGCTAGCTAGTTATGAGGGCAGTTAAACCGTTACTGAGACGACCGTTAAAACGCCACTAGGCCACCACTTTGCAACTACGACATCAATACATAGGTTATAGTGGATTTGTCGACTGTTGAGGGAAAAAAGTGGTACGTAATGTGAAACGGTGATGCGACAACAAACAGGAGAAGATCTCATTTTAATGAGCGGCAGCATCATTCCCAGTGCTGTCCCCTGTGTCTAGCCTAAAAGGGTGTGGTCGTCGGACTGGACCAACACAACGCAGCATCTTTGAACACCCTCAGAAGGGATCATGTATATTTCTGTGAAACCTCAACTGCCTTACATCCATTTAAGTCATCGTGTTATGTTCATTTCCCTGGCTGTGTGTTTCAGATGCTGAGCAAGCTAGGCGTGGGTGAAAGCTGGCGTTTCGTTGATGTGGTAGGGCTGGAGGCTGAGCAACTCTCCGATGTGCCGAAAACATGCTGTGCCTTGATGCTGCTCTTCCCACTGACACAACAGGTAATAATGGGGTGGTGATGGTGGTGGAGGAGACTACTTCCTGGAAGGGAAGGCTGGAGGGTGGGGTGAGTCACTGATACAGGCTGCCTGGGGTGGGGTGACACTGAGGTGCAGGGAGGGCATGAATGCAGAGGGAGAAAGAGCTGAAATGTTATGTGATGGGTCGAATAGGGTGAGACTGGGATGGTAGCTTTAGAGGAAATGAATCAGCAGATGCTTACCTTTCTTCTAAGTCTAATTATCCTGTCAAGCCTTGACATTGAACTGCAGAACTTGTATTGTGATCCTGGGAGCCAGATGACATCCCCAGGGCGAACAGCCAAAATATACTTGGGCTGCAAATAACAATTAATTTCATTATCCTTTTTTTTTTTTTTCCTTCAATTAATCGAATTATCAATTGGTCTACAAAATGTCAGAAAGTTGTGAAAAATGCCTGTCACAGTCCAAGATGATGTCTTTAAACACCTTGTTTTGTCTGATCAGCAGTTCAAAACCCAAAGATATTCAATCTACAATGATATCAAATAGAGAAAAGCAGAAAATCCTTACATTGAAGAAGTTGTAACTAGAGAATGTTTGTGTTTTTGCTTTATAAATGACACAAGTAATTGATTGTCAGATTTTTTTTTTCTGTTGATTGCCGTTTCCAATTGTGACCTTAATCCATGTGGACATTTCAAGTGGCATAATTGACTGCACCCTGTGTTCTCATGGGCAGATGACAATGACTGTGTGTGTGTGTGTGTGTGTGTGTGTGTGTGTGTGTGCGCGTGTCTGTCTGTCTGTCTGTCTGTCTGTGTGTACATCAGCACGAGACCTTCAGACAGCAGCAGGCAGACAAGGTTGCAGGAGGCTCTGAGGTTTATTTCCTGAAGCAGACAGCGCACAATTCCTGTGGCACCATCGCCCTGCTGCATGCTGTGGCCAACAACAAAAGCAAACCGACATTTGGTGAGTGCCGCTCAAATTAGCACTGCTAAAACAACACTGATATCACAAAATATTTATTTGTAAAGTGAGCATAACGCTGTTGGTCAGTATCAATGACTCAGCAGCTACTTTTCTTGTTTTCCTAATTCAAATTACAATCCATGCATTACTTTTAATGTAGTTTTAGTTAAGTTTTGGGTGGAGGGAAAATGCCAAACTTTTGCCACTCTTTGTTTAAGCTGGAAAATAAATTCAATTTGTAATGTAAAATCCAGGGGCTGCATTATAGACAGTGACATGGGCTGAAATCATAATTAGGTTTTCTCTCCAGAATTAAGTTTACATTCAGGTGTATTATGAAATACATAAACCAGAACCTTATCAGGCTGCAAGAATTGGCACACAAATGGGTTGAAAAATTAGTCCACTGATGCTGATGGAGCAGCCCCTAATGTTCCAGCCCAGTCAAATCACAAATACTGGGGTTAGTTCGCCAGTTTATTGCTTAAGAATAAGCGGTATGTTCAAACGTATTTGCTGGATTGTCCTGGAGCAGCGAAATTAAAATAAAATACCTTTTTTTTTTTTTTAATCACTCAGTGATCATTGGTGTTGCAGTTATTTGGTGTGGCAGGTTGTGAATTTGGGATATTTTAACGTGAATGAATGGCATATTTTTTTCTGATTTATCTTGATGCTGCTTTTGGTCTTTTCAGAAAATGGCTCTATCCTGAAGAAGTTTCTAGATGAGACTGCAAACATGTCTGCTGATGACCGCGCCAAACATCTGGAGAAGAACCAGGTGAGATAAACATACACACTTTCGAAGCTGCTATATGTTCTTCTGTTAATTGAATTTAAAAGAATGGAGATTGAGCTGTTACATAAATTGGGAATCTGATCAGCAGAGGCTAAAGTATCTCTGATGGTATTTTATGGAGATTTTATTACCTATAAGCTAATGATCCGACGCAGTTGTACTTCTGCTTTTTGGGGGGGAAAAAAAACTGAAATAAACCTAAAGCAGACACCTAATTTTTAGAATTTCTGTTTGTGCTGCATAACCTACATGTTTTTGTTTTACCCACTGGAGGGCGCCAGACACTGCTAAATCATTGTCACTCATAAGGGCCCTTTGACAGATGCTTTACAAATTCTTGAATATTATTACAGACTGTACTATGACACTACGATGTGTTACTAAATCTTTAAAACCTCAAACCTGTGCTTTCTCGCTTCCGATTTGCATTTTGTCTATTAGAAACCTATAGAGTGTAATGATCTGTTTTTGCAGTATTAAACTGACATGTTCTGAATGTTTCTTCTCCAGGCAATCCAGGAGGCTCACAATGAGGTTGCAATGCAGGGCCAGTGTAGGGTAAGATACATAACCACAATATCAACTGCTAATGGCTAACATCTTACACCCCTTTCAGGCAGCAGATGCACACATGACGCAGGTTTACTCAACACTTGTTCGACCCGTGTTGGACTCTCAGTGTGAGACAGCTGTCCCTCTCCTTGTCACTATTACAGAGACTCCAGTCTGCAGTGCATTTCCATACATTTAACTGATAAACCTGAGAATTAAACTGAATTACATTGAATAATTACCAGTAAAAAGTTAGTTTCACCTCTCTGTCTGTCCATATGCGCGCCCTTCTCTCTTGACAACCCCTTTTCGGCGAGTCGGTTAAATGACGTTTAAACATTAGTATCATTTTGAAACTCTCTTTCTGGTTGCCAGTTCACCAAAGCCGGGCAGGCTCTAACCCACGCCCAAACCTGGTCGAGAGGAGGGTAATGAAGGAGGGTCGGTTGATGCACGTTGACCCATTCAGATAGATAGACATTCAGACGTGGGTTTGACCCCCATCACTGTCTCTGCCTGAAAGGGGTATTCGAGAGATGAGACACTTTGTATTTAAGCAGCGTAGTAGCATGTAGTGTTGATGGCAACAAGTAACTTTGCAGTGCTTGTCTTTTTTTGAAGCCTTTTTGTATCTGAATATTAATTCCTCATATCTCAACTTTCACAGCCAGAAGACGACAAAATCAATTTCCACTTTATTGCCTTTGTCAATGTAAATGGACAACTTTATGAATTTGGTAAGCAGGTCAACTCATTATGCAGATTCCTGTGTGTGTTTTCACATTGTGGATTCCCTAACTATCTTATTTGATGTTAAGATGGGAAAATGAATGGACCAGTGAAGCACGGAGCTACCAACGATGAGTCATTTATAATGGTACGTAAAAATATGCTCATTCTTCAACACGATTCTGGATATTTTGAAATATAATTGTGAGCCAAGTTCCTTTATGCACATGGTCTGTGATGAGTCATGGTATTAAACTGGAATAGGGAGTGGCCGTTCCGAGTCGAGTATCTTGATTCAATCAATAAACTTGGCTAATGCACACTCTCAAATCTCCAATAGGGTTCATAAAAAGGGGGGGGGGCTGTAAAGAAGACTGGTAAACTTTAAAATATGGTTAAATGCAAATGAAATATTAATGTCTACAAAAATCTTAATGTAAGGATAGTTGGAATTCAAGCAGTGTTGCTTGCTGCCAATTATGTTTCACCTTACAGTTGAACTGCCACTCCTCAAGCCATGTAAGTCAGGTCTCTTTGTTAAATATTAGATAAATAAGCTGTCTAGGAAAAGCATAATGAAGTTTGCTTGGGTGCAGCAGAAGTCATTGAGGGTCGTGCTGTATGTGCTCAACTCCGAGCCTTTTAGATTGTCATGTCAAGCTACCACAAGAGGGCTCTACATGCATTAGTGATGAAATTACAACATTCAATGTGATGATTTATTAGATCTCATTTAAAGGAAGAACTGCTTAAATCCTTAAGAAAAAGTAGCAACACCTACATAGATTAATACTGAAGTTGAAGACCTGCATTCACAATTCTACTGGAGAGTATGGGTGGGAAATATTAGCAAAATAAATCATGTTTTGGGGACTCCTTTTGGTACTACACATGACATTTTTAACTAAATTTGTAATGTTATAATAAACATTAGCGGGAATTGAATTTGCTAAGCTGGGTCTAATAAGTTGAGAAATTAAAAAAAAAAAAAAAAAAAACAGCCTGAAAAATCAGAAAAATACAATTTTAAGCTATATAACAATAACCAAATTTCATGACATCAAGCCTCATATTACAGTAGTAATATTTTAGCGATATTGCTCAGAACTACTGGGGAGTATAAAAATATTAGCAGTAAAATGTACTTAAATAATAATAAAAAATGTCTTCCATTTTTGGGACAGTCTTTCCTCCGTGGCTAGTAACCTTAGATATCAGAACTGTAGTGTTGTGCAAATTTGGAGCAAAACTAATTTAATGAAACTTGAGCAATAGTACATAAATTATTTTACATAAGAGTAAACCTATCTACTTTTTTTCTTTTTCATAAATGCCCAGGATTCAGCCAACGTGTGCCGTGGATTCATGGAACGAGAGCAAGGCGAGGTCCGTTTCTCTGCGGTGGCTCTTTGTCACAGTTAGATATTTCGGTAGAACACTCAACCCAATTGTAAACCAAAATGTCCTGGAGCATTCACATGGCAAACACAATCAGCAGGCACCCATAACGACCTGTGAACACGTACATCTGCAGACACTATGCACTATAAAGCACATATTGTTACCACATACTGTACTCTCATCTCATGAACAAAGCATTCTTCAGCACATGTTGTACACACAAACACACCATCCAAACCTTTTGTTCTGCTAACCCTAACTGATACACAACCCTTTTATGTGCTATCATTTAGCAGTGAAAATTGTAAAACATGAGGTCAGATCTCACCACTGCTTGTGTGCATGTGTGTATTTGTCTTTTTTGCAGCTTTATTTTGTACGTAATCATTGGTGCATCTGTGTCAAAGTCAAAGGACTGATGCTTAAATACCTTTAGTGCCAATAAAAAGAATAAAGAAGGGTGAGAAGGAAAAGGCAGAAAACTTGTTTGGAGAAACAATTTTTGCCTGTTTCTCCGAATGCCTTCAGTTGCTGTGTGGTTGAGTTTATAAGGATCTGACATTCCTCAGAAGAGCCCAAATGTATCCGTAGGAATAATTTAACCATTGTTCGGAGCATGCACGCAACCTCTTGAGTGGTGTTCTTGGGTGTCACTCTGACATTTCTCTGAAAAACTGAGGTTTTCTTTGAGAAGTTTGAATTTAAAGTGCTAAATGATATGGGTGGATTACAGTTCACTACTTTTCTTTGTTTAGTTTGTTTTCAGAAATGAATTGAATTCTGTTTGCACTTTATTTGGCTTTTCAATTGACAATCCCCAAATGCTCAAGTAGTCAAGTACACTACTAGTGTGCAAATTAAACACAGAAAATACAAACTTCCAAACACCATAGGGACTATCAAAATAAAGTGCTACTCTATGTTGGGTTGTTGTCGTGCTGTACAGGGTGATAGTACTGTATGTCTAGGCTGTGCACCAATTGTTTACCTTTCTGCACTTTCCAAATACTTTGTTGCTGTAGTTCTACTGGTGATGCAGCTGTGGGAATTCAATAAAGCAACCATTAAACGTATATGTCTCCTAGTGTGTTTGTATTGATTAGTAGAAAAATGGGAGGTTTTGCTAGTTTTCTTATATCCTCTCATATAACAGTCAATTCAATAAGTTTTAGGTTCTGCGCTTGGTCGGACAAAACAAGCAAATTGACGGCATCATGTTTTTTCATATATTTTTTTAAACATTTCATAGACATAAGAAATCGTTGATAATGATCGTTAGCTGCAACCGTAAATCTTTCTAGCTCTTGCTTTAACACCCAGGAACCTATATCCTTTTCTTGACTTCCCCCAGTCACCAGTCTACATTTTAGCCGACACCCATTCATACTTTTTGTCACATGAGGTGATGAAGTGGTTAATGTCCTAAGGCCCTCGCAGCTTGGGGCTCACCCTGACTGGCCTTGGCTGCAGTTCAGCTGTAAAGGGCTGAAACGGGAGGAGGAGGAGGAGGAGGAAGAGGAAGAATGAAGAGTTGTCGATAGATTGTCAGGTCACTCAACTCATCATTGTGGATACCGGCACAAGACCTTTCTCTGTGTTGCAAAAGAGCCTGCACAGTGTGATATACAGTATATTGACCTAAATGTCAGGACTCAGTGACGCTAGTATTTGCCATTATTACTCTGAAACATTTAGTATGTCACTCTGTGGCATGCACAGGTCCTCTCAGAGGCAGGGATGTATACTAAAGTCCTTATGCAAACAGACAGAAAGGCCAATATCTGTATGATAAGAAAGGTGTGTGTATCCCCTGGTTGTGTCTTTTGCTTGGCGAGAGCTTTACCTCTCCATTCAGACGTTCGTGACTAAAGTAACATTTACAGACAATATCATTTTATATAGCCTATTATAATTTTTGATGTCTGGTCAAACATTTCTGGGTAAATGGCTCATGACCTCAGTATTTCTAAAATCCTGCTTGAAGGAGAATTTACTTGACCAAGTAGCATAATGATACATTTTAACATGATTTTAAGGTATCATTGCCCATTTGTGGTCCCTGTGATAAATGTAGGCTATCTCAAACTTTCTTTCATGGACTCAAACAGAGCAATTAACCCGTTAAAGCTCTACTTTTTTGACATTTTCTTGCACAATTGGTCCCCATCTTAAAGCCAGTAGACTTTCTATTGCTCAGGTAAGCATGACGCAAATCTCCTCAAACAGCCACTTCCAGCTGACGCATGAGAACTGTGAAATAACGGGACATCTTTTGAAATCCCCCATCTCTCTCTCTCTCTCCCCCCGTATCTCTTTCTATCTCTCTCGACCTCCCCCGCATAGATTCCTGCCTGCGCGTTCACGTCTCCTGAATTGCGCGGCAGCAGTCTCGCGCAGTTCGGCGGCGTTCAAGAATCGTTATTTTTAGCGCCCGGTTCGTGTTGCAGTGTAGGGGTGTAGGAGAAGCTTGTTTTCTCTCCATCTCCGTGGTGCCACAGTTGGAGCAGGACTCGCGGGGAGCACGGGAGGCCAAAACAACGCACTGTCTGCGCGAGGAGTTGCGGAGTGGCTGTAGACGGTAGAAAGCCAGGAGGAGGATAACGGATTGACAGAGCGGGGAGGGGAGCAACACCACACATCTTATCACATATCACGTATCACCGTATCATCACCGTCCGGCAGACTCTCTGGTCCTCCTTTAACGGCCTGGCCCGGAGATGGCTAGCCCCACAGCAGGTCGAGATGTCCCGAATGCCCCGCCGCAGGACGAGCCGGAGCGGTTGGAGCCGAACCGTCCCGAACCAGCCTGTCAGGAGGCACAGAAATGGATAGAGGTAAGTGAAGTGACCGTTCAGAGGGGCTCAGGGGCCTGCTGCTACAGCACACTGGGGACGAAAAAATGGGTCATACTATCATATACTGTGACCGGGGATATAAATACATAGCACTACGGCACCGTTGCATCGTCACCTGTTGTGGGGACGATGCAGTGTCGGGTTGCCGTGCTGGACAACGGCTCTGCTGCATGTGTGGAACACCGTATGTCTAAAGTTTTCACACGTGTGGCTCTAAATGACAATTAAAACCCAGACCAGCACTGTTGGGACTTTCAACGCAAGCCAAGCAAGAAAATAAATGACAAACATAAAGTAAATCCCGCAAAATAGTCGTTTATTTACGGTTTGTTTAGTATCGACGAAGAGCCCGTTTTCTACTTGCTAGGAGGAGGAACGCCCCCCTTTTTCAGGCGCGAGGGGATTCCGGTTGCCATGGTTATGAAACCGGACCAGCAGTCACGCACGAGATGCTACACTGTACCAACAGTTGATCGCATCGGATGAGATGATCATTTGTGGGTTGCTGCATCGCTTCCACCAGCATCTGGTCGGCTAAAAACGCCTCTCCCTATAAGCCTGAGTGGCGAATCATGATCCGCCCGTGGAGCCGCGTTATGACCTATTTTTTCTTTCTTTCATCACGGTGCCTGTCCTCGCTTTAGCCTAGCTACCTGCCAGCTAGAATCTCAGATTGGGTAAAAAATAGGTTTGGAAGTATAACAAAATAAACTTTTATGTAAAAGTCTTGACTCCCACAATCTGTGCAGCTTGTCACACACACAAGCCAGTTTAGCTACTACAGGCTGTGGTAGATAGAGAAGAAGATGGATAGGTAGATTTAATTATTTGACAAATCTGGGGTTAAATACAAGACTGCAAACACCCAGTCTTGACATACAATTTAAATTGTCGAGGATAAAACCCCCCAATAAAGATATAAAAGCTTATTTCTATTGGGGTCCTTGTTAGAGAAGGAGTAAGATAACAGACAAGTTAAAACATGCAAAACAGAACAAACAAACAAACCCACTAAACAGACTTAAGATTGATTATTTAACAACTTTCTTTGCCAAGGAGAATTTTGGTTTTCAGCTATCTTTAATAGTCAACAACTCACTAAAGTGCATATTTTAATGGGCTCTGAATCAATCCATACTGTTCGCCTGGGGCCACATCTTTCTTCCATGATTACTTTTAGACCTTCATAAGTAGATCATTCGTCTCCCCTCCGCCCAGTTCAGATCTGTCAGTGTCCCACATACAGTTCAAGAAAAATCTAAATTATCAGCACTTATAAAATATCTATTTCAGTGGAGAGTGATGGCCTATTTAGGTGACTTTAGGGATGTTAATATGCTCAGATAATTTTCCACCAAACTCGCACAGTTATCCCTTCAATGAATGACGTTGAGGTTGGAAGTCTTTTACTCTCACAAGTCATCCTCGTGTCCTGCTCAATCACAACAAAGGATAAGAAAAGATTGCATATATATATATTCCAGTTTGAAGAATTAAGGCTTTTTATAATTCTGAAACATCTCAAAGAAATAGATAACCTTCCTAAATGTTCAACTGGTGACAATATGATACTTGAGTTTGGTGCCAACACGATCAATGCCCTGGTTTGAGGGCTATAAACATGTTATCACAAAACCCCTTTAACAAAATATGGCAAAACAAGAAGTACAAGAAGTATCAAATTAGCAACGATATGATTTAGATCTGATCATAGAATATGTAAACTACAGTATATGTAAATTACAGTAAATTACATTTTTTGATACTCATCAAAATTAAACAACTCCTCTTCAACATATCATGCTCTATTCCACAAAGATTTTTAACTAGCTTGCCTTCATCATGGTGGTCATGGTGTCTGAGGTTTCTGGTTCATTTACATGCAATCCATCAGTCACATGATTTATAACATCACTACAAACAGCAGATAAATAACATTACAACCTTTTTTTTTTTCAAAATAGTTTTTACAGAATGCAGTATTTCCTCCCAACTGATAAAAATAGTAACAGGAAACATATAAATAGCAGTAAATACAAGACATACAACATTACAACCAACTTTTCAAAAGATTTGTTCAGCATACAGTATTTCATATTAGCCCATCAATGGACAAATACAGTTGCTTGCCTCAGTAAAAAATAGCAAATGCTATTCTTTCAGCCTCATTTTTTAGAAACACAATATACTCAAATCTCTACTTTTGCACTTATGGATAACAAAAACTAATTTCTAAGTCAATCAGTACAGTTGACCTCAACACATCCCTCTTTAACTGAAGTTCATCTTCCTCTCAAAACATTTAGTTTTTTTTGGGAACTACTGTCATCCACTTAAATCTACAAACATGGCTTCAAGATTTTAGATTTTTGATACCTGACACATTTTGGAAGTACAGATGGTAGCTTTGTAACATCAGTAGTGAGAACAAACAGTCTAGTCTAGATTGATGCTGGTCTCTGAGTCTTAATCTCTCCTGCAGTGTCTTGCTTCCTCTTGCTTTGTCGTCTTCCTGCCTCCTAATTCTCTAGTTATTTTCAGACTGGTCAGGCTGACTCTATTTCTAGTGGTGTATTTACACACTCTCACAGGTGGGGATGATTCAGGGTTAACCACGCCACCCTATGCTCCATGCAGCAATTTCAGTCTGTGTGTGTGTGTTTCCCTAAGAGTATGCAAAGCGTATGCACACACACACACACACACACACAAGCCGATCAGCTATGCATAATACTGCTCACACACTCCTCAGACACACCCCGGTTGGGTGACACTGGTCACTATGGGAACATAACATGGGCAGGCTCTCAGGTGTCACTGTTTCTAGGGGGGGCAGTAGAGCAGTAGGCTATATATCACCACATGACCCAAGCAGGAAATTGGACTGGCACAGACAAGACCTTTCTATCTGTTTATAGACGAGACAAGGCTGCATTAGAGTACTGTCCCAAAGCTGATACACACTGTTGAAGGTGCTCTAAACCCGCTGGATGTGACATTGAGCAGGTTAAAGTTGCACAGGCTTAGAGAAACACAAAGTTAACTTTAGTGACAGCAGTTAACCTCTGCTGTCACCGGCATACAGTACATATCCAGAGTCGGGTCTGTCACACAGGGAATAAACGAAAGAATGTGTGTGTGTGTATGTGTGTGTGTGCCAGATGTCACAGCTGTCCTAGGCAGATTAAGTCCAATGGTCCCAGACAGCCAGCTGTGTCTGCACGAGAGAGAGAGAGAGAGTGTGTGAGAGCGGGGATTCAGGGATTTTCCATGCATCAAATGCTGTATGAAAGAATGTGAAAGAATGATGACACAGACTTGCTGTTGGCAGAGATGTCTTTCATGCCTCAGTGATCTTTCAAATTTTTGTAAAGCCAGAATAGTCGCAGTTTGCCACAGACAAAACTAAACATGTTATATTGTATTTTCTGTAAAGCATTAGAAGGCTGCACACAACTTGCAGAAAGGTTAGTTATAATAGCTGTATCATGATGTATGATTGATTGGCTCCGATTAGCATTGTGCAATTGTTTCAAGTAGCATTAGTTTGTGTAGCTGCTTGAAAAAAGTTGTGCACTAAACTATACTTTTACATTTAGGATGCAAAAGTTCACTGAAATGTACATGCAAACAGACTAATAGTGAGTATATGTAAAGTGTGGTGAAATAATTCACCTACTTTTGTACTTAAATGTACTTTGTACTTGAATTGCACAAAAGGTCAGAGGTTGAACTTTAGATAGATTAACTGCTAAAATACAGCTTTAAGTTTACTCAATAAGTGTGACTTTTTTATGTACAGTTCAGAGTGAAATGTAAGTGTATATTAAAAATGTCACTCTAGAATCTCATATTTTGCCGCATTTTACCAACATATCATGCAGTGATGATAGTGCCTGATCATATATTACTGTAAATTACTGTAAGTGTACTACTTATTTATTTTACTGTATATTACAAATACATTTTCAAAATATGTAGAACAATAAGAGTGCTGGAATTACACCAAGGAAGTGCTTTTCTTCCTTATATTGAACAGATATCAATTGTCAGCAGCAGCTGAAGAGTTGTCTAGTGTCTAGAGTCACTCTGGTTAATTAATCTGATCCAGATTTAAACTCCTCCTCAATCCGGATTATGACTTCATCTCTCTGCCTTTCTCTCTTTCCCCCTCTCAGTTTTTACTCTTTGTTATCTTCTCTTCTTCTCTGTATGTCACACGGCCATTAGTGTGCAGAGTGCCTACAGCACACCATAACATTATAACGAGGCTAATGCTTCTGCAACGCCACAAATTAAAACACCAGCCTCTCTCAGTGGTCTGGTCTGTGCATCACAGTGGGGCTCTAACCCTCTACATCTCCATCAACTGGCTTTACTGGAAGCACATAGACAGCTCAGCATGGTTCAACTTAGCCCTACTTTGTCCGTCTCATACATCAGCATTACATTTGAGTCACAGAGCTATGTATAAGTTTTTCCTCTATCCTCTAACCATTTGGACTGTCTGCTTCACAGACATGATGAAACAAATATTTTTAACTACTTTATTAAGTTTAAACTCTATGTCCTAATCCAAACAAAGATGGTAGCCGGAAATTATATATGACCTTGCTCAATTTGTATAATGTGAACCAAAAGTTTTATTATCAGCCATCTCTGATGATGTGATGTGATGATACATAATACAACGTAATACATGAGAGGTTTTAACTCAGGAGAGTGTCCCATGATAAACATAAACAACAAAATGGTGTCAGCTGCAGCAGCATGGCCCCATATTATCATGACTTTTAGTCTAGCCCTGCAAAATCCTGGCTTTTGTCGCTTCGGTTTAATGCATTACAGCACATGCCGTGCTAACTTGATGTGCTGCACATTTTTTCTCTTCTTCTGCTTTCTGTTTTTCTAGCCTCTCAGTCTTTCCATCTTTTTACAGTTGTTAAAATAAAAGGAAAGGGTACTTTGGCCTACTTCTGCTTCTCCTCTGCCCCCCACACGCAATCTCACCTCAGGGTTTAAATGGTAGCTGCTGCTGCTGCTGCCATTCACCCAGACTGAGCAGAGCAATCCACCATGAAGACTCAGAGGGAGCGAGGGAGGGTCGAATTACTGTTGCTGGCGCTGAAATACCACCAAGGCCCTTTGGCTTGGTTTTTGTAGCAGACGTGAATCCTCACTTAACACACATATGTCTCTCTTTTTAACGCTCACTCATGACAATCTCTTTTCGCCTGCTTAAATTTCCATGACTTTTTTATCCAAAACATGTACTCTCTCACCAGTCATGATGTCTAATTGCAGCTTTTTACACATACAACCAGTCGTTATCCACCTCCACCCCCCACCCACTGTCTGTGTCCTGCATCCCACACACATACACACACACTACCTGCACAGTTGTCCTGCTCTCCCTCAATACGCTACTCTACTTGGTCAGTAAATTATGCATGACCACGCTGTAAATGTTTCAAAGACCTGGAGTCAAACCTTAATAATCACAATGTATGCCAGCATATGTGTGTGTGTGTGTGTGTGTGTGTGTGTGTGTGTGTGTGTGTGTGACAACAGAATGATGAAAGACAAGAAAAAGAAAGAAATGCCAATGGGAAACATCTGGTCATCTCTTATATAACGAAAGACAATAGGCTGTTTTCATAGCTGCAGATGCACTGTGTTTGTGTGCGTGTGTGTGTGTGTGTGTGTGTGTGTGTGTGTGTGTGTGTGTGAACTGTACATAAAGAAAAAGAAATAAATCATAAATATCACCAGAAACTAAGAGCAGACAAAGACAGAAGAAGAAAAGCAGAAGGACTGAAATATTTTGTGTTAGCATCTTAAATTCCATCAAATGTTTGTGGTCAGTTGCCGGCAAAAACTGCCACACTGGCTCAGATTAAGTGTGTTTTTTTGTTTTTTTTTGTGGATGGATGTATAGGAGCATATAGTATACTGTATATGAGCAGTAGAGACAGAGAGAGTGTGTGCCTGCAGTTGACAGTTTGGGTGCTAACTGTAATCTGTGCTAATCTGGATTAGAAATCTAAACAGTGTCAGTCGAACCTCTTCTTTTCCATTCATCTTTGCTCTCTGCTGGTTACACAACAGCTCCAGAAAGCAGTGTGTGTGTGTGTGTATGTGTGTGGGCTGGTGTTGTGATAGTACAGTATGTCACTGTTAGCTTCCTGATTCCCTCCTCTCTTGCCTGCACCGGATAGACTGCAGATTGGAGTCCAGGTTAGAGGATTGAGGTTATCGTTGCGGCTCGCTCAGGCTATGACTGCGTGCATCTAAATCAGGGACGTGTGTGTGTGTGTGTGTGTGTGTGTGTGGGCGCATTTTTGGAAAATGGAATGAGGACACAGAGCAGTGTGTCATTGGCTTGGCGTCTCTAATTTGGTTTCTACTGATGCAAAATGTTGGGGGAAGGGTGAACCGGCCAGCAGCAGGTTCCTCTGTCAGGGACAGAGTGAGGCACAATTCAACTTCAAGTACTTTTGTTCATGATTATTTATCTATTATTGACAGTAATAGATAAATAGCAGATCTTCACATTTGAGGAGCTGGAACCAGAGAATGATTGGCATTTTTACCTGATAAACGATCAATCGATTGTCAGTGATTCATTTTTTGTTAATCAGTTATATATATATATACCGTGTTCTATTGCTGTCATTTTTGAGGATATTGCAGCATTTAGTGTAGAAATTGATGAACTTCAGGGTTAGTTAATTAGTAAATGGTTAAGCTTTATTTATGCCAGAATTTCCACTGAGATCAAGATTCATTTTGCAAGCAAGACCTAAAAACAAAGTACATATAAGCAAGATCACAGCAAGATCTTGTGTACGTCAGGGTGGACATCAGAGTAGTGTAGTTGCATCTGATGTAATCCCAATGTTTATGTGGTGTTTTATGATGGCGTAATGGGGTTTTAAATGTTGCCTGAGCAGTCTGTCTCCTCTGCATGTCTGTCTTTCTCCTTTATGCTGTCTTTAATTCCCTCAGCCTAATTTTATCATCAGCTCTGTTGTATATTTCATTACTTTCTGTGAAGTTTTAAAGTGTCAAATTCACGAGTGACACATGAAAGAGATAGTGATGCTGCACCAATCCCAATTTTTCTCTGCCGATTCCAACTGATACCTCAACTCAGGATTTCTGCTGATACTGAGCACTAGTCGGATACCAGTGCTCTCTTTTTCCCAGATTTAAAATCTGTATGCCTTACTGCATGGAACATTAGGAGCCATTTTAATGTAAGGTCAAATGAGGACAGGGATGCCCTCTTCAGGAAGGGACAGAGCACACTGAGGAGACTCAGAACCTTCAGTGTGTGCAACAGGCTCCTGCAGATCTTTTACCAGTCTGTAGTAGCCGGTGCTCTGTTCTTTGTTCTGGTGTGTTGGGCTGGTGGCATCGAGGCCAGCAGACTTAACAAGCTGGTAAGGAAGGCCAGCTCTGTGGTCAGGCTGAGACTGGACAGTCTGAAGTCAGTGGCGGAGAGGAGGATGAAGGACAGGATCAAAGCCATCCTGGAAAACCCCTCTCACCCTCTCCACAACGAGCTGTGGCAGATGGGCAGCTCATTCAGCCACCGGATCGGCCCACCTATAGGTGCAAAACGGAGCGCTTCAGGCGCTCATTTGTGCCCACTGCCATCAGACTTCACAACAGCAGTGGAGACCACAGACTGTGACATCATTTGGGCCACCCTGCTCTGCCCCTTTGCTGCTATTAATAACACTACTATCACTTTACCTTGTAATTTTGTCTTTAATTGCTCTTATATATATAGTTTCTATTTTTACTTCTATTCTTATTTTAGTTTTATATACCTCATATTATTTTATTTTTTCACGTTCTCTATTTACCTGTACTTATTTCTGTCCTCGTGTTGCTGCAACAACCAAATTTCCCTTCTGGGGATCAATAAAGGCTTATCTTATGTCAGTAGCCCAGTGTAACTGAATTTGTATAATGTCATTGTCAAAGAAGCTATATTTGATGTGGATCGGTCACATCATGGCATATTGGATCAGTGTATCCTTAGAAAGAAAAATAATGATATTTGGGTTATTCGTCTTTGAGAAAAATAATACTCAGTCTGCTTTAAGAATTTGGTTCCAGTTAGTGCAATTAGACAGAAAATTCAAACAATTATTGTCATTATCAAGTATTTATTTAAGTCATTTATCAAGGAAAATGCCAAACATTCTTCCACCATCTCAGTGTGATGGTTTGACTCTTTTCTTGGCTTTATATCATTGTAAACTGAATATCTTTGGATTTTGGACTGTTGGTTGGACAAAACAAGCATTTTGAAGACATCACCCTGGGCTCTAGGAACTTGTAATGGATATTTTATATACTAAGATTAATTAATTCTTAAAAAATAACCAACAGATTAATCGGTAATAAAAATAATTGTTAATTGCAGCCATAGTGCCAGTCCACCTCCTTCACATCTGTCTCTTCCTGTCCTCCTTCCCCAGGCTGTAACAGGGAAGAGCTTTGGAGACAAGGACTTCCGCAGCGGATTGGAGAACGGCATCCTGTTATGCGAGTAAGCCTGTGACACCACCCCCACTCAGTTTTTCATGTCTGATGTAGCAACAACATACAGAAACTCCTCTAAGATTCAATAAACCTCTGCTTCTCCCCTCCTCCACGCAGGCTGCTGAGTGCAATCAAACCAGGGCTGGTCAAGAAGATCAACAGGCTGCCCACCCCCATCGCTGGGCTGGTAAGAGGACACTCTCCCGTGTGACACTCAGCCCTGTAAATCAGCCTGTTCGTCAAAGTGACAAACTCGTGACTGTCTGTGGTCCCCTGCTGTCTCTTCCAGGACAACCTGTCAGTCTTTCTGCGGGGCTGTGAGGAGTTGGGCCTGAGGGGCTCCCAGCTGTTTGACCCTGGGGACTTGCAAGACACTTCCATACGAGCTAACCTCAAGTAAATAGTGTGGCTTTTTATTCCTTTTCATGTCCATTTTAACGCAGTATCACATGACAGTAACACACTTCTCTCTCGTCAGGGACTCTGACTGCAACCGCAAACTAAAAAATGTGAGTAATTGTTGCCCTTTCTTTTGTTTTTCTTGCTGTATCTTCTAAGTCAGTGTGTTTAGCATTCATGTATATACGCCAAACCCCCTGTATCTATGTCTCTCAGGTGCTGAACACGGTGTTCTGGCTGGGGAAGGCTGCCAGCGGCTGCGCCTCCTACAGCGGCCCTACTCTCAACCTCAAGGAGTTTGAAGGGCTTCTCGCTCAAATGAAGGTGGTGAGTGGACACAGTGAAGAGGACAGAGCAGGGAGGGGGAGGAGAGGGAGACAGACAGAAAGACAGATAGCGGCGTGGAGGAGGTGCGGGGGATGGATTTGTTAGCTTCCTGTCTTTGTTGGGGTGCAGGAGAGACATGCGAGACAGGAGACACACACATTTTTGTTTTTGTTACACCACAGCTACTCCTATTTCGGGGAGAGACAGAAAGGAGAAACAGGATATGAGCTGAGAAAGAAGATTGGCTCTGCACATTTTATCTATTTAGGGTTCTTATGCAAGCTCCTAGTCTCCTTTTTCATAAATTTCTCAACCCATGTATTGCCTCTTAAGTGAGCTTCTTTATGCATATTTCCTACTTTAAACACTTTTGCATATATTTTCCTGATGGCTGATGTGTTTTTGTGTTCTTTTGTGTGTGTGTGTTTGTAGGAGACCGAGGAAGGAGGGGACAGTCCACAGAAGCGCAGCGTCAGAGACAGCGGCTATGACTGCTGGGACTCTGAGAGGAGTGAGTCTCTCTCTCCACCGCAACACACTCGTGACAACTCCTTAGACAGGTGAGAGACATCTGTCAACACACACGCATGCACAGGTAGCCAGATATGTGACGCACACACCAGGGGTATTTCAGATTTCTGATGAGAAGTTAAATACAACTGTTGACATTTTCTAAATTTTAGAAACTCAATTCTACAATTCTAAAACATTAAAACTGGTCCCATTGATACAAAGCCGACATTTACACTGAAGTAAATGTCCCACAAGTAATGTGTTTTCTTTTGTTTTTGACAGTCTGGACTCCTTTGGCTCCCGCTCACAGCACAGCCCTTCTCCTGATGTTGTGAATCGAGGCAACAGTGATGGTTGGTTCTGATAAATGTCTCTCAAGTAGAAAAAGTTAAAAAAAAAATCTGAACTTAAGAGAGAGTCAGGCTAGCTGTTTCCCTCTGCTTCTTTATGCTAAACTAAGCTAATTGCCTCCTGGCTCCAGCCCCGTGCTAAGCGTACAAACATGAGAGTGGATGTAGATCTTCTCATCTAACTCTCGGAGAGAAAGCAAATAAGCTTATCTCCCAAAATGTCGAACTATTCCTTTAAAGCAGTAATACAAAACCACTCATCCATAAATAGTCTGACTGCTGTTCTCTAACATGTTGGGGTTTTAACCTTGGTATGTTATGGCCAGTCAGGCGGGCTGAGGACAACAGCTGAACGTTTCTGCCAATGTGTGTGTGTCTGTGTGTGTGTGTGAGCCCCAGATGCAGCAGCTGTTGGCCTAAGTAGCCATCAGTAGAGATTTGGACCTGGGAAACACAGGCTGAGGTCAACATCCTGCCTTTCATATGTCAGTCTGTGTGTGTGTTTGAGGGGAGCATCACAGGCATCCTGTTTGTGTGTTTTATGTTGACAGTATAATATGTGTGCAGCAGGGTGACAAGAAAAACACTATTCCAGAGCCGGGAATAGACTCATTCCCTACATTCCCTGGAGGTCACAGAGAAAGTGTGCCGTCTTACCAAGTGATATTTATCACCCAACAAGAGAGATGGACAGGTGGATGTAGTTTAGCCTATTCTGTCTGTATGTCTGTTTGCAGAATATTTATGCACAATAACCTTGTCGAAGGTTTGGCAAGAGTAGTGATCAATATTTCTCACTGACTGCCCGTATAATAGTGTTGCAGTTACATTTAAAGAATAATTCTTCTTTATTACAACTTGGGTCATATTTTTTAGTTATGTTAATACTCGCCAAAGTAATTGCTGAGATCTGGGGACAAATTCAACAGGGTAAGAAACACGAGCAGCCAGATGATCAGACAGGTTGTAAACGAGCCAACAGTTTAGCCGAATATTTAAACCACTTTATTTTGAGGTAAAACTGAAAGTGGACACACTCAAAATGTTGCAAATAATCCTGCATTCTCTTCCAAATAAGTCTGACTAAGTGCTCATGTTTCTTGCCGGTCTGATTTATTTTTAGCAAAGTTGCCACATTCATGAACAATTAACTTATTATTGCTGATAAAATGTTGTTGTAATATTACTGATAATAATGGCCAAAACTACGAAAATAAGACAGTGGTTGTAATAAAGGGGAATTATCCTTTAATTTCCAAGGGGACTTTCAGATTTTGTGTGCCAATTAGGAGACAAAGGAAGAGGCAAAAACACAATTACTGTCCCAATAAAACAAAATTGTGGGATGGGAAGGGTCATTCCTGTTTAAGATAAACACAACTAACCTGTCATTCTTTTCAAATGTAATATGATGGCAGCCCCATGAAGAAATACAGAGCTGATTTCACTATGTGGTGTTACAGTAAACATCTAAAATGCTTAAAAGTGTCTAGAAACGTCATGAACAATGCTTGCCCTTACTGACATGGAACAAATATGTAATGGCATAGAAGATATTAGGAAATTTTGGTGTAAGAAACAACTTGGTATGTCTTGAGAATCGTGTAGCGTTTGCAGAGGTTATTATGCAAGGACCAATTAAAAATAGTTCCTGACATAGTTTCTAACCTTCCGCTCTCTCTTTTATGCTTCATCGCTCTTTGGTTCCCAGGGCGAGGCAGCGACTCGGAGGCCGATGCCCCCAGCAGGAGACCAGATGTGCGGAAGGATGACATGTTGGCCAGACGGACTGCCAGCGGTGAATCAAGATGCTCCATTCCCTTTAACCAGTTTCTTCCCAACCGAACCAACACCAGTTCCTACATCCCGACTCCACGGCGAAAACCACATACAGAGGAGGGAGAGCAGCGGAGGTAATGAACAACACATTCAATAATTCTGACGCAAATATGCATTTTATACACAAGTTACTAAGTGCTGCAATGGAAAAACTGAGCCGAAGGAAAAGGTAAATCACACAAGACACACAAACTTCCTCATCCCTAATCTTTCCCTGCCATTACACACCATTCCCCAGTCACCATCAGGTCACTCCAGAGCAGGGCAAAAGAGATGGACCGCACCACAAAACTCCCAAGACTGTCACTTGGGCACCTGAGAACAATGGGGGAAAACTAAAACAGGAAGAGGAGAAGGAGACCCAGGAAGTGTTGGAACAGAGGAAGCTACAGAAGTTGGAGAAGGCAGGGATTAAAGTTCTGCCTGCTGCCGTTCGCTACTGCAGGTCAGGGAGGAGGGGCATGAGAGCTGCTGCTGCTGTTGTTGTGGTTTGACAGTTGTGGTCGTGTTCACTAACGGATCGTTATGATGGTAATTTTGTTTGTGTCTTTTTATTTTCCTGGTGCTCCATTCACACTGGTGCTGTGGTTTGACTTTTGGTTTTGTGTAGCTGTCTGGTTACAGCAGTCTGGCTTATTAACGATGAGTTTTGTGTGTTGGCATACAGATCTGACTAACTGCTTGCTCCTTTTCTGCGTTTTACGTATGGGAGAGGTTGAGTTAAATCATGTCAGTTATTAATATTGTAATAGAGGTTTCAATGGTCAGGAACTGCTACCTTGTTGGTGTGTAAAAAATCCTTATTATTTATTTTTGACGCACATTTTTTTGGTACGTTTGCCTGTGAACTATGACTAATCAATGGGACCTTGTCAATAATATTTGCGGGCGCATGTCAAATCCGAACTTTGCACGTCGCTGCTTCTGCTCACAAGATGCAGCGATGGATATTTAATGATCTCTGAAATGACCTTGCCATGCCATCCCGTCTCCAACCCCAGCCCTCCCATAATGGAGCAACAGGAAGCAAGGTCACCGTCCCTGAACATCATCCTTCGCTGCGAAAATGACTTTTTGAGCTCTCATAAATCTGCGTGGGACTCCTCCTCTGATGTGGAAGAGGAGGCAGAGGTGCGGAAAGTTCCGGATGTTCGTAGAGATGACCTGGCATCCAGACGAGCTCATCGTGGCCCTGTTGCTCCCAGGGTGCATCAGTTTGTCCCTCCACCTGTATGTAGCAACAAAGACCGCGATCGCTGGGAAGGCATTAGACGAGCCTCACAGCAGACGCTGCAGGGGAAGGAGATCAGGTTAGCCAGTTTATGTTTGTGCGTGTTGCTGTTTTTTCTTCCATTTTCTCTAACTTACTGCTAAATATTCTCTCCCATTTTCCTACTTCTTCTTTCTTTGGCTGTTGTGGTCACTTGTGGTTTGATGTGTGTGTGTGTGTGTGTGTGCTCCACTTTGATGTGAAATGTGTGCCGTGTGATGCCATTGTACTGGCTTCGTGATTGGACAGTGAGAAGGAAGCAGTCCCTGACATCATTACACGCAGAGACAACCCCTTCCTAAACTCCGCCCCTCGCCGTGAGGAAGAGGAGGATGAGGAGGAAGAGGAGGGAAAGGTTAAGGCGACGCCTAATAAGCACAAGGATGACCTGGCTCAAAGGCGAGCTCAGAGTAGGCCCCTCCCTCACAGGGAAGGACCAATGAGCTTTGTTTCTGCCTCCATGAGTCAGGCAGATATTCAGAAGTGGGAGAGACTCAAGATGACTGAACCCAGGTGCCCAACACACACTCTCTGCTTCAGTACACATGCAATACAAAGCACTTAAATGCTGCTGTACGTGTGGTTTGTTAATGACTGTGCAGTGTGTGTGTGTGTGTGTACTTCTAGTTTTAGTTCCAGTCTTAGGCAGATCATTGCAGGCAGAAGAGCGTCATTAATCTGCAGAGACTCTCATATGAAGTTTAACATCCAAATGTTCATGTTCACGTTCACTAGATGTTTTTTAATCCCTAACAAACAGTGGCTTGAATACATGGGGGATTTGGTATGTTATTTTGGATGCCGTCCAAGTTAAATCCTCTCTAAACCACTACAAATTACACATTATTTGAAAGCACAAAGGGTCATCATTTGCATCAACAGTTGCTTATTTTGGGAGGCACAGGAGTGCATACAAGAACAGAGGTACGTTTCTGAGGAGACTGGGATCATGACTGTTATCAAAACGGTTAAACAATACTAATCATTTTATTTTGGGTTTGTCATTTTCAGGCTGGTGCACAAGAAAGGGAGTGCTTGTGGGAAAAAGTGAATATTCAGTTATGTAGAGTAGAGCCCAAGTCACAAATAAATATAGCTGAAATAATGAATGTAAAAATGACAGTTCGCCATTTTATGGGGGGTTATGTGGCGAACTATTTCTTGGCTGGGAGCAGCGGACACTCCAGGAAGTTTCTGGGGTTGGTTAAGAAATAATCTGGCACATAACCCCCCATAAAATGGCAAAATGTTTTTACACTTCAGTTTTTGTACGGAATAAACCAATGAAATATACCATGTTAATTAGTGAGCTTCAGAGGTGCTGGTAGGCAGAGCCAAGCTAGCTGTTTCCCCCTGTTTCCAGCCTTTGTGCTAAGCTAAGCTAAGCTAACCGGCTCCTGGCTGGCTGTAGCTTCATATTTACTTTAGAGACATGACAGTGGTATCGATCTAATCATCTAACTCTTGGCAAGAGAGCAAATAAGTGTATTTCTCAAAATGTCAAACTATAAATAATAGTATAATCAATAAATCTGATAGATGTCTCTTTGGACTCTGGGAAATCATAATGGACCTTTTTTCCACTGTTCTCTGACATTTTATACAATCAGTGATTAATTGAGTAAATAAAGTTTAAAAAACCTCAAAAGATACCTCCATCGTCTACTTGTCCATATTACATCAGTGTTAGCTCTGTGCTATCTTTAGTCTCTTGTATCCTTTTATAAGCAGCTATATATCTCCTTAGATTTAGTTCCCCTTCTTTTCTCTGTTGCTCCCCATGTTCTCATCTGCTTGTTTATTCTCCTCACTATTGTGCACTTCAGTCCTCTTCAGTCTTCTTTGACAAGCATTGAAACAGAGAAGGGAGTTGGCCGGTGTGTATGAGACTGTGTGTGTGTGTGTGTGTGTGTGAGAGAGAGAGAGACCAAAAGAGAGGCAACTGTTGGCTGTGAGCACTGCTTCGGCTTTGTTTTTCTCTCTTTCTGTGCTGATGTCATTAGATAGGATAAAGAGTTTTTTGTGTTCCCAGAGGAGCAGCAGTTACCAGGAAAATGTGGCTACCTAGAGTGGATAACAAGCTTGGTGTGTATGTGTGAATGTACATATGTGTTGAAGGGATTTAAGTACACAAACCATGCTTTGTCCACTTCTGTTCATCCACACTTCCTGTCCGATTCATCATTTCCACCTCATCCTTCCTTTGTCTTCACAGTCTGATCCTCTGTCTCTGGTTGCTCATGACTCCACCCTCTTTGTTTTCCCCCTGCTCTTTTGCTGGCTGTTGTGTGTGTGTACGCCTGTCTTCATTTGTGAGATTGTATCTACAGTGAGGCTAGCCCGTCCCCTGTGTGTCAGGCTTGTCTGGAGAAAAATTATGGAAGCCCTTTCAGCGGATCAGCAAAGGCTGGACGAGGTCACAGCAAAGTTGTGACCTTTGGGGGCGTGACTGAGATCGAGCAGCCAATAGACACAGTCACGTCAAGTGAAGGGGAGGAGACGGAGTTGCTAAGACGACTCCTTTCCAAGGCAACTGTAGCCATGCCTACCATTGGCCTGGGCTCCCAGCTTTCAGAGCGGGAACGCAGGTATGGACGAGGCCAAATACAACTTAGGCTACCAGGGCTTGAATCCAAAGTCTCTTGCATTAGTATGGACTGTACTGAGGAATAAATAGGTCATTTTCTATACTATTACTTGTTAAATTATTTCATTTAATTGCTTGTCAATGTCATTTTGGAGAATATTTTGCATTTCAGCCTTATTTGAATTAGTAATTTAGTTTGGATGCACCTCTCTGCATTGTACTGATTTGCTTGTAGTTTTAATAGGAAACAAAGGTACAGACACATGCATGTACATGCTGCTGTGACAAGTAGAGCTAGATAAATGGCAGGCTGATATATTGGCTGATATTAGCTCAGTGGCAGCTATATCAGTACTGGCATATATGTCGTTTTTAAACAGTGTCTTTTTTACATAGTTGATGAGAGAGCACTGGCAAGTTGGCAACCAAATTTTGGCTCTTCCTATCAAAAATGTTTATTTATGTAGTGTTTTTATGAAAAAAAAAGAGTATTGGCCAACATATCAGATCAAATAACAATATCTGTATCAGCTTCAATCCTGGTCAAGCTATAGAGACAACCTGTAGTAAATGCACAATTCGTGGATTCCAGTGATGTTTGTGTAAACATGTTTGTGTGTGTTTTTCCCCCTGAGATATTACACAATCTGTTCACTTCTGATATACAGTATGTCTCAGAAATATTCCATAAAATCAACTTTATAGATGGAGGTTATCACATGAGTCTGATGGTCAAAGTGTTTGACTTGGCTCAAAATGTCATCGCAGGTCTTTTGTTTTTTGTTTTTTTCAGATTTGCATTCGTTTTGCATGTTTTTTTTCTAACCCATATTTATTATTTGTTGCTAAGACACTCTCTTGAATTGTTTTAGTTTGAACATTTTTCCTTCTTTACGATCTGTATTCACCTGA
This sequence comes from Macquaria ambigua, assembly GCA_008360985.2. Classification (NCBI taxonomy): domain Eukaryota; kingdom Metazoa; phylum Chordata; class Actinopteri; order Centrarchiformes; family Percichthyidae; genus Macquaria; species Macquaria ambigua. Next base: position 38,977 of record VMKM01000870.1, read on the forward strand.
TTTTCATGCATGGATTTTAGGACTACACTTGCAAATTATCCATCGCTGTTGCTGCGGTCTGAGCTTTACGTGATGCTCTCACAGCCAGGTAGATGGAGCTGACCTCAATCAAACTACCCCTCCCTCTGCTGACCTCCCACCCTGGACCCCTGAAACCCATCCTACTCCTGTTGAGCTGGATGCACGTCTGGCTCAGTACGAACGGAGACCAGGGGAGGATGAGGAGGATGAAGAGGACAGGATCCCGGATCTACAGAAAGACGACATGATGGCGAGGAGGACAGGAGTTTTCCATAAACAAAGCACTGCCACAGTGACACGCAACCGTTTCCTGCCTCTGCCCAGCTCCAAACGCAGCACACAAGGGGAGGTCACCACTGATGCTGCTCCGCGGAACAAAAGGGAGGTGCAGGCAGACAGGAGCAAGAAACTGAACGCCAGGTGGGCTGAGATTTGTGTGGAACTGTCTAACAGTATGAGGAAGCACTAACAAGCGTGGTGTGGTTTGCATCCTCAAAGAGCTTCATGTTTAGTTATTTCAATTATAGGAGTTTCTCTCACAGAGTGGAGCAACAGCAACCCAGAGGTCCCATGGAAACGCCTCAACCACACCCTGACTCAACCGTGATCCGAGCAACGTCTCACAGCGAACGCGAATATGATGAGGACGATGAGGACGAGTATGATGAAAACGAGCCTGTGCCCGACCTGGAGAAGGATGATATGATGGCTCGAAGGACCGGATCATTCCAAAAACCAAGTGCAGCCAGAACAAATCAGTCCATCAACCAGTTCCTGCCAGTACCTGGATCAGTTAAATACAGCATTGCCCCGGTGTCTGCAATGAAGCCATTACACAGCAGACGTAAACTCTCAGAGAAGATGGCTAGTGAAAGGTATTTACTGTGTTTGAATGATGAAGAGATTGCGGCGTTGTTCAATTACTGGGACTAACAAAGCATATTTTACTGGCAAAGATGAAAGTTTAATTATGTTGACAAGTTATATGGCCTGCAGCACTAACATTAATAAGTCTCTGTAGATGATTTAGAGTTGTTCTGACTTGACTGTGTTGTTGTTTTGGTTCCTTGCCAGCATGTTTGAGTGCCTGCAGCTGGATGCCTGATGTTGTTTCATTTGTATTATTTGTATATGAAAGAACTGGTCGACTTTGATTTGCTGTTGTGGTCGGATTCTTGAAGCTCTGGTTCTCATGTGGCTCAGCGAAGTTTGTGCTTGGTTTGGACTTATCTTTTGGCCTTGGCTTTGTTTGGCATTACTTTGGTTGTTTGGTTGTGGCTCTAGTTGAGTATGGAGCATTCGGCTGTTATCTTTGTATTTAAAGTGTAAATCACTGCTGAATCACATAGGGACAAAAACAGCTGCTGCTCTGCTCTCTAGTATTTCAAATTTTTGGGTTGGATCACCCAAATTACAGCAAAAAAAGCTAAAACTAATGTTTTAAGTTAATATTCATTCATTGTTCATGTATTACTGGACTCGTTATTCTCCACATATGTTAAATTGTGTTTGCCTGAAGACAAATTCCACATTTTTGGATGTTCAGTTGATGTGCTGTGTTCTGAATAAAAGACTGTAAGTTACACAAGCAATGCACCAACTGAACATTACCTCTATTTTTCCTATAACTAGTACCCATATTTCAGTATACCTTTTTTTTTTGGCTTACTTCTAGTGGTATCTAGCCTGGCAGGTAGTTTTGGTTTTATTTCCCAGGTTTTGAGATATCCGTCTTTTAAAGTTTGCTAGAGCCCAAGACACAAGTAAATAGGGCTGAAACAACAAAAAATATTTGCCAACAATTTTGATAATTGGTTAATAGGGGTACTCCAGCAATTTAGCATTGCCCTAAGATACAGAAAGGGGGACTTGCAAGAGACATATTAAAAAAAGAATGTCCTCTTGTACTCTCAATAATCCACACAACCTGCTGTCAGTAGTTTTCATGGGGACTATATCTTCAGTAAAAAGTAGTTCCAATGACAACTGACTGCAATGAGATCTGTGGAGTATCCAGACTACGCTGTTTCTGGAAAGAGAAGAAGAGAATTGTATACATGTAATTTTTCTGAATGTTTTGAGCACGACAAACAAAATTCTAATCACCTCCATTTTATTGAGGTGGAGGCGCAAATCTATCTCAGAGACATTGCTGATATCTCACAACCTTAGCAGATAAAACCAAAACTATCTGCATGACTAGATACCATAAGATGTAAGTGAGTCTTTAAGCCTGTTCTGGCCACTCCCCACTTTCTTTTTGCCTTTGACAGCTGATACAAAGCACTATTTTGACATCAACTACTGGGGTGTGTTCAGAAGTGCAACATTAAAAGTTAAAAGTTTCAGCAAACAGAGAGCAGATCAGCTGCAGCCTTCTGTTGTCTGTGATGCAGTCCTGATTTACCCTTTGAGCTGTATTTCCTGGTAATCTTGGCCTTGTCACTGGATTTTAGCAGCATTGTTACCGTGGCAGCAGAACCTCAGGCCCCACCCTCCAAAGCCCCAACCCTCCCTGAGTGCGCGTGGCTGAGGGAGAGGCCGGAGCAGGATGGAAAGCAAGAAGGAGACATGACAGTCCCTAACACCTCTGTCACAGATGTGACTGAGCCCCTCTCCTCTCCATCGCTCACCCCTCCGCCCAGTGCTGTCGCTGCCCAGTCTTGTAAAATGGAGTCAGAGTTGGAAAAGCAGAGTGTGGAGGAGAGAGCTGAGGAAAAGGTGGGAGAGAGAAAGAGGGATGTGAATGAGGAACAACGAAAGAAACCGTTCTGGCTGGATGACGATGATCTACCACCCATGATGTGAGATGCCCCTTGAACTCTTTTTGCATGTGACTTCATCACTCCCCTTCTCAGGTTTAGCTCTGCCATTCATCCAGTCTGCATATATGTCACTAAAGATCTGAGTAAGGAAGTGAAAAAGAGCCAAACAAGTACTCTCAACTGTTATTTTGCTGCAATGATGGCAAGATTTAAGTAGATACCTCCGCTTGGGATGTGAAGTGTGACATTAGCATTAATGCATAACACCCGGCTGCTACCCATTCCCTCACCTGCTCTGTCCTCTCATTCACTTTATTCTGTTATTGTTTTAGGATGAGCCGGCGAGTTGCTTTTATGTCTGAGGACACTGAGTAAGTCTTTCGGCGTAAACCTGGATGAGCCTCTGCATGACAACAATATATACTTTTATATTTCATTATTATTATTATTATTATTATTATACACACTGTGCACGGTAGATTTTAAGAGTACAGTCCAAAAATATATTAGTATACGACACACTTACATTATGTTAACGTCATGACTCTTTACTAACATCCAGCTTTTTATTGTCATCTTTTGTTTTTAAGTTTTACATTTAATGTAATTCTTTCTTGCATTTCTTTGCTTGTTCGTTCAAAAATAATAATAATTGAAATACACAAGCTAATATAGACTACACAACTAACACCCTGTTATTAAGTGGGATGAATGTGTTTGGCTTGCCAAAATAAGTTAGTTATGTTTGCTCAGTTGCTTGTTTAACTGCTTTGTGATTAGTATTAAAACAGTAACATTTTTTTTTTACTGTGTGAAGGGCAACACATGCGCAACTAATATAAATCCACTATATACAGAAAAAGACAATAAGAAAGATAATGTAATGTTTATGATTAGTGGACTGTTATTGGTTGTGCTTGAGTATGTCTTGCTTTGTGTTCATAGAAGATAGGCAGGCTTTTTTTCCTCCCTGTTTCTTTTCGATCATGGAATGTGTATTATTTTTTCAGATTACAGTGTATATGTTTGAAATGTTTGTGTTGGAAATATTCACTGAAGTGACTGAAGTAAACAATGAATGAATTAAAATGAAATATTTGCTCTTTTCCAGAGCCAAATTGGACAAAGTGAATATGTTGGGTCAAGTGATTCAATAATTTATCCACGATTATACTGTCTTTTTCCTCTCTAGGAGTGTGAGCATGAGTGACATGCTTAACGAGGAAGAAGTGGGACACTTGCCACCACTGAGCCAATCACGATATGAGCGCATGCAAGAACAGTACAACAACTTCCTGGAAGATGAGGACCACTGGCAAAATGTAAGAGACATTTAAATAGAGTAAGATAGCATGTAGGGTCCATTTAAATAGAAGGGAGAATATTATGTGCACTAGCTTATTCAAATAACAGCAACATCCTGAATTAACGGTGCCATTATTTGACACTGTGCCTTTGAACCTGTGACAGGACTTGGCTCGCTGGAAGAATCGCCGTCGCAGCGCGTCACAGGAACTGATCAAGAAAGAGGAAGAGAGGAAGAGGATGGAGAAAAGGATGAAGGATGAGGGGCGTGACAGCAACAAGAGGAAAAGCATCAAGACCTACAAAGAGATCGTGGAGGAGAAGTAAGGGTGATATTTTAGTGTTGCACATGGCCCTTAACATGAGACTTACTTGTTTAAAGTTGGCCAAATTTAAACTTTGATCTCTGTCAAAAACATACAATATAACATACAATATCACAAACACCAAATGGTTTGTGTCTCTCTACTTGCTTCTCTTTTCCAGAGAGCGCAGGGAGGCAGAGTTGTGTGAAGCCTACAGGAATGCAGCGACTCCAGAGGAGGCCGCCATGGTTTTACAACGTTACGCTCTTCGCTTTACCATCAGTGACGCAACACTGGACAGCCTAAAACTGCCCAGATCCACTTCAAAACCCACACAGGACCTAAACCAGGTGGACAAGGAGCACAAAACAGCATCACCTATTAACGAGTCTGAAACGTCAGAGCCTCTGCACAAACCAGAACCAGCTGTTATAACGGACCAGAGCCACACGAAACCTGAAGAGATACCCACAGATACAACTGCTCAACAGGAGACATCTGTTTGTGTCTCCTCCAGCTCCCCAACACCTGGCAGTCCCCTCGCCCCAATCACAAACTCAGAAAATGTGCCACCTCAGTCTCTACAACTTAATGAACCTCAGTCCAAACCGACAGAGTCTCCAACCACATACCAGAAGCAACCGATTACAGGAGATGCAGAGCCTCAAACCAAACACACTCCGCCTCTGACTGCACAAGTGCAGCCTCACACCATGCAGCCTGTACACACACTCCCCTCCCCTCCATCTGTATCCCCCAGACCTGTCCCCCTGCTGGCAGCCAAGCCTTACTGCCAGCCCAGGAACACTCAGTCTGGACACAAACCTGTCAAGGTGAGGGCTCCATATCAGTCAGTCATACCAGTCAGCATCATCTGATACTTCATTGTTCCACCTCAATACCTGACCTCATGCTTAAATTAAATGAGGTTTTTAGGAAGTTTTAAGGTTTTTTACCTCTTAGCCAGTGACATGGATGCCGTTTTTAGTTCTCTGCACGCAGATTTAAAGGTTTGTTGAATAATATGTCAAGCTTAGTCAGTGACAGCAAGTATCAACTTCTCTCAAAAAGCAGAAGTACATCTTTGAACTTCTCCAAAGGAGGAGTGCTCATCTTACTGAACAACATGTTGTGATTCAGATATTAATGTTGATCATTTCTCTATTGACAAAGAAATAATTCAAAGTCAAACCTGTGATCCCCTTTCTCTTTACACATTGGATGAATATAAATATGTATACTTATATACTTACATACAAGTTGCCAGCTTTGGCTTCCAGTCGCTGCTAATGTGGTCGATCATGCTCCGTCCTTTTATCTATGGTTTTATTTCATTTTATTTTTCCTATATTCTGTAATCATAAACAATCATAATTTTGTGGATAAATTAATTGAACCTTAAACCTGGAACCAAAAAAAAAAATAGTTGCAAACAATAATGTAAGTGGAAGAATTTTGTATTTATTTTTAAAGACATTTGTTAAGAGGAATTTAACAATGGGGGGAAAAAAGTACAATAATAAATCAAAGTGGTTGGAGAAGATGTGTTTCGTCTAGAGCTTCAACTGACCTCCCCCACTGACTGAGCTCGGCAAGGCTATAAGTTATCTATCTTCAAATTGCCCGCAGACACATGAAAATGGCATCGATAAGTCCATCTGATTCACTTAGTAAGAAAAATAGAGTAATAAACCTTCCAGTAATTTTGCCTTCTCTGTGTTTGTCTCGCTCAGATGGACGGGTTGGTGCGAGTGAACGGAGAGGCGACGGAGGATTTATCTGTTTCCACTCCACCTACCTCTGCTCGGCACTCGCCACAAGAGATCAGAGACGTTCCCTCCAAACAGACGGAGAAACATGTCCCCTCCGAGCAGGCCGCGACCAATCAGGAGGCAGTGGAGCAGACGCCACCTCCACAAACAGAAAAATCGACCACGTCTTCAGGCTCTGCCATCAGCTCCCTGATTGGAAGCCGAAACTGTATCATCACGACAACTATTGTTACAGAGCTCACGCAGACTCATGTGGAGCCACATCACCCGGATATCCAAAGCAATGGACAGGTAACATTACAAGTGACATGTGAATGGACCATACCTGTGTTTCTTGTGGGTTAGTCCATTTAATACAGCCAATGCATGCTTTACATTACTGCTGACCGTTTTCAAAAGGATACCATTGATTTTAGAATTAATATATTTTCTAACCAGACACTCATATACACTATGAAAACTTGCAGAAATTTCACATTAGCCTGTGAGAGGTGATCCATTGCAGTAAAAATGTTGCTCTTTGTCAAAGTTGTGTTATCGCTGCATGGAAAATACAGATGAAAGTGTTAACTGTTTTCATTAATTTTCCACCGCGGTGCATTCAAGTGTTTATGGAAAGCCTTGACACCCGAGACATGAGAGTCAGCTGTTGATTCTTACCATTCATGAGCTGTGTTAGAGGAAAATGAAACCCAGTGCGCAAACTGAAAGCAAACACATGGGTGCAGTTCAAAAAGGATATTGTGAATTTAAATTATTCTTGCATTAAAGCAAGGAGCTCTTGAATACATCATCACACATCTTTATTACCACAAAGTGAGAAGACGAACAGAAAGGCAAGAGAAGAGAATTTTCTTTAATGTGCCCATGGGGAGATTTGTCTTAGACTCCATACTGCAGTACAAAAACAATAAATACACAGTTCACAATGAAACGTACAAAAGACATTAAAAACAATGAAAACAAATGGTTAGTACACAAGAACATTCAGTGCTACATACAACCATATTTTGCATTTTTTTACCTCCTTTACTTTAAAATACCAAACTTAAGTACACAAGATTGTTTTGTTGTGGTTCAATCTTTGTTGGGGAACTTTATATCGTCTTAAAGATGGTAGAAGCTGAAACTCAACAGCGGAGAGACATGAGCCTGACCTGAAACACTCTTCAGCTGTTCACTGTGATGGATGGCCTATGTGAAGCAAGTTTCGAGTCTCTTCAGGTTGATTTTAATATTGCATTTACATGAACTGAGGCCAGCGACTGCCTGAAGAAAAAAACACTGTAAAAAAAAAAAAAATTCATTTAGTTGAATATTTTACTTTCAGGTCAATGGTACTATGGGATTATCTGGGATTCCAACAGAGGAAAAAAAGGCTCAGCCAGTTACATCACCAAACAGCATGCAAGAATATTCTCCCACTGTCACAGGTAAAACTGTAAATTAGTATAATTTTACCTGCAGATATTCTGTATCATTTCTTTTAGCAGATTTTTTATTTTATCTATGTGTGTGTCTCTTTCTGTGCCACAGAGGGACTTGAGGAGAGCAGTGTGACTGTGAGTATCTCCGGGCAGCTTCAGCTTGTTTTTTTTCCCTGTTCTTCCTTCATTCTTAAATTTGACCCTGTCCTGACCCTTCGTCTCCAGTAGTCACTGTAGTCGCTGTAGTCAGACTTGTCCTCTCACCTTTCCTCTCTTTCTGTCCTTTTGTTCTGTATACGTGTGTGTGTGTGTGTGTGTGTGTGTGATTGTTGGCCGGGTCTGGGTAGATTGAGACCCCCATGTTGAACTTGGCTAAACGTGTTAATCACTGGGTCTGGGACCCCAATGAGGAGCGTAAACGCCAGGAAAAGTGGCAACAGGAGCAGGAGCGCCTCCTACAGGTACACTGGTGGAATGGTGTGTATGTGCATGAGTGTTTTAGCAGAAAACAGAAGGCACAGGATGTACTGGATGTGTGTATATATCTCTGTGTGTATATATGTATGTGTGTGTTATATGTGTGTTTTTGTGCATACAGTATTTAACATGTACAATATTTCTCTGCAGGAGCAATACCAGAGAGAACAGGAGAAGCTGAAGAAGGAGTGGGAGAAAGCGCAGCTAGAGGTGCAGGAGGAGGAGAGAAGACACAATGAAGAGGTACAATCACACACTCGGACTGACAAACACATGAAATGACAAGCTTCACTTACTGCTTTTGTATGTCTTACGTGTTGTGTCTTTATTTTGTGTGTGTGCATCTTCCAGGAGAGAAGGATTCTAGAGGAGACTGTAATGCCCCTCAATCCCACTGGCTTGTTGAACCAGCAGCCGCACCAGACAGGGACGACTTCATCAGCTCCAGAAAACAACGAGACAGAGGGAGGAAACGTTCCTCTCCAGCAAAACGGCATAAGAATCGCCACAGGGGCCGAGGATCAGCACGCGTCCAAGCTGCATTTCTTCCAGGGTGAGATGCACGCAGAAATACACACTGATATGCAGGAGGGGTCCACATGTGCTGCTCATTTAATCCCAACCATGCATTCCTCAGAGTTTCTGTGATAAAAGTTTAATTTTTATGATGTATTTTTGTAGATTCTGCATGTGATGGTGAACCTTCAAAGAAACAGGAGCTGTGGAAGACGGCCTCGCTGGACCGCAACCCTCAGCTAAACCAGGCACATTTTGTTAAAAGGTATGCCAGGATGCTTTGTGTGTGCGTTTATGTGTGCAATGCATGCACCTTTGTGTCTTTTAGGGTTGTCCCACATTAATGCATTTTTGTCCTGAATGTATGTAAAGTTGTTGTTGATGCCATTCTGTTATTTTTCTTATTTCACATTTGAACTGACCAAGTAATGATCTGCTTTCAGAGAGGTTGGGTCTGAAATGCCCTTTTCTATGTAACTGGATTCCAGCTGATTTGGTGGAATATAAATGAATGTATGAAGTAACTATGAGTTAAAGCGAGGCAATGTAACTTTCCTAAATAGCGGCCACTGTGGATACAAGTGACACTTATGATATAATGCTAAATACTAAACCACTGTTTAACATTGAGCTAAAGTGCTAAACTAACAGTAGCACAAGTGGAGAAGAGTCATTAAGTCAGTGTACTGACTCAGCAATATTTACCTAATGTTTGCTAACGTTAGCTACTATAAGCTGCTGGTCATACCAGACCAAGTAAGGCTGTAGGAGCAAATCCCCTGATTGTATTTAATTCAACCACGGTGCGTTTTATTGCTTGTGAATTCAACTTTTCATGTGTATGAGGAAGAATGTGTCAATTCTCTCAGACATTACATAGTCTCACTTTAATATTCATTAACTGATGATCCATTAAATGTTAACTAATCAAATAAACTCATAGTGACTTGATCATTTCCTACTGGTGAGCAACAGGGATTCACGATACAGCCTGCATTAATTAATTCATTAAATCCTCATGTGGCATGCATTAGTTTTGCATTACTTAAGCATGTGTTTTGTACGCTTATTATAATGTGTTAGCCATGTTTTCTTATTGAATTGAATGCCAAGATTTTAATGGAGAACAAATGGCCGGAAGTACTGCATGAATGTGTTTTATGTCCACATGGCAACCATTTGAATATTGGGTTATTCTACAGTAGATATAACAAAAATAAAGTGCTCGTAATTTCTGAGGCTCTCTTCAAAGTGAAACCTTTTCACTTGTTAAGCAGAATTTAAGTTTTATTAACCTTGAAAAATACACATTTAGTTTTTTCAACCTAACAGACTTTTCTTATGTATAAACAGTAATCATTTTTCTGTTGTTTTTTGTGTGTTTTCTTTATCACAGGTCTGAGTCACATGACGCTGTAACAAGCAAACAGCAGACCTCCCCTTCATCCCCTCAGCCTCCCTCACCCAGCAGGTAATGATGCTAGCACACAAATACACAACTACAGGTCTAAAAAAAATCCAAATTAGGCTTCGCTGTTTAATGGAGTGAAGATGCTTTAATGTCCTGCTCTCTGTGTGTGTGGGTGTGTGCGTGTAGGTGCGTTAGTGGGAAGAGACTATGTTCTGGTTGTTCTCAACCACTTGGAAAAGGTGCTGCCATGATCATCGATACACTGGGACTGTTTTTCCACATCCAGTGTTTCAAGGTACTGTATTATTCTAGTACACACATGCACACATTAGGGAATTTTATACTTCACTTTACACAGAAGCAGCATTTGGCTTCTGTATAAAGGTTTTGTTTGTTTGTTTACTAAAGCATGTGTACTCCATCACAATTATCTCCAAGGTAGCTTGCATACATAAAAAATGAAAGACAGAAAGGTGGCTGATATACTACAGCAGTAAAAAGCAAACATTTTATTTTTGATAATCCTCATCTTCAGTGTTTGTAAGACCTGTTTAATAATTTGAAAGCTTGTCTAAAACAATCCTTTCTGTGTATAATGTTAATTGTCTGTTGACTGTATTTCTCTTCCTCAGTGTGGAGTGTGTAAGGGGCAGCTGGGTGACGCCACTGCAGGGACTGACGTAAGGATTCGTAATGGACAGCTGAGCTGTCACGAGTGCTATATTGCATCTCGGGGTGAGAACACATGCACACACACACACACTGACTGACACACACTGGCACACGCATATATTGTCTTACATTAGTTGTGAGAAGCCCCCATTAACTACATTCATATACCTAAAAAGAAGAGGGGCGTGCACAGTCAAGTGTGTGGCAAGAAGCTGGTTGTCATAGTGAGGAAGGATTATTAACAAACTGACACCAACAAGAATAAGATCAGACAAACACTTACAGACACACAGTGTTACTAAACAACCTTATTAAAGGTTATGAGAGCAGACTTTAACACACTTCCACGTGTTTGTATGCAGGCAGAGGTCAGCCCACCACACTATGAAGACCAGAATTCGAACTGGAACCTCCGCTGTCAACATCAGTGATTGGGCGGAGAAGAATTCTAGAACCTTGAATCACATTCTGGAATGCTCTGGAAAACTCTCGTAATCTCCCCGGAGCTTTGGAATCATCTTTCTTTTTTTCCTGAAATGCACAAACAGCTTTATGGATGGTTCCTGAGAGCGAAACTGGACTGAGTGACACGACTTCACATGCACAAACAGTACAGCGTGTGCTTGTTAACTGTACACGTGTATACACTTCTTTTAATACGTGTAGCATGGATGTAATCAAGAAATCAGTGTGTTTAAGCCTTTGCACATCCGTACTTAGCACAGTCAAGACACTAAAATAAGGATCTGTTCTGTCACAAGCTTAACATGTAACGCTAAAAGCTGAACACTACTGTCGTCAACACATCAGTCTCAAAATCTTGATTCATTAACCCCCGCTTCTGCACTGATCATGTGACTCCACTCTCTGAGTGTGACGTAAAGTGGTTTGGGTTGGATAACCTGAAGTAGCTTGACCATTATAATGCCTTACTCATCATCATACCTTCTCGTTCATTTTGGGTTTTGTGTTTACAGTTTTGCATGAAAGAAGAACATATATAAGTTATTGTGAGTATTGCCCAGATGGAGTAGTGTGTAAGTTTGATGTAGGTTGTTATCTTCTCCACAGCTAAACTTTAACTTTCCTCTTGTATGTTGTACATCATCATGATATTTTTGAATTTTTGAGAATCTGGCTAACTTACACAAGCTTTTTCTTTATCATAATTCATTTTACAGGAATGAGAATGCATGTTATTAATAATACTTGTTCTTTGGATTTTAACTATTTTCCCTTTAAGATGTTATAGCCATTGTTTATTCTCATAGACTGACTGCATCCGAATCAGTGCCTTATGTAATGAATGCGAGGGCGAGTGTGTGCAGGAGTATTTCACACTCACACGGACCTCTGGGTCTCGGCACATTGTGTGTGTGTGTGTGTGCGTGTGCATATGAAATCATGCATGTATAGGTATGTATGCAATGTGTGATTTGACTTGAAGCACAGTTCCATACCAGCAAAAAAACAGTTTAAATGGATCAGCCTCTCCTTATCACCTGCTGTTCTCTTCCACCCCTTCCCATGAGCTAAACCAATGACACAAAGTGATTTGCTGCTTCCCTGTTAATTATTCCCCCATATTTTAATGACACAGTCATTACTACAGTCTCTCCTCGTCTGCCTCTATCACAAGTGTTGCCTCCCCAGAGTCTGAGCTGAACCTCTCTCTCCTCTGTGTGTCATTGCCTCGTTCTGGACACCTGACCGCGTCTTCATCGCTTAGAGGAATAGAGCTCTCAGTTCATTGTCTTTTATAGCAAGTGTATGTTTATCAATAAAATCTTTTAAATGGGATGCTGTCTGTTTTTTTTCCTTGAGTTTTCTTTCATTAAAATGCACTTGAAGTAGGCAAATGAATGCAGTCTTGATTGTGTAGAAAAATGTCCTAGTGTAGATCAACATGTAAACAATGGTGGGAAAGGTATTCAGATCTTTAACTTAAGTAAATGTAGTAATAACACAATGTAGAAATACTGTTACATGTAAAAGTCCTGCATTCAAAATATATATATTTATATATAATATAAATACTTGCAACAGAATGGTCCCTGCCATGGCTATGCATTACTGTGCAATTTTAATGTTGTAGCTGGTATGTTGGGTGGTTAGATTTATAACCATACATCATTTTATAAGTTGATCATGTTTTGTATGTAAAATCTTCTTGCAAAGTAACTCGTAACTATAACAGGAAAAAAGTACATTTACCTAAGGCAGTTGCCTGCTCTGCTCTGTTGATAATCCATGCTTTGCCACCAAACACCCACCAAATTACCATAACTTTGTATAACAAAAACCTGTGGGAAAATCTCAAAAATGTAACAATATATATTAAAAAGATAGTATTTATTGTGTGGCTTTTGCACATGATTGCAGGACAGGGTTTCTGTTTCTCTGCTAGTAATTGTAATCAGCAGAAATCAGTAATTAGAATCAAACTAACGGATTTATTTTGCTAGGAACCAAAGTTTGACAGAACGGCACCATAAAATAGGGGAACCGGAAGTGTTTTCCTCCCCGCCCCTTTTGTAGTATGTAAGCTAATGGTTGTTTGTTGTTGTTTTGTCCTTTCTTTTTTAAAATCGTCGAACATCAAAACAAAATGGATTCAAAGGGACCCTCGCTTTATGAAGTACGTGCATGTCATTTAATGTTAACTGGTTGCCATGTCAACGGTTAGCTTGCTGGGTAAAGAGAGATAAATACTCTATGACAGCCTGGGTTAGCTAGGTAGAGCTGTCAGCTAAATATGAAACAGCAAGATATACGGCTGTATTTCTGTCGTTATATTTTAGAAATTATCAGATTAGCAAGACATTAGCTCTAACGCGTAGTAAAAGCTACATTTTTGATCGGTTATCTCGTGGTCTCTCAGCTGTTTCCTGTTTTCAGTGCGAATGTTGAAATAAGATTGTTGTGGTGCGGGCTGTAGATTAAGCAACATTACTGCGTTTCAGTTTCTCTTTCAGTTACTAACACAGTCATACACAGAAATATAATATAAACTGACCAGCTGACAGGCTGTTATTGCTCCTCTTAGCCCATGAATTGACTAATGGTGGTCTTAGTTGTTTTTATGTCTGACTATTTATTATTCACAAATATGCTTTGGTCTTTGATAAGCACTATTGTAATACTGGAGACACAATATAAGATAAGAGAAAACTTGATTGTTTCATAGACAAGTAGGTAGGAACAGAATAAAAAGAAAAAATATATAAATAAATTAGGTGGAAAGTTAGAAAGTTATATATGGTACATTACCTTAGACCAGTGTGCATAAGTAAGATGTATGTGAAGAAACAATGGAGGTCAAAGTGACATAGTAGATACGGAATATCTGAAATATGTTTATATAGAAATATACAGTATATATAATTTATCTGTACGACATTTATATATAAATCTCATGTATTTGCAGTTAAATCAGCTACTAAGTGTAACAGTAGGGCCTGTATTTGCTTCAAGACAACTTAATAATATGGTGTTTGTTTTAGCAGGCAGGCACCTCAGTAGATATGTCACGAAGCCTAGATGAAGACTCTTTGGTGGACGGACCTCTGATCTCTGCGGACGCCCTCCACTCTGCCATCAGGAGAGAGTTTCAGACCGTACCAACACCCTGCCATGCCGGCCTGCTGTCTCTGCTGCATGTATGATATGCACACATTTACACACACAAACCAATATGTTTACATATATCAGCAGTAACCTGATTTTAGAAGTTTAAAATTTGTTTGGATGTGAAACCTGGTTCAGCATACAGCTAACACAGAAAATGCTCCAGTCTTTTCTGCTGGGGAAACTGAATTTAAAAAAGAAAATATTTTATAGTTTGAAGTTACATCTGTGTCACTCCAATGGTCTTCTCTCTTCTTCCTTTCAGGTTGTGTACGTGGTGTTGTCAGTGTGTGTGTCAGTGCTGTGTGTGTTGAAATTTGGCCAAGAGGAGGTGTGCACGAGTATTTTGGGTAATGTGCGAGGCGACAGCGTCGTTTTGTTTGGGAAGGTGTGTTTGTGGGTGCTGGTGCTGCTGTTCACCGGGTGTGTGCAGCACCACCACAACCGGGCCAGGAGCAGAGGATACCTACGATTCTACAGACAGATGCAGGGACTGAAGTACCTGCCGCTCACCGTACACTCTGCAGGTACAACTGCACGCATTTTACTGCAAATGTAGAGGTCAGTTTTTGCCACAAGATGGCAGTAATGCTAAGGGAAGAGTGTGTGTTTGTTCTTCTGTATGTTTGTGTGCAGGAAATGTTTTGCTGCTGGTTGTTCTGGCTGCACGATTATCACTGACTGTGCACACCTACATGCTGCTCATCATCCTGGGGTTGGAGCTCTTGGTGGCAGTGCCATGTCTGCTCTATTACACAGGTAAAGTGATCTCAGTTATAATATCTTAATATTGTATTAAGATCATTTCTCTGGGATTGCAGATCAATTCTTTTGTGAGACAGCAGGCCTTTATGTAGTTGACTGATGTTTGATTGCATATCAGACTTTGAAGGCCCGCTAACTCCCAAAAAAGAAAGACATACAGTGCACAGATAATTTTAACCCCTTACTTTCAACCCACAAACAAAACACCCATAAATTTTCCCAGTTCCACCCTACTTTCCCTTGCACCAAGAGACCAACTAAATACTATATAAACAGAAATACAAGTAAAGAATCTACCTTCAGAGATAAAAGAAACTGAGCAAATATGTACCTTTTAAAAAGATAGAACAGGGTGGATTTCACTGAAATTGATACACATAAAAAAAGCACCTTGAAACAAAATTCTTCACAGCAGGAACAACTGTACAGTAACTCAGCGGCAATGTAAAAATTAGAGAGCGTTAAAAACAGCAGCAGTATAAATACTGTGAATAGAAAAATAAAGTAGCACCTGAACAATAAAGAGGGCCTTAACAGCATTATCAAATGATAATTGCATCCTTTTGTCTCAATTTGTAATAAAGACATTGCTTCCTGTATCCACATTTTAAATGAGGGATATTTGTCCAATTCCTGAGTATTATTTGTACTTGCTAAAAGGCAACCTGACAGCTTGCCTGGACTCATGAAGTTTGTAAACCTAAAGTCTGTGTAAATCATTTCATGCCTTACCCAGATGCTAAGATACAATCACCCCAGATCTCTTTGGGGAATTATATTTCTTCTATCACATTCCCAGGCTTCCCTAATTTCGGGACATGTCTCTGAATAAGTATTGTGGACAATGATATTATGAGACTTTCCTCCAGTCAATTCACATTTAATAGTTCATAAGCTGAGTGTGTTTTTATTCCAGAGTTGCAAGAGCAATGCAGCATCAATTATGCTACACCAATGGTAGTAGTATCAGTAGTGAAATATTAGAAAAACACCCTGCAAATTACATCACACACACACACACGCGCACACACGCGCGCACACACACACACACACACACACACACGCGCACACACGCACACACACACACACACACACACACACACACACACACGCGCGCGCACACACGCACACACACACACACACACACACACACACACACACACACACTACCCCCACTCTAACTGCGCACATTCGCATCACAAAACCTGCCCTGCCCTTTTCAGACTCGACAGCATGACAATCAGCCATTCAGCTCTCTCTCTCTCTCTCTCTCTCTCTCTCTCGCTCTCTCTCTCTCTCTCTCTCTCTCTCTCTCTGGTACAAACACCAGGCAAACTTTGTTGGATGATACCCGTATTTATCTATCTATCTACCTATTGTCTTTTTTTATATGGCCTTGAGGTCAGAAACTAATTGGTTAAGTTTCAATTAACTCCCACTGGCCCACTGTGTTAGAATGGCCAATCACTTTGCAACACAACAGAATATGATGCCCATACTGTAACGCTTTACTTAATTAGCTGTGAAAAATTCACAGCATTTCAGAGAATAGAGAACCAAAGTTAGAACTTACCTTGTGAATGAAGTCCTATTTTGCAGCTGCCTTTCATATATCTGAATTTTGAGCTGCCACAAATAAAGAACATAGCAAAAGTATCATGAAATACTGTACTTCATACTAAACTGCTGACTGGTGCAGACATTTATAATTAGCCCCCACATGCTCTCGCCACATGGTTCGAATGAAACCAGTGACATCTCACATGCAGGTCGTGGTTGTCAGCGGTCATCCATTAGGATCGGCCAAATGAGAAGTTACTGCCGTGTTAGGACTGTTTTCACAGTCGTTCCCTGATTAGCTTGATGTCTCGTTTTGTTCTAATACTCTGTTCTGTGCAGGTTTGAATTCTGCATTTGCCCTGTAATAACGTATTAATCATTTAGTTTGCTTATTATTAAATCTCTAGAACATTTTGTGTACTTGCTGTAAACATCCCAGTGCCATGACATTTTGCACAGACATGGTCCCCAGACATTGAATCCTAATGACTTTGGTGATCCTCTGACTTTTCTTCTAGCACCATCATCGGCTAAAAACTCCAATTTGTCCAATACTTTGGGCATGAGCATGTTGACGTTAGCATTCAGCTCAAAGCACAGCCTCACAGTGCTGCTAGCATGGCTGTATTTTGGCAGCTTTCTCAGGAAAAGTACTCACTTTGCCGCATCACTAGATTCCTCCAAATTTTAGGAAGTGCACGCAAACATAATGATCTTAAAAAACAGAAAGGACACATCTTAAAGCTCTATTGGCAGGTATGTCACTGGGATTCTGTTGTATGGTTGTTTAATGTTAAATAAAAATCATGATCTTTGCGCACTTTGTAGATATGGAAAATCCTATGAGGAAAATCCCATTGAAATCTCCGTTTTTTTATTTGATGTCCATCACATTGGGCTACATGGTAATGGGAGGTCAATCTTCAGATTAAATTCTCATGTAGTAGTGGGTATCAGACCTCAGTACTTTTTGAGTACCGACCCAAATGTGTCTGTACCACCTTCTTTTGAAAACTGTCAGCTACCAAAAGTAAGTCATATTTTTGCTTAATATAGACAATTTTACTGACGCAAAGTTTTTAGACAGTTGTTTTGTGTTAAGACAAAGTTAAACCCAGATGTAGTTTGGGTTTCATTTGGTTTTAATTTAGAAAACTGTTGCATAAAATAAACAATGCATATTTAGATGATCCCCAGAATGTTAGGTGAAGTCCAAAACACTGCCCTTCCTCTCAGTATGTAAAGGAAAACTGCTATTAAAGATTCTGTATCAGAGGATATTGATATTGAAGAATCTCTAATGAAAGGAAATCCATATTAAAGGTGTGTTTGGCAGCTGAAGGGCACAGATTGGGGCTCGAGATACCGGAGAGGCAAGGAGAGAAGATAAGAGGCATTAGGATTTAGCCTAGCCAAAGGGTAGCCCTCGACCCACTCCACCCAAACACGGGGAGACACACACACACTCAAACACATTGTCCCTGTGTTTACAGTGAGGGTGATCCAGTGTGTGACGGGTGGGGGGGGGGGCATCTGTGTTCGCCCGCCGCATTCCTGCTCAGATCAGTGCAGTCAGGCACGACGCAAACCGAGTGACGCCTCGCAGCGCAAACCTTCTTAAAGCACAAACACAAGCGCACACACACACATACACACACACGTACTTGGACTGATGCAGATTCAAGGTGACATCAGCGAGTTCATAAGGAGGAAAGAAAAACTCTTTTACGAGGAGAGAGAGAAGGAGAGATATAATGCCTGCAGCTATGAAGTCCACACAGGAAGGCCTCGTTCAACTTCTCTTTGAAGTGCATGCTCATTGTAAGTTTGTGTGTGTGTGTGCGTGTGTGTGTGTGTGTGTGTCTTTGAGGTTTGCTCTATTTTTCTGCCTCTCTCATTTTAACATGAATACACTCTCCTCTATAGAGCTACATGCACATCAAAGCCATGTCTTGGCCTTCAAAGGCTTAACTTTTAGAATACATCTCTCTCTCCTCTGCCTGGCCAGAACTTAGTGTAAGCACTGCAGGGCACAGGGTTAACACACACACACACACACACCCCGATACGGATACCCACAGTACACCCCGATCACACACAAACCCCGTGTACTGTATGACAGAGGAGATGTGAGACTGAAGACTGACATGCTCGGCGTACGTTTGAAACATAGCATCATAAATATCTGGTCGTTCTATCACTGTAGGTCCATACAAAGGGTGGGCAATATGTCCAAAGTGAATATCACTATAATTATCAAACCATTATCTCAATATTCATATGTCAGTGATATTCCATAAAGTATACAAAATCATGTTAAGAGGTTAAACTCATGTTCATCTCAACAAAACCTACAATTTTTACGTATATTATATACACTGTGAACCATGTTGTCTCAATTTAAACATTTTGTAACTGTGATTCAATAGAGGGATGATGATGATTATATCAACAATCCTTACGTCATCCACATCACTGTACCAGACCTTTTATAGATCTGTCCTAAACAGAGATACTTCAGATGTTTCACTGCCATTACAACTGGTTGCGTCAGTGTTTTTTTCTTACACTGAAGTGTCATTGTAATTTATAATCTGGTGTAAATTTGTCTGTTTTTCTTTTCTTTATTCAGTCACTCTGTTAGGAGTAGTATAGCCTTTAAAAACTTTCTCTGTAAGGAAAAACACAACTTTAAGTTCACTAAAGTAAAGTAGGCAGGCAGACCTATATGTTAAGTCCATCCCATGTCATTTTCTGCAGCTTAAAAGGGATATTTTAGTTAATGCCAGTCCAACGTTACATTACATTCACTAGCTGTAACTATACTTTAAAAGTACCAAAACTGTAACTGTGGACATATTAGTTACATGTGATTTTCTCAGATAAGCACCACATTCAGAATTTTGAAGTGTGAACTATATGTTCATTATGTACACAAACATTTGGTCTTTTTTCTCCTAGAATTTTTAAATGTGTGTTGCTTATTGTTGAACGTTGCAGCTGAAGTCTTTTCTGCTCAGGTTTCTCCTTGAAGTCTTGCAACTTTTTCCCTCATCTACAGCTCCTGCATGTGACTCGGTTTCATGAGCAGGATTTATTTTCCAGTAGACTATAGACTACATACTCCTTTGAACTCCAATGAATGTCCCGTTCTGCAACTAAAAGGTGTTCTCGCCACTCTTCTCCTTCGTCTTGCGTTACTCTATTCAGTCTCCATCGTTGCCGGGATCCATTTCCTTCCACTTCTTTGATTTTGATTCGGGCAGTGTATAGTTGTGAGCACGATATGTGGTACCATTAGCTGTTAGCACCTCTGCAGCTTCACTGTTATCACCTGGAAATGTGCACTTCTTAATGGGTGATTGAAGCTTCTCAGATCTGAGTAGACCCGGTCTGAGCACTGTCTGTCCAGCCGTGTGAGAGTCTCTAACGGGGACGTGTGAAATGTGTCACTTCCTTTACACTCCATCCATCCGTCCATCCATCTATCTATCTATCTCTGTCTGTTTTTTTGCCCCCTACTCTAATACACTGAACTCCACAGACCTGAAGGATTTCCTGAACATGACAACAACATAAACAGATGTACAATAATCAACATGACAGTATATTAGTCAATGTCTGTTGCATGTACAAACCTCAATCATGAGATATTTTGAAAAAAAGACATAACAGAAACAAACAATAACAACAATAACCAAAAACGGACTAAATCAAACCCTCACAGCCTCCAAACAGCAAAAACACTTAACACATAATAACAGGCAAGAAAACAGAGAAAAGGAAATACTAACACCTAATCCGTATTATAAAAATGAATGGCATTTTTATATGGAAAGCTTAACTCCCTCTAAGGATAATTACAGGATGACAATCTATCAAATACATGTATTTTACAAAAATTCCACTATAATTAAATGTGTGCTGCTAACCAAATCTCAACTACAATAAATCTCTCAAAGTGTTTTAAGTGTCAGTATTCCTGATCGCAGTGTAATAAAGTTTAGGAAGATTAAGAAACTTAAAATGATTTATTGATATTCAAGGAATTTCCCATAGCACCTTTAGAAATAAACATTTTCCCGAATAAAATAAGATTAATAAGGTATGACTTTGTTTCATATACATAATAAAAAACGTGAAAATGCCTGAAAAGCTGTGGACAAACAGCACCACTGTCAGTAGTGATGGAAAATCCATCCAGCCATCCATTAGCCATACCCACTAATTGAAAATGTATAATTTTGTGGCACTAATAAGTACCTTCTTGAATGGCTGCATTACATACATCCTAGACATTTATTAGCCTAACTAATATTATTTTTCAAACAGGCCACTGTGAATATAAACACTTTCATCAAAGTATTACCTTAATCTGGATATTCTCGGTAATGTTTGTACGTGCAAACATTTGTCGAGTTTATATAGTTTGTTTTGTTTCGTTTTTTTTTAAAAGACTGGGGAAAATATTTTACCCTGTTGGTATTTAGTTAAATATTTGACAGCAGTTTGTCTTTCTGCCTGGTCATTTGTCACTTGTTCTTCTCTCCAGCTCTTCATTTCTCTGCCTTTGTGGAATGTCTCTCTCTCTCACATACTTGCTTACTATTGCTGTATTTACACACACACACACACACACACACACACACACACACACACACACACACAGAGAGAGAGAGAGAGATTTAGGGCCTCATTATGCAGGAATGTGCAGTATTTCTTTAGATTGTGTGTGAGTGTGGATGCTGAGATGCTGCTCCGTAGCAAAGTAAAGATAGCGCTCTTTAGAACCTCCCTGACAATTTCCTCTGGCTAATGACACTCAAGCCTTATCAATACTCAGCCAGCTCCTCTGTCTGCCCTTCCTCACGCACTCGCCCTGCAACCCCACACACCACGGCCTTTATCTTGATTCAAACAGCACCAACATCTCCCATATTTTTGCCCTGGCTGCTCTTCCAGCTACTGTATACTCCACACCCACACCTTGCTGCAATCCCCGCCCCCTGCGCAAAGGTGTATGTTTAGGGTGTGAGAATTAGAGGTTGGAGTGCAGGATATGGCAGCCCATAAGGACTAAGTGCAGGATATAACAGCCTGCGTGTGTGTTTAGGAGAGGGAGAGGGATGGAAAACAGTAAAAAAAACAAATGTGTGCTGTTTCTCACCTGAGTGATTAATGTTTGCAGGGCAGCTCTCACTGCCCAATAATGTCTTTATGTGCAGCTGAGAAGATAAAATGCCGGTTTGATGATGTAAAAGAAAGGCAACTGAAGATTTCTTTTGTTTGTTTGTGGTTTCAGTCAAGGTGATGCAGTTCAATAGGGAGCGAGCTGCACCGGACGTGAGCCAAGAAGAGCATTCACACAACTTCAGCATCGGGAGCCTGCCGACTGAGACCGGCTTCAGGTACACGGATTTCACTCATTCACACACACGCAAGCCCCTTTCAGACACGCACCATGTTACGTAAAAGTGCTGGAAATCTTACGTGTCACTCTCATATTTGAATAAGCCACAGAGTTGCCTCTCTGTACTGCAAACTGCAATCTTTTTTTCTGCTCCGGTCTGAATTGAATGCCGTGTCGTTAACATAAAGGCTGCAGCAGCACAAAGTTAAATAAACATAGAGAAATATTATAAATGTGGGTCTTGGGTTGGGTCCAATTTGCCACCTGGTGTGGGACAAAAATCCTCTGAAAATCACAACATTCATCAGACCATCAGTCTCCCTTCTTAAATGTTCAGCTTTGATCCATGCCAACTGCTCACAGTATGAATATCTAGCAAAAGGTTGTATACATACAGCATATGAGCAACTAGCAATTAGTCCAAACCTAACATCTTGGTTTTTTTTTTATTTTTTAGAATTCTATATTCTCTATATTCTCTTCCTTCATATCGTTATTTTCCAACTCACTGCATTTTTCAGCTGTACCATCGCCCCCTTTTCATGTACCGGAGACCAAATATTGCACAATCATTGTCTTTTCATATTTGAATAGATGCAAAACAAATCCATTAGTTAAGCTTTAAGTTCAAGGCTGGCCACATTCTATATTTTTGCTATTGTTGAACAAATCCCTTGAAAAGCCCAAAACCAACAATGTGTTTGTCCGTTTTTTTCCGACTTCTTCAGCCTGTCTTTGGCCCCAAGCCCATTTTTTTCCTACTGAAGATGTATATATCTTTTTAAAGAAGGGCTTGATGATTTCCTTCACTAAATCTGGAGTAAACTGGTGTTTTTGTTGCGGACTATTTTCAACCACGAATTTGCAGCGCTAGTCAATATTTACAACAGCAGGATTGACTCCAAATAAAGTGCCCACACAGCGCCCACATTCATGATAATAAAGGAACATGTCATCCAGTGCAACATTGTGGCTCACTGATGTGTTTTAATAGTTTTTTGACAACAACGGAGCTCTATGGCACAGAGGAATAAGATATATCAGGCCATACTTAATAATACTTAAGATCAATTCATTGTTGGTTATAGTCTTTTTATGGGATTTGTGGACAATAAGAAAAATATAGAAAATCACCAGCCTCATCCTTAAACAGACAAATTAAGCCCGCAGTGTCACATATTCTACATGTGCTATTATTTGTGTGACAGAGAGGGCTCCAGTCTGGAGGAAGTGGTGGAGAAGCAGGCTGACCTGATAGAGTACCTGAAACAGCACAACACCTTACTGAGCAAGAGGCTGCTCAACCTCACCGCTCAGCACTGACCACAGTCCAGCCTCCTCCTCCTCCTCCTCCTCCTCCTCCTCCTCCATGTGGAGCAACCACCGCACTCATCATCCTTTCAACGCTCTGCTCTCGTAACACAAAGGAGAAGGGGATCTATGGGTTTGAAAGAGAGGACTGAAGCTAGAAGAAACACTGGATAAAAGACTAAAAGTAAGGAAATCCCTGTGCACACAAGCACCTGTGCGTGCAAACTTAAGACGGGAGGGCTCCTCTGCGAAGCATCCTCACCTGAGATGGACAGATAACGCAGGAGGAGGTGAGCTGTAAGTGGAGGAAAGTTAAAGAGGCGAAGTGGGAGGAGGAGGAGGAGAGAGGAGTCATGGGTCGCAGATCAGAGGTGAGGGGTTTTTATCACTGTTAACGACCCCCGGTGACCCATGTATGCTGCCGATTGTGTTACTGTGAGAGGAACAGAAGAGCCCAAATTGTTTTAGTGATCATGTGCACTACAGGAGGGAGAGGTTATCACTTATCAGGGTCAAACAAGAGAAAGAGATTGAGTAACGCTGTAAAAGGTCTGTGCTATTTTATGTCTGGATGTGTCTGTATGTGTGTGTAAATGCTTTATTTGTTTTTTTCTATCTGTTCAGTCATTACGTGTGTGTATTTGTGATCAGATTCCAATAAATCTTTAATATTCTCCTGTTTTTGTTTATTTCATTGAAGCCTTTTCAGGGTGACAGCTGACACAGTTGCTTCAGCGAAACCCAAGTAAGTGACTGCAGTTTTGTGTTTTGACAAGTGTTTATTTTGTATAATGCACCGTGAGAGCTAAAAGAAAGATCGCAAACAACAGAAACACAGCAGTGTCAACATTAGCTTGGTGTGAATGCCTTTTCCCGCCTCGCCTTTTCTGTGTTAAATTTCAACAGTCACAGGAATCCACGTTAACGAAATATCGAGGTCGTCATTTGAGCCCTTGGTGTTTGTGCCCCATTGTGATTTCTTTATGCTCTGGCGTCCGTAACTCCGCAGGGAGCGCTGCATTTACGACTCCTTTCCCACGTGGCTTCTCCTGGGAGCCCGGAGTTATCTGGAGTATTGCAGGTATCAGGAGCCCTGTTTGATTTTGGGCTTTTAGGTCACACATGTAAAGATACTGTTTTACTCTGTTCTTACTAAAAGTATCCCAAATTTAAATGAAGTCTGGCTTAAAACCTATTGTTATCCTCAAAGTTGCACATTTATTTTGACCCTGTGGTCGATTGTTATTTTACTTTACACATAAACACAATAAAAACAAAACACTACATTGATATTTTTTTATTAAAAAGTTTTAAATGTAATTCAATAAACATTTGAAGTGCATACATGCATTATAAACACTTTGTAGGAATACTATGTGGATGCTGTTCATCATAGCTGCAGTCACTAAGATGTTTCCAGCTCTTTGGTCCGTAGCTTTTAAGTCGTGTGTCGAACATACTTGATGACAGATGTGGTTGTTGCAGCTCCTTTTTTCCTTGCTCTTGTTCAGTACTCAAATATTGGCTTTTGAGGACGAAGAGGGAAAGATGCTTGCAACTGGACAACCCCAGATCTGTGGCCACCAGGATGCCAAAACATTTAATTAATCAATATTTTCAATCATGCTCAAGCTAAAGTTGAGCTTGATTTTGAACAGTTTCTTGTAGCTCTTTTGCAGCTGCATACACAGTACATGACAGTCTTTAGGTGGCATATTCATGGTGTCCCGTAGTTTTTTTTCCCCCCACTTTACAATCTATGTCTTCATACTGGGACCCGTCCATGGTGTTTGGCCCGCACACTGCAGTTGCTTCATATTCATATTTCTCTCTTTAGGTCACCATCATTCTTGTGCTTCAACCTGTAATGGAAAAAAACACAATTTAGTGTCCTGCTAAAAGGAGTTCAGGTAAGACAAACACAGCTTAAAGTAAGTGTACAGGAGTACAAATTAAAGCTGAAACTCCCCTCTCTCTCCCCAAACACTCCTCATGGCACTAAAGCCTTCCTCTTCATCGTTAGTGAGATTTATGTGAGCCTTGTCCCCCCCTGCACTCCTGTTCTGCGTGAATACACACCTCTGCCACTAATCACACGCGCCTTCTTAACTGCCACCTGCCAGCTCTGTAACCTGGTTTTGTTCCATGTATCACACAGCTCGGCTCATAACCTCTTTTACGCAGAAACACATGTACGAGTGCACATGTCTTACCTTAGGGGAAGGGTACTCTGGAGTGGAGGGGCAGGCAGCGTCTGTGTGGGCAGTGGTGTCTGTGGTATTTTCTCCTCAGGTTCAGGAAATCTGAAAGAGAGAGATTGTTTTAATTCTAGCATGCAGAATAAAGCCACTGCATAAGCAGATTGTTTAAATGTGTAGCCTACGAAATATATATTTTAATGTAAGCTAGACTGCTAGCACAAATGAACTGCTTATCAAATCTAAATGTATGTGTAAAAGCAAGATTTATGTCTGCAGGTGGACCCCTGCATATCACCTGACAGGCCTAATTAATCCCAGATGGAGGAGAGGAAAGTCAGCCGGGCTTTTTAGCACCAAAAGAGATAAAACATCTTCTACAGTCACCATTTTCCAAATAAGTATAATTTTGAAACTAACAAAGCCTAATTATGGCCTAACTTAACCTCTGTTGATCATACAAAAACCGGCTTTCATTAGTTTTAATGTTTGGACCCATTTTGCAACAGCAGGGCGACCCCCTTCTAATAAACTGGGACACACAGACCTAACACATGATTATTTTTAAACGTCCCTAATAAATCCATCTTTGATTCCCGCGGTTCACAGGCTGCCAGCCAAGCCCAGGAAGAGATAAACTGCCAGATGACTTTATGACTCCCTCTTCCTCCCCCACCTCTAACGTTACCCTCTGAAAGACACTGCTCCCCACGCCCGAAGCTAGGCTTCTTTACACTTGGCACTGCTACTCCATGTCATGTTAATAAAGCTCGGGTATTTGCATGGCGTTTTAACACCGTGATTAACAAAAGCGCGCCGGAGTGCCTTCCAGCCGGGGACAAAGGGACTCACTGGGGTCGCTGTGCGATCCCCGGCGGCGCTCCGCTCCTGTCCCTCCCTACCTCCCTCTTCCTCTCCTCTCCATCATCACATGAACTCAATCACGACCTCAAGCCCCAAAGCCTCTCTGTTTAACAACCGCTGTTTGTCTCCGCCGCAAGGCCGACGAGTAGATAACCGCAAACCAGCTTGGATTTGCTCAAAAAGCGCACCTGCTACGACAGGCAGGAGCAGCATAATGTCCATGTTAGCAAAACTAAAACTTGTATCATAGGCTATATAGGCTTTATAAAAAGAGTTGGAAAATGAATATTAAAGTTAAACGTTATCATATAAAACGCAAACATACCACAAATTAGTTATACTAGTGCTGCATTCAAGTCATTGCAAGGCAGCTAATTAACCCCATTTCTCATCATGTTCTCACACCAGATAAATGGATATGAAGCCTAAAATGTAATAATTTTGTCGTGTTAAATATTTGTAGCGGTTTGGGTAGCAAGATACAAAAAAATATCTCAATTTTAGTCTGTTTTTAGTTAGCCAATTCGATTGTCTTAGTGTCATTAAGCAACTGTGTGATTTAATTTTAGATGTAACAGCAGCGAGGTTGGCTTTGCAGCTGTTTTGCTACCGGTTGTTGGCACTTAGTTATTTTACTGGCGAGGCTCACGTTAACGGTTTTTCCCAGTCGAGTTTTCGTATTTACGGACTGTACGCCAACTCATGAACGCGCCATATATTGAATGAATTCGTGCGTTAGCTACATCGCGCCATGATGATTGACGGGGCGTCATTTTATTTCGGAGTGTATTATTGCGCGTGTAGTATTACTGCATACAAAAAAAGCGAAGACTAAATCATATTTTTTATATTTTATTTTATATAGGTTTGTTGTCAGTTTAACTTATGTTTAAGCTAGGTCTGTATCACCAGTGAGAGTTAAGCTAGTTCATGTAGGAAGAAGCGCAAGTACTGTTGCTATGGTTACCTGTAGTTCGCAGTGATTTAGAACGCTGTTGAAAACTGCTGACAGGGACTATGTTTGAACTGCCCTGGTCGATTTTAACGGACACCTGCCGGCCATTAGAGAATTGTGGACGGTAAAGTTTTGGGATGCTTACCTGGTCTGGCAGAGGAGATGGGTGCTGCAACAGCTGCGAGCAGCAGGAGCAGGTAGAGCAGGTTGAAGATCCTCATGGCTGGGCAGCGGTTAGCTTCTGAGGAGCTTATTAATGATAATTTTCCAAAAGTCCCTTTGGCTCTGAGCTGGACTTCAGCGTGGTTCAGTTCTCTCTTACAGTCCAGAAGGCCCTCCACGGGAGAATCCAGCACAGAGAAGTACCTCTTTTCTCAGGATAATCTGTATGTCCCTGAGGATTGTGTGTGTCCAAAGTGTTTGTGTGTCCAGTGAGAGTGTGATTGTCTCTGTGTCTGAGAGCAAAGTGACAAAGGTGCCTTTCCCCCCACCTCCTTTATACAGCCTTTTAGAAGGAGGGGGGAGTATGAGGGGTTGTGTAGCTCCCACAGCAGCCCCCACCTCAACCCCTGACACACACACACACACACACACACACACACACACACACACACACACACACACACACACGCACTTCAGGACTGCACATATTGACCCCACATGTAGAGGGTAATTCAAATGACAGGAAGCCCCCTCCCTACCCTCTAACTGCCCCTTGAACACACACTCTCCTGCATGCTGCATTTTGTGTATGCATGAATGTGTGTGTGTGTATGTGTGTGCAACTATGAGTGGTTGAAATGTTTAAGAGCGGATGAAGCAGGCAGTGTTGATGTATCGCTTACAACATTAGAGCAAAGATTTAAGAAGCTGTCGCTGAAAGTAGCAGGTTCTGAGGAGAGCCAGATCCCTCCTCCCTCAGTTGTCCCCTACCCCCGCACTGTGGAGGACACACACATCTGGGGCTTTTGGGTGCTGGGGGTGGTATTGGAGGTGGGCGTTTGCACTGAGCATTTTGGGGCCAGGGTCCTGATTGAATGAAATCCAGTGATGCACTGGACTAACAATACTCAAAGAAGTCTGACTGTCTGTCTGTGATGCTGTCTACTGTCAGTCTGCACGAGTGTCTTTCTTTGTGGGGAGGGTGTGTTTGTAGGTTTGTAGTTCAATGGATAAAACTGTATTTTTTGCATTTTTCTAAAAAGCAATCCATAGCATGACTGTTTTTTTTGTTTGTTTTTTAGGGAAGTGTCATCTGTAAAAATTCAAATTTAAGAACTGTCAAGTACTGAGGGAATCTTCATTATTTATTCTTTAATCACCAATCAATTTTCATGTGTGATAATTAGGCTTGGGTGTAGAACCTTAGTACTTTCTTTTAGAATCGGCCAAAATGTGTTCGAAACAGTATTGAAATTTGTCAAGTTTTGAAAGGTAAGCTGACATCAAATGTGTTGTCAGATTTCTAACCTTGTTTACTTATTCTTTGATAAGATATACAGTACCAGTCAAATGTTTGGTCCCTGATTTAAAACAATTCTGCCAATTTTGGTTAATTTGGTTAATTTTGTTTAAGCAACATTGGTGCACCGCTGCTTGTGTTTAGACAACATTAAAAAAGTGTTTTTATAGAAAACATGTTTGTATTTCTTATATTTATATGTCTTAAAGTAAGGTATCAAAACTGTATTGGTACAGAAGCAATGCCACTGTATCTGCACTAGTATTGAAATATTCAAAACAATACCCAGCCCTACTTCTCATGCAGGTTGTCAGTTGGTGGTGTACCAGGGGATTTTCTTGCAGCAGGTAACCCAGTTCACTTGGCATTAGCTCTGCGGTTGCCGGTGGCTTTTGCAAAGTGTTGAGACTCATTAGCGTGTCTGCTTACGGCCGTCTCTGTGGACTGAGACTCTCCATTCAGCACCCAGCTAATGAATTAACACATTAAGATGAAATGTCAGCCATTACATGTGAATGAGGATTAGAGAAGCAGCAGGACACTAATGGACCGGGGGCTCGAAACAGTCACAGAGACTTTGAACAACAACCGGACCGTCAGCTCTCTTTAGCCCTCAAAAATAGACAAAAGACGCCAAAAAGAGTCTCTCTGTTTGTGGTTTTTTTTAGTGGTGTGCGTGTGTGTGTGTATGTGTCAGTGTCATTATGTCTTTGGAAATGTTGCTTTTATTGCTTTATGGTGTTTGCAAAAATGTTGCTTGAAATGACAGAGATTCCTCATGGATTTGGCCAATGTACAAACACATACATTCGCGTACACACACACACACACACTCATCCTGCCGCAAACACTCAGCCGAGGTATGTAGTTCGTTTCTGTGGCGAGCTGCACTTTGCATATCAGCTGCCATTGTCTTTTAAAAAACTTTTATTTTCCCTGTTTGAATATGCTAATTTTGTCTCAATTGTCATTCAGAGCCACCTGGTATCCACTGCTGCCAAATCTCAGTCTCTCTCTGATTCTTCCTATCTGCCCTTCAAAACAGAAACAAGTGAATCGTGCCGAATTCTCCCCACCAGGTTTTCTGTGTGACTGAGTAGAGCGTGTTGTAATATTTGCTCTTCCTGGGGATTATACGTCTTTACAGGGATTACCCAGCCTGCTCAAACACTCCCCTACGAGAGAGACACACACACACACACACACACACACACACACACACACACACACACACAGACAGAGGGCAACCTCCTATTAAACTGCTTCAGTACCTTGGCACCGCTCCTCCACCGGTAAAGGTTGTTCTTTGGTGTGTGATAATTAGTGTTTTTGGTACCGACCAAATGTGTCCACCTACAAAATATTAACAAAAATGCCCATCATAATTTTCCAAGGTGACGCCTTCAGATGTCTTGTTTTGTCCCATCAACAGTTCATAACCCAAACACATTCAGTTTATAATGATATAAAACAGAAAAAAACAGCAAAATCCTCACACTGGAGAAGCTGGAACCAGAAGCTGTTTGGTGTTTTTGCTTCATAAATGACTTAAATGGTTATTCAGCTATAAAAATTGATGGATATATTTTCTGCTGATTGCCTAATCTATTAATTGACTAATCGTTTCTGCTCACTTCTTTGGTGCCAACTGAAATGTGTCTGTAGCACTGACCATCGAAAACTGAAGCACTGAAAGTCTGCTCAGATTCGTATTAAATTGGGCTTATTCTTTGATTAGATATTTCTTCATTTAAATCAAACTGTTGCCAATTTCCAACTGTTTTAAGTTGTTGTTTTGAAACGATTAGTCTGTTAACAGAATATCTGTAATTTGTTTTGTAAAAATAGCAAAAATTCACTGGTTTCAGCTTTTAATGTGTAAACATTTGCTACTTTTCTCAGGTTTATTTGATTGCAAATTGAATACATTTGGGTTTTGAACTGTTGGTCAGAAAAAAAACGAGCACATTTAAAGACACTTTCAACTCTGGAAACTTGTGAAAGGCATTTTTAACCGTTTCACTGACATTTTATAGACAGATTTACATATTTTAATGGTTAATCGAGACCATAATCTGCATATTAAAAGGTTATTTGCAATCCTAATCGGTACCAAATCTAAGGTCTTGTATCAGCAATAGTATCTCTAAATTTTACATTATACCCAGCCTTAGTATTGATCTTACCACTCACAATGAGCATCCCTCAGGATCTTTTCACTTTAATGTGTAACTGAACTCAACAGGCACTGTGCACGGGATAACTGGAGAGTGAAAGTCAGTAATCAGAATATAATTAGACGTCCACGTAGTAATCTGCTGCATGTAAGGAAACAATTCAAAATGTACTTTGATGATCACAAAGTTAAATGTCAGGCTACAAGTGGAACAGTGTGCATTATCCCATTTTCCTCTGCCACTTTGTCCATTTCAAACGCGTTGTGGATGAGTGTGTAACTCAGGAAAGAGTTGGACAGAGTGAGACCGCGGACCTGCTGTTATTGCTACTGTTTTAGTAGTCAGGGTCTTCCTAGTTGCTGTGATCTTTACGACCACAGAGGAAGCTTCAGCCTCTCCTCCCCTCCTGAATTTTCACTTTCTTCTTCCTCTCCCATCATCTCCTGACCAGGACACACAGATAAAGAACTTCCTCTCTGATAAAACGTGTTAGAAGGAACAGTGCATCATAAAAAGACTCCACTGAGACAAACGTTATTGCATACCTGTACACAGGTACGCTTAACGTGGACAAATAGTTATATACATACAGATAGGTAACAAATTAAAGGGAAAAAACACAATAAAGTGTCTTAGGTCAGTCAGATGTTGCTCCACCACGAGCCTCCAGAACAAGAAAGATTCTCCAAGCCTTTTTGAACTCTACTGGAGGGATGAACACAACTCTAATAAAAGATATTCCCTTATTTGATGATTTGATGATGGCGGTGGAGCGTGCTGTCCAACACATGGGCCCAAAATCTCCCACAGGTGTTCTGTTGACTCCGGAGGCCATAGCATAATTCACATTAGGGCTGGACAATATGACGATATATACCTTGAGGCAATATAAATGTGTCTACCGTCAGAGATTTTGTCATAACGATACTGTGGCAGCAGCTATCTATTTAATGTCTCTGGTTGTGACCTTTGTGGGCAGCAATGTGATGAAGTAATTTGATTAGTCAGGTATTAAATTCACTGGATTAACTAAAAACAGACTCGATTAGTCGCTTGAGTTATTTCTCAAGCAAAAACATGCAAATATTTGCTGATTTCAGCTTCTGAAATGTAAAGATTTTCTGTTTTGTATTGTATGATAGTGAACTCAATATCAAAACAAGTAATTTGAATAGGGCCACATTTGGCTCTGGGCAATTTGTGATACACATTTTCCACTATTCTCTGACATATTACTGACAAAGCTATGAATCAATTAATTGAGAAAATAGTTGGCTGATTAATTGAAAATGAAAATAATCATTGGTTGCAGCCCTAACTGATATCATCATATAAAATTACATATTCCGTGATAGAGGATTTTATCCATGTCGCCCACATCATTGTCATACACATCAGACCTTTCATTGACCCCGTATGTCATGTATGGAAGCATCTGCATTTGTTTATTAAAGTTTTTCCTTTAATTTGTCACTTGTTGCGAGCGCAACCAATTGAACCGATTGCAAGAGTTATAAAAATATGACCCAAGTTGTATTGACCATAGTTTTGCTTTAATATAAACTCATTCAAGTGGATACTGAGGAGAATGTAGGTGATAGATTGAGCAGCAGAGATGTTATGTGCCGTGATGTCTGAATTGTTTGAGTGTAGTCCAGTGTGTGTGTGTACGAGTGTTGATTGTGATCTGATGGGTCAGTTCGTTGTCCATCGTTAGAGTGATAGTGGGTCTGTTGTCATGCCATAAGGTCGTCAGTGTTAATGAGGGCCGCAGCCAGCCAGAGCTTAATTACTCTTAAGACCCTTTATCTCCAATTGCCCAATACAGACCCCAATGGATGCATATACACATGAACAGCAGTGAACACCCAATACACACATAAACAGTATGGACCATGAGGACACATCACACAACACAAATGAGCCGGGTGGGTTTTTTTTTTCTTCTTCTTCTTCTTCTTCTTCTTCTCCTGCACTCTGTAAAGACAGAGATGGAGTCTCACAACGGTTGATTAACTTTGTCTTTATTCTGGGGCGCCTCCTCCCCTCCGCATCGGCAACTAGACGGCTGACTGTGGTGGAGGAGTGACGGAGGGCTCCGGGGTCAAGGGGCAAACTCAACAGGGAGCAGCCTCTAACCCCCCAGGATGTCACCCCAATAGGGCTTCAGGGGCCAAAAGTCACTTGGTTTGTTAAATCCTAACCCAGACACAGCGGCTTCTCTGGACACACAAACCCAGTGTCCATGTTGCAGACTGATTTTTAAAGTGCAGTGTGGATCGTTCTTGTTTTCTGGCCATACACATAAGTAGCTACAAATATGGAAAGGACAAAGAGAAAAGCATCAGGTTTCTGCCTAATTTTCTGCTTTTACTCATTAACTTTGGCTCAGTCTGTCAGGGTCCTTTTTCAGTGGAATTTAATGTAGCGTTGATGTGATTCTGTATGTAAACTGCAGCTGGAGCTAAAGATCCTAGAACAAGAGCACGTGTAATTTTTGAAAGTTGTGGTGGCACAAAGATGTCAGTGGGTCGTGCAGACCAAATTACATAATTGACAAAATGTCACTGTTCACTCAGCATGTATTCCAAATGGCTCTAGTTTTACCAAAAACATACGGTGGATAGAGCTTTATGTACTTTTTGACCTCTTTTGACAGGTCCATCCTGTTGAGGACCCTAACACAATCCAATCAATCAAATGGTTTTATTTTATAGACACCAAATGACAGAGATAGGACCAGTAATTTGTGTCCTCAGAGGAAGCATTGCATGAGCAATAAAAGTCAGGGGAAGAATTTTCCCAAAGCAGGTGCTTGGTGTTATTTGTGAAGCTCTTGACCACAAAATAACAGTCGAAAGTGAGAAAAATTGAGATTTTTGTTCTTATCTTGTAATTACAACTCATCAGTTAAGTGTAGTGAGTGCATTGCTAAGGACGCAAATCCTAATTTAACGAAGTTAAGGGGGATTTTGACATCTCCCATCATACTACAAATTTGAATGTAGACTCGTTAATTTATTAACTGATAATACTGATAATATCCTCTTCATGTTAATACATGACAGTCATCAAACGTTGACTATTTCCATATTTGTATAAGATGTTACTGATTGGCATCACTGTTGGTTGACACGTTTATTGTTGTCTTATTATTGGTAAAACTTAACATTATGTGCCATAATGATATACTTAAAACAAAACAAATAAAATATGAAGTTTTCACTTCATTTGAGTAATTTGTGAGAACATCACAGTACATTGAAAACCCTGCAGTACACCAGATCAAGATAGACTTTTACTTCATGGCTTCTGTCCAGCTTGCTTGGTGATCACTCTCTGCTTCCTGTTAAATGGTCGCGACTTCTTTGCTTCATAGACGCCTTTTTCTGAAAGAGAAGCAGACATACGTTACAGTGTGCAGCATTAGACAAGCTGACATGTTGTCTGTGTGTGTGTGTGTGTGTGTGTGTGTGTGTGTTTGTGACAGCAGAGGAGGAGTGTGTTACCTGGATGTGCTGCTTGTGGTTGGATGCAGACTGAAGCCAAGCTGAAGAGCGAGAAGATGACGAAGGCAACGATGATGAAGGTCACCTCAAAGCCAGAGAACGGCAGTTCCATTGACAAAACTACCCAACACAAAGCACGTGATTACATTTTGTAACGTCTTCACAGAGAGAACTAACATTAAGAACATAATGCATGACACAGAAACAGACAAATCATCTCCGCTGATCTTATAATAATAATAATCTTTATTTATAGAGCACTTTTCAAAATGCACGTTACAAAGTGCTTTACAAGGAGAGCAAAATAAAAAATTCAAGTCATAAAATCAAGAAGGTAGATACCACTACAAGATAAAAACATAATTGCACTGTCTTGCAAATAAAAGACAGTTCTAAGAAAAATTGAAGTCACGTAAAATCAGGAAAATAAAAGACAGTTCAAAGAAAATTTAAAACTCAGGTGAAATCAGGGAAGGCTCTCAGATAAAAGTATGTTTTAAGAAGGGATTTAAAGGAGATCACTGACTCAGCCGGCCTGATTTCCTCGGGCAGATTGTTCCAGAGCTTCGGGACGCTGATTGCAAACGCTCTGTCCCCTGTAGTTTTCAGCCGGGCCTCTGGAACAGACAAAAGACCTCTGCCCGAGGATCTTAAAGTACGTACCGGTGCGTACGGTACTAACAGGTCAGAGATATAGCAGGGAGAGAGGCCATGAAGAGCCTTAAAAGTAATCAGTAAAATCTTAAAATCTATTCTAAAACATACAGGGAGCCAGTGTAAGGAAGCTAAAACAGGAGTGATGTGATCACGTTTCTTGGTTCTGGTTAAAAGCCTGGCAGCTGAGTTCTGTACAGTCTGGAGTCGATCAATAGATTTTTGGTTCAGACAGGTAAAAAGGCTGTTGCAGTAATCCAGGCGTGATGAGATGAAAGCATGTAAGATGGTCTCTGTATCTTTAAAAGTTAAGACATGGCATATCTTACAAGAGATACAGCTCACACCCAACACAGTGTATCGTGATCCTTTACATACTGTGCATATTTACATGTGCATATACAGCATGAGTTCACCCATGCTTGAATGTACAATAGAAGGTTTTAATGATTATCTGTACTTTCCACCTCATTATCTTGACTACCTACATGTTGTATTTTATTGTATTGCTGCCAGATTTATAAAGTAGAAAGGGTCAAATTTTCTGTCTTTGCTGAATCATGATCACATCTTGCCGTCATTTAAAAAGCTCATTCCATATTGCAAACATTCGGTTCCAGTGTGCATACACTGACATTTCTTAATCTTTATATGTGCATGACTTAGATTTTGGTTGATCACAGCCCCATATACAGGATTTACATTATAATCCAAGGATGATATATTCAGCCACAGCAACGGGGCTATTAACAGGGATATTAAACTAAATGTTGAAGTTAAAAATGAAAATTGCTCAATGAAAGAAAGATTTTTTGGGTAATTCATAGACAACTGAACTCATTCTGGACCTTTTTTGTTTTTTGTTTTTTTTACGCACCTGCTACCAAACCAGTTTATGCTTGCATGTGTGGACTACTTTTTGTTTTCACTTCATCCGTTCACTATTTGAACCACTTAACTAATCTGAGATGTGGGCAGCAAATTAGAGGTTTGGAATCAGGATAATATACAATGTGGATAAAATTAGGATTTGTCTGGAATTCATAGTGAAACTACAAGTTATTGCTAGCTTAAATGCACATTATCCACATACTACAATTATAATAAGAATTTGTTTGTCAGCACATAAGCCGCTGTTTCACATTATATACTTGAAAAGTAGTATTTTTATAGCAATATTGTTCACACACAGCTTGAGGTGCAGTAGCATGTTGCCTCCACCAGAGGGCCTTATAACCTTGTTAACTGTAACTTTTGTCATTGAAAGATAGATTCTATATAGACAGATAGATAGACAGACATATAGATAGAAAGATAGATAGATAGATAGATAGATAGATAGATAGATAGATAGATAGACAGATAGATAGATAGATAGATAGATAGATAGATAGATAGATAGATAGATAGATAGATAGATAGATAGATAGATAGACAGATAGACAGAGTTTCAGCTTGAAACATTTGAATAATCTATTCAGTTCACATGACCTCTGCAGTATCAGATGCTGTGGGTAAGTATCACAAAGTTAGGAAATGCACCATGGTATCGTAGTGGGAGTGGCTGGGTGAAATTGGAGGCAAGGCTCCCATAAATAAAACAGTCAGTGTCAGTCAGTACTTCAGTGAATTCATTTTTCATTTTCAGTCGAGTTTCATGATCAAACTCTTTTTCTAAACCCTAAACCTAACTTCCACCAGAATGCCATAGCTGTCTCACTTCAACCACATTTTTACTTTCTTAATGTTAACCATAAAGTAATCACAGTATGAACCCCTACATAAACATGCCCTTCTACTGGTTGTCATGCCTGTTTGAAATAATACATTAACAGGTATCATTTATGTTGCACCATGCAGTTTTGTATTATCACAGAGAGGCAGAATGAGTCATAATGGGCAAACACAGATGGCCTGTGATTCGCACATTTTTCTTGCTGTTGTAGATCTGCTCCACCCTTTGATCCCTGACAAGAATGATTCAGGCGTCTCATTCTTGCAGAATAATTCAAGAGCTCACTCTAATCCTGCCAGCACACCTTTTGTTTCTAACCTAGATTTTGAAGAGCCTCTCCGGAGCTGTACATTTCAGTCAGAGATGACACATTTTCCTTGTTTGAGCAAATCAAACAGCGAGATACAACAAGAAAAGTTGGGGGGGGGGGAGTAGATAGAAGGTTTTGAGACTTACCAGTGGAACAATAACAGCAGCTATTTTCAGATCAAAGTGAAAGGACTTGTGTGTATCTTCACATACACACACTCTCAAAGAGGAAAGAAAGCAGGCGCGAGTTACTCTCTTGGAACAGTTTGTTGAAGCAGGTGTTTGTTTACTGATTTTTTTTTTTTTTACAGTGTACCATCTAGGCCACTCCTTTGTGTCTCATCCTGAAAGCAAACAGCACTAGATCCTATAACAAAGTACACGAACACACACACACACACACACACACGCACACACACACACATGTTCAGAGGTCACCATTGAGACTTTGTTCTGGTAACTGATAACACCCCCACACACACACTCACACAAGGCTTTGGCCTCATTAGGCACCGAACAGGAAGAAGGAGGCGATTGTTGCTCACTGAGGTCAGACGATCAGCTCTTCACACTGCGGTTGTGTTTTTGTCTCTGATGGATGGGAAATGATAAAAGTGGTCACTGCCTTTGGTTTTTCTAAGTATATTAAGATTTTACCACAGTGAAAGAGGAAGAAAATGACTCAGTTTATGGTGTATTTAAAATAAGTCATGTATAAAATAAGATTTTCTATGTAATGTATTAAAACATCTATAAAATAATCTTAACTCAGAGGTGCTTTCACTAGCTTTTTCTGGAGCTTTCAACTGCACACAGAGCCAGTTCCATTCGCCGAAGGACATGAAGTGCAGTGAAAAACTACTAAGTGGACTTGTGAGTTAAGATTATTTTATAGATTTCTTAATACTTAATTTTATTCTATGCATGACTTATTTTATACATCTTCGATTGCATGAGGTCTATTCATGTCTGTTGCCAACGTTGTGATTAAACTTCCATTGCTACAGTTTACATACACAGCAAACAGCATGGAAATAAATAAAACAGCAATATTAAACACAAAGTAATTAAATTATTAAGACGATATCTGGATTAATTATAGAACAGCAAAATTCTAACAAAGAAAATATTTTACAAGGCTGAGAAATAAAAGACAATGCTAAAAATGATTGTTTAATTTAGTAAGGGGGTGTCATGGTGAACTAGCGGTTGTGATGCATAACATATATACTGATTTTACTGGTTTTATTCTGGGCAGGGACCTTCCTCTTCTGTTCCAGATTTCCTGTCTCTAAAGGCTAAAATTCCCAAAAAGTGTAATTTAAAAAAATAAAAGGCAGTGAATTCAGAGCCCTGCAATAAATGCCTTTGTGACATCTGTGAAGCTAATAATGTTGCTAATAATACTGCTAAACTAATGTGCTAAAACTGTTGTGCTCTAATACAACAGCTCTCCAATAAATCCTTCATGAAGGTTAAAATGTTCCGTTTTTGTTGAAACTGTTTTGGAGCGATGTTGATTCAACTTTATGGTCATTTTGGAAGCTGCAGTTTGTGTCTTCTCTCATTGATTTAAGTCAGCTTCACAAAATATCAGAAACACCTCATAATATGATTTTATGTCGCACTTTGCAAGCCAGAAGTACAAACTGCACTCCAGAGGAATTGGAAATACAATGCAGTGACAAAACTCAGGGCACCATTAAGAAATAAAAGAAATAAACAGTAATATTAGACAGAAAGCAATTACATTTGGACAGATTTAGGATGGGAACACAGATAATATTATGGAGCGCTGATAAATCAAGTGATAAACAAGTATGATTAAGTTACGAGGAAAGATGAAAGCGCACTATCATGTTCTATAAAAATGGGTTTTAAGTCGACATTTAGAAAGAATGACGGTGATAGAATATTTGAGACACAAGCCTCAGACACATTTTGAATGAATTCCACAATAATGTTTGAGGCTGCAGTTCGTAGTGCTACACTAATAGATATTGTAGGATATGTTTGTTGTTTTGCCCTGCAGGCTCTAGAGTTATATTGGATTATACTGAGAGGTGTCTCTAAACTCTTATCCACCCCATTTATATTAATGAGGGTAAACTGCAGCGTCCAAAATGACCTTACAGTTGAATCAACGCCTCTCTAAAACAGTTTCAATAAAAAAACAGAACATCGTAACGTTCATGAAGTTAGGATTTATTGCAGCACTGTTGTATTTGACTGCATTAGTTTTAACTTTACATAAAAAACTGGAAACTACAGTACAGTCATAGGTGTCTCTGTTTTTTCCACTCCTATTAGAAAGCTGTATGAAAGTGGCAGTACTCATGCCATACAAAATCCATTGATAATATAAACGCATAAGTGCACTGTGTGAAAGTCAAACAAGACATACGATTCTAATAGTGATTTGGGTAAATAACAAGTTATCTGTAAATTGCCTATATGGACAAAGTCAGACATTTGTGTCGTGTGTTTGTTTGCAGGCGTACCATTCGAGTGTGCACATTCCTCATTGAGCATCCCAGCAAGTGTGAAGAGGACGAAAACCAGGAGAGAGAACACGATCGTCAGCACCTCCAGCTCAGTCAGTAGAGATGCCATCTACACCCGCTGCCACAGCTGTGTGTTGACAGTGAACGTCTCATCTGTAAAAATCACCTGTTTTCCTTACAAAGGTGACATCCCCTCCCATCACACACTGAATCAAAATTAGAATTAATCACTTACCCAGAGTGTGTTACTGGAGCATTGGAGCATTTAGATGTTGACCATCACTCAGCAGCTTCGTGACACATGACACACACACACACACCCTCTCTCTCTGGTTTGTCTCTCTCTATTGGTGTCACACATATGCAAGAACTGTGAAGCGCTGACTAACACATCCCCTCTCAAGTTCATGTGAGATCATATTAACCCTAATTATTAATGGACCCTGTGTGTGTGTGTGTACCAGTAGAAACACCCCATGTAAAATGTATGAATGTGTTCATTTTAAGATTTATGATTACTCTCAGGTGTAGCCTTTTCTCTAGATGCTAGGTGTTTAAAAAACATTTGTGCCCACATTTCATGTCTCTGAGACTGAAACTCTCTGTGGCGATGAAGCTCAAGTGGTTTTCTGCAATTTCCAGTGCAATTGAATGGTATTGTGATGTGTGTGTGCGTGCGTGCATGCATGTACAGTATATGTGTGTGTGTAAAAAGGATGTGGGTGGACAAACAGATCTGGGACACTTATTTGATCGCTTCCCCTCTCAGGCTCTGCTTGTTGAAACCAGAGCTGCTGCCGTCGAGCGTTCACCATGCAAATATTCAGCTCATCATCTTCAGCCTGCTAATGTATCAGTAAATAAAGGCGTAATGAAGTTATATATTCGAGAAGCCTAATGGGTTCGTTGATCATGAAACTCATTCAACACATGAATGAACAAGCACAGTTCACGGCCGGTTGTCAGTGGATATATTTTTAGTGCTGCAGTCTGAGGAAATGGAAAACAATCGTGCTTGACACAAATAATAACATAACTAACTGTAGCATAGCCATTCATGCCTGACTCCTCAGTTTACAATACAACTTTACTGTCAAACTTTATTGTTGTAATAAATCTGCCTTCGACTTTGACCGCACCTCAGCAGTAAAAATACAAAAAAGGTGGAGTGTCCTGGTGGTCTAGGGGGCTTAGGCACCGCACTAAGCTGGTTTAAATCCTATTTATCAGATCGATATCAGTTTGTACATGTTAATGATGAATCCTCTATGCACACCAAAGTTAGTCACGGAGTTCCACAAGGTTCTGTGCTTGGACCAATTCTGTTTACCTTATATATGCTTCCTTTGGGCAATATTATTAGGAAGCACTCCATAAATTTTCATTGTTATGGAGATGATACCCAATTATATTTATTGATCAAGCCAGATGAAACCAATCAATTAGCTAAACTTCAAGCATGCCTGAAGGACATAAAAACCTGGATGACCTGCAATTTTCTGATGTTAAACTCAGACAAAACCGAAGTTATTGTACTTGGCCCCGAACACCTTCAAAACACATTATCTAAAGATATAGTTTGTCTAGATGGCATTGCCCTGGCCTCCAGCGACACCGTAAGGAATCTTGGAGTTATCTTTGATCAGGATATGTCCTTTAACTCCCACATAAAACAAACTTCAAGGACTGCCTTTTTTCATTTATGTAACATTGCAAAAATCAGGCACATCCTGTCTCAAACAGATGCAGAAAAACTAGTCCATGCATTTGTTACGTCTAGGCTGGACTATTGCAACTCTCTACTATCAGGCTGCCCCAATAAGTCCCTTAAGACTCTCCAGCTGATCCAGAATGCTGCGGCACGTTTACTGACAAGAACCAAGAAAAGAGATCATATTTCTCCAATACTAGCTTCTCTACACTGGCTCCCTGTAAAATCCAGAATAGAATTTAAAATCCTTTATCTCACCTTCAAAGCCCTTAATGGTCAGGCACCATCATATCTTAAAGAGCTCATAGTACCCTATTACCCCACTAGAGCACTGCGCTCCCAGAATGCAGGGTTCCTTGTGGTTCCTAGAGTCTCTAAAAGTAGAATGGGAGCCAGAGCCTTCAGCCATCAGGCTCCTCTCCTGTGGAACCAGATCCCAGTTTGTGTACGGGAGGCGGACCCCCTCACATTTAAGAGTAGGCTTAAGACTTTCCTCTTTGATAAAGCTTATAGTAGGGCTGACTCAGGTGACCCCTGAGCCCCCCCTTAGTTAAGCTGCTATAGGCCTAGACTGCTGGGAGACTTCCCATGATGCACTGAGCTCCTCTCTCCTCCCCTTCCTCTCCATCTGTACGCCCCCATATCCCATCAATGCTTGCACACAACTTCTTCCCGTAGTTGTGTGCTTTCTCTCCCCTTTCTCTCTCTCTCTCCTTCTGTTGCTTTCTGCAGGTGTTTCTGCCTCCGGAGCTGTAGGGTCTGGATCTATGGTTGCAGCCACCTGCTGCCCCCTTGCTCCTCCTCTGCACCCGCTGCTGCAGCTGCTGTTGCTATTATTATTAGTGCTGCTGCTGTAATATTGCTCTTAGTATTGTTTCTGTTGGTGTTGACAGCCATGCCATTGCCGCGGCCATTGCGTTACATCTCTGTGTGAAACTGTATTGTGCTGCTGTATGTTCTCTCTCTCTCCTGCTCCCCCCCTCCCCCTTCAACCCAACCGGTCGAGGCAGATGACCGCCCACCTAGAGCCTGTTTCTGCTCGAGGTTTCTACCTGTTAAAGGGGAGTTTTTCCTTGCCACTGTCGCCTAGTGCTTGCTCATGGTGGGAACTGTTGGGTCTCTGTAAATATAAAGAGTCGGTCTAGACTTGCTCTACTCGAAAAAGTGCCCTGAGATAACTTTGTTATGATATGGCGCTATATAAATAAAACTGAATTGAATTGAATTGAATTGAATTAAGCAGCTGACCATGAAATCTCAACATCCCCCAGTTTGAGTCCAGCCTTGGCATTGCATATCATTCCCCATCTCTCTCTCCCCTCATTTCCTGTCACCTCTCTGCTATTGACTCTCTAATAACAATACAATATACGCTAGTCCTGTTAAAAGGAAGGAAAAAAAGAAGTTAAAACATGATTGAGATCGCCAAGCCTTGGATAAAATGCACTTGTAAAACCACATAAGGATCACTGATACACAGAGTGCAGGATCCAGTCTAAAAATACAGTGACATAATACAAGTGAAGGGAAGAAAACTACAAAATCTGGTTTAAAGAATCAAATTGCAGCAGGAATAAACTCGTTTTTGTAATTTATTCACATCATCTTGGTTATGCATCTTGGAAGCACCATGAATTTTATTTTATTTTTTGACTCAAAGAAGAGAACTGTACAGTCAAAGTGAAGAGGACAGTCACTGCCCTGTGCACGTCTCTGGAGACACTTGATTTAATTTACCACTTGAGTTTGTTTGCCTCTTCACCTCAGTCAACCCGCTGCTCTTCAGTGATCACTTTAAGTCACCCATTTTCCAGTTATATCAATCATAATCCTCATGACCTGAGACAATTTGAAATAGGATTACCCCCTCACCACCCAAACACACACACCTACACACACATACTGTGAGGACACTGACATGGGTGTGTATGATTTGTGTAGGTTTTTCACTTCATGGCCAGTCAGACCGCTAATTATTCCTTTAACATGACAGAAGAAATGAGGTGGCCTAACATCTATCAACACATTGTGTCTCACCAGGGAGTGTGTGTGTGTGTGTGAGACTGCTGTCCATGTGCACTAGTTGTGTAAGCTTATTAGCAGCACCACTGGTCAGAGGAGGAGATTGAGGTTAGTCTAAGCCCTAATCCCCATGGACCGTATGCTTATTACCCAGCAAGCACGACAAAATCCTGGCTCCGCCCCTCCGAGAAAGACACACACACACACGCACACACACACACACACAAGTATCACAACACACTTTTTCCCTTCCTCCTTGTT
The DNA here is from genome assembly GCA_008360985.2 of Macquaria ambigua. Taxonomy (NCBI): domain Eukaryota; kingdom Metazoa; phylum Chordata; class Actinopteri; order Centrarchiformes; family Percichthyidae; genus Macquaria; species Macquaria ambigua. The sequence goes on from VMKM01000870.1 coordinate 82,682, forward strand.
TACTGCTCAGCACCATCTCAACTCTTCCTCTCTCTGTCTCTCTCTCTCTCAGCAGGAGGGCAGTGGAAGAGGAGGAGGGGGAGGAGGTGGTGCGTACTGCTGAGTAGTTTCCTAGTCGTCATGACGATCTCACGCCCCACCATCTCCAGAGCTGTCTTTCTGTTGCCACGGTGACCTGATCCCGTTCCATCTCCGCTCCTCTTGATGATCCGGATTGGGCTGATAAAGGAGAGCGATCCCGGAGCGCCGTCTCCTTTCCCTGAAAACAGCTCGTGGATGGGACAGCGGATCACACGCAGGGACACGGATCGGAGGACAGGAAGGCGCGGCGTGCTGGGAATGCTGTGGGAGTAACACCGGAGCGTTGCCTGGAAACAGCAGCATGCCAGTACAACAGATAACTGTGGTTCCGGCCAGGGAAACAGCCAGCAACAGCAAGAGCACTTCTCGCTCCAAAGACAAGACCGAGGTGAGTTTCTGACCTCTTAACCTTAACCTCTTATTTTTTTTTGCAGTTATGGCTCAAAAGTCATGTAAAGTTGGTCAGATTACAGAGATTTAAGATTCCAGAGATGTTCTTTGTGCTGTCAGAAGGCAGAAGTCATTTGATTGGTCCTTGAGCATTGGTCTTGGTGACTGAAGATATAGGAGGTTGCATATTTATGTGTGTGTGTGTGTCAGCCTCCAGTATCATCTCACAGTCGCTCACACGTACAGTATGGATGCACTCAGCAGCCTTTTATCACTGTTCCCTCACTTGGGGTTTGATGCTTTTAGCTGCATCTTCTACAGAGTCTGACATCACATCACATCATAGAACGTCACACCACGTAACCTCGCCTCGCCTCGCCTCACCTCGCCTCACCTCATGTTACGTCACATGCATAAAGATATAAAGTGTTTTTCTCTGAGTGCAGGGAGGATTCTATGTAGACCGAGCTAGGGACTTATAGCATCAAGAGAACCAAGGTCGTCGTGGCCACACATGAACTTAAGAGTTGGGTTCTTATGAAATCTATATAGTTTACAAACTCATGCAGGTGGTTGAATTGTTGTTGCATTGTCTCGTGCATGCGCTATGTATATGTCACTAATAGCTTCAGTACGACTACTTGTAAAAAGGAAAAAGGAACTCTTTGACGTCTTTTTGAGAGTAATTGCAGTATAAAATGGTTTCACTTCCTCATGTTTGGCACAATATTCTAGTGTCATTTATTCATTGCTGTACATTAGTCACAAAACCTGAATCTAAAAGTCTTGGCTGTTGGGTTACTAGCTCTCCACTGTCAGCTATATAAATAAGGGAAAAATGCCCCTCCAACCCCACAAAATAAATAACTTTCAATTAAGACACATAGACAGGTTTTTTAGTTTTCAAAACTATCCAAATTAAAGTTAAAGCAATAAATCAGGAGCAAAACAATTCACCAAGAGTGCTGTTTCCAGATCCTTTAAACTTCATCCTAATTCAGAACTGACATCATGAGAGCAAGTGCCATATTAGTTTTGATTTCTAAACATCAAAGGGAAACTCCGGTATTTTTAAACTTGGGCCCTATTTTTAAATGACATGAAAATAAGGTTTTGCAGTTAGTCCAGTTGATTGCCTCCGCCGCGTCTGCGAACGGGCTTCAATGGCTGCAACGTAATCCTTGTGGGCAATTGCGCCCATGAAAAGTACGTCCACTAAAAGTGCTTGTTTTTGCCACTGACGAAGTGTCTGACAACATTATGGAAAGGATCCCTACAGAGACAGACCGTTTTGTTAAAGAGTAAGATCATTTTTGTTTAACCTGAAACAGAAAGTCTCGCTCAAGGAAAAGTCTCGCTCTGAAATCTCGGGAGAGGTTGAGTTGTTGCAGGAAGTCGAAAGGATCTTATTTTAACAAAACGGTCTGTAAGGAGGAATCAGCACAAGGAAAGATTTATATATAAAAGTCGATCAGTGGGTACACCTGCTCACATACAGAGATGAACTAGACTAGTTCTTCTACAACATCAAGTCTGGACCACAGCCTATGTTTAACATGCAAACTAATTGTATGGCAGGACTGTTTTTGGTTACACCACAGTCTGCAATTATCTACTGATAATAACCTGTGTCGACAAAAAGATATACATTTATTTTATAGATTTGTTGGGTGAGGATGCAATAATGCACAGCTGTAAGACTGAGATAACACATACATACATGCCTGCTGATGGTACTCATAATGATCTTGTTTTAATGATGCCACCAGCTCTATGTGCACTTCCTGCTCCTTCTGCAGTGTAGATCATCTCCATGGTAGACTCAGTCAGTCCAGCAAAAACATAATGAATGAGCTTACTGCATGATCTTTGGTTTGTATAATGTTTTTTTCAAATCCAACTCTTAATACATATTTAAAATATAAAATATAAAAATTTTACTTTAAGTTTTAAGATAATTTTATTTTGAAGTGTAAAAGCAATAGATAGAGGAACAATACACCCAGCAACACAAGTTACAACATTCATTTCACTGGACCTGTAAAATGTGGTTCTGCATGTTTTAGCCCATTTATCACAAATCCCTGTTACTTAAATCATTTTAGACATTTCGACATATATTTCCTACTGTTTCAGGCATCAAATAAATTAGCAGACTCTTAAACTTACCTGAATTCTGCAATCCATTACAGTGAACATCAAGTCTGCATTAATATTTCTAAAATTACATTGTTACATTGTCTGGTGGTTGATTTTCATACAAAAAAAATACATTTAGAATAGAATAAAAATTGTACAGCCTGCATTTGAAAATGCAAACATGTACATGATTTGTACATGATTTATAGATAAAGATATAGATAAAGAGCTAACTTGCAAAGACACGTGTGGTCCTTTAAACATCTATTGGACTACATCTCAAAGCTGTAAAGTTTTCTACTGAAAATTAAAAATATAGCTGTATATTATGATCAAAAAACAAATATCCTGCTGTTCACAAATCTACTGCAAGTGTACATTTCAATATTTAAAATGCTATGGCTTTAACCTTAAAGGCCTTAACCAGCTTCCTACTGTAAGTGGTATGATCTTAGATAAACACACTATTGTTTGCCACAGTTAGAACAATACTGACTGTCTCATTGTATTTATTTTATTACATGAGGGATTTCTCTGTTTTTTATGTGCTCTTCTCTCTGGTTTGAGGTGGGCGAAGCTGTGCTGGAAAAAGGTGATGTCACATATTTCCCTGAACCAATCAGGATCGAACAATAAAGAGTCAGAATCGTTGTTGGGTTGTTTGGTTATGTTGCCACGGGCACACCACAACAACACAACCTCGCTGATGCAGATTAGCTGAGTTTTGGATATTATTCTTATTTTGCTTATTTCCAAACAAATATATGATGTTCTAAAGAAATACTTTAGATTTGAATTTGTGTTAAGTTCCTTTAAAGCTGAGATTCTGCAGAACATGTCGTGACCAAACATAAACGGTGCAGCTGCAGCTTCATGGTTGGTTGTCTAAATGTGGCTGTAGGTGTTTTTTGATCGAGAGCCAGAGTACAGAACCAAAATATAGCCCACAGTCCACGCTACATCACTTAATCCCCTCTGCTGAAACATGCACATGTCCTCACACAGACTCACCAAGGTCTCTGCCGTGCATCAGAGTCAGAGTGTCGGCAAAGGAGCAGGCACTCAGGTAAGTGACAGATGGCACTTTGTTACTAGTCAACTGTAGGTTGAGGCTTATACGAGGCTCCAGCAGGGCGGACCGGAGTGTTTTACTGTGATCTTGTGACTTTCGGTTTGTGTGCAGTGTTCCTGCAGTGTTCCTGCAATAGCTGTGCTTTGTTGTGACTAAGACCTGTCAGGCTTTTAATTCAGGATACGTTGGACGTTTTTTTCTTGTAGTGAGGAGTAAAACCTTGAGATATATGAAAACCTATAGAGGGACTAAGATGGAGCCAGTGCACAACTGTATGTCCTTTTAAGAATTCAAGCCTGCCGGCCCATGCATTTATGGGAATAGATTATTTGCCTTTTATAAAAATGTCTATAGTCTATCTGTGTTTATTAGGAGTGAGCCAAAGAGCTGGGAAATCTGAGGATGATACAGATGCAGCTACTGTGCAGATGCTAAAGACCAATACACAAAGTGCTGTCTGAACAGACTTTATTGGCTTTGTCAGCCTGGGACGGTAGCAACTTATGGATAGCAAGTTCAGCCGTTGTTTAAGTCAGTTCAAATGTGTCAGTCTTAAATAAATAAACAAGAGTTTTGGAGGAGAGGATTAGTATCAGTTTCATGTCTGTGTGTCCTGTTGTGTTTAGCTTAGCCTGGCACAAAGACTGGAAGCAGGGGGAAAGGGTTAGCCTGGCTCTGTCAAAGGTGCCTTCCCACAACAGTTTCAAAATTGTCATATTAACACGTTGTTTTAGAAGCCCTCGTGAAAGTTGGCAAGTTTTCACTTTCCTAAATCTGAACAAAATCCACGGGATTCTTAGAAGTATAGATTAGTACAAGACTAGCTCTGTCCTCCTGCTTTCAGTCTTTTTGCTCAGCAATGCTAAACACCTGTTTGACCAATCTCTCTCCTGAACGCAAAGAGGAACTCGAGAGCAATTTTCTCATCTAACTCTGTAAAAACAAATCATATTTCTAAAAATGGTAAAATAAAATGTTGTGATTCTGCTTTAAAAAGTCCACTGCAGGCCACTGTATGGTTGTGTGTGTATGTGGTGTGTTCATGTGCTGTGGAGACCCACCTTTCAAGGCAGATGGGAGCTAAACGTTTTTTGTTTGTGAAAAAATAATAGTTCTTATTATTCTTATAATCATGACCATGTATATTTGTTTTTCAAGTTTTATTTTCTGACAGCTTGGCTGTGAATGCAATGGGTTTTGACATCTCGAGCTTTACATGAGCACATGTATGGCTGAGAGTATTAAAAAGTGGCACAAACATCTGTATCTTCTCAGAAATGCAAATTCAGACTAATGAAAAATAACCTGTAGAGCACACATGCACAGATGTTGGCCTCATAATTAAAGGCGTTTTATTTTAATTTCTCTTTTTTAACCACATTATGGAAGTTTGGAGTAGTGATATATGATTTATTGGCAGATACTCTGTTTTATGAATCTTAATGAATAGCTGATCTGTCCTGTTAAACTACCAAACATTACAAACATGTGCCCCAGGCCCAGTACATGTGTCCATCTCCTCAAGTGTTTGCTTTGACTCCATGCAGGACTACTGATTTAAATCTGGCTATCAGCAAATCCCTTGATCAGCTTAGATGATGCAGTCTTCTACTTGTCAGTGTCTCTCTTATTTATGTAACTCAATTGCACAGAGTGTATCCACAAGTGCGTCTGTGTGTGGGTTGGTAAACCTAAGCTCTGTTTTGCTTTTTATATGTCAAATATAAAAAAAATATAAAGAAGCCACCCACCTGAGACAAATATCAACTCTGAACTCTGTAAATATCCTGTAAGATACATAAGGCTTATACCTCTCATACTGCTAAACCTATAGGTATTATATTGTATATATACTGTATATATAAATACCAATATTTTACAAACAGACCTCTAACATATATTACATGTAATCAGGCACATATTAAGACTATTTATGTTCATTTTGAGTTTTAGAAGTTTTTTAACCCTCTTCTCTTTCCAAATGGCTGAGCCTGTGTATTATCATCAAGGTCACCAGAGCTGTGGAGTATTTTAATAAATATTATTACAGTCAAGAAATTCACCAAAAAAAGGATCCTACAATTATTATCTGTATAGCCTTATTCCTGTGAGCCATAGACATCCAATGCCTCCAACGTGAGGATGACACGTTCCCCCACTGCGATGTACATGAGCACTGTAGTTTATTTTGAGTCAATCCCACATACACCACCCTGCTGCCGTAAATACACATAGTAATTCACGACTGAAAATAGTCCCTATTCTTGTTTGAGCAATGTTTGCTGAAAACTACAGTATCCAATGTTGTCCACTCGGTCCTGTCGAAGTGCCCAGAGGTAGTGATTTCACTTGATGCTGAGAAGGCCTTTGACTGGGTCGAGTAGAAATATATATTCTTTACCCTCCAAAAATTTGGCTTTAAAGACAAATTCGTTGCCTGCAGCCATCATCTCTAATAATATTCAGTCTTGTTACTTCCACCTTGTTAGGGGGACAAGACAGGGGTGCCCACTTTCCCCTCTCTTGTTTGCACTAACCATTGAGCCCCTAGCAATAGCACTGCGACTCTGTTAGGACTTTAAAGGCATACATTGGGGTGGGCTAGAGTTTAAAGATTAGTCTTTACACAGACGATCTGCTTCTGTATGTCTCTGATCCAGCTTTATCACTCCCCTGCATTCTAGATATCCTGAATCAATTTGGAAAAATCTCTGGGTATAAGTTTAATTTACAAAAGAGTAAACTTTTCACTAGCGTTTTCCCCTTTTAAAGGGTCCGACATTGTTTTAAATACTTGGGAATTTAGGTCACTCGCTCCTTCCAAACTACTTTTACAAAAAACTTCACTGCTCTTCTTAATACGTGTAGCTGTGTCAGGAGGTCTGGCTTTGTCTAATTTCCTATTATTATTATTATTATTATTACATGTTGTTATTGGGCATGCAACATTCAGAAGTTAATTCACTGGTTCGAAAACAAACCAAATCTACAGGAACCCCTTGATAAAGAGTTGGGTAGTGGAACCCATAAATGTCCTATTACAGTAGTGAGCACCCACTCCTTCTTTTCCTTCTTCCTTTTGTTTGAGTAATTAATACAATTATTTGATTATCGTAGTATATCTTTCCCTCCTTCACCTAAATGTATTCTGTAACCTGTAATCCTATAGGTGGGTGGGAGGTGATGGGAATGGGGATTTCAATTTGTCAACATATTTGATGAATAGAGCTTCTTTGTATTTGGGGGATGAGTAGGTGAATTGAAGTCAAATATATATATATATGTTTTGTATCTTTTACTCTTGTGGGATAAAAAGTTGTTTAAGGAAATTACTTGACCTTTTTGAAAAATGGAAATATATATCCGGACCTGTTTTTTTTTTGTGAGAGAATATAACACATTTAAACAGTTTTCATCTCTGACTTACATTGGCAATTCCCTCTTTTTCTTTTAAAGTGAACATACAAATAACAAAAGAGAGACAAACTAATTATAATAAAGGAGAAATAAAGAAGAAACATAAGTGGGAAAATAACAACAAGAATGTGCCCACCCATTCCTATCACAGGTAGTGATTTTATACAAAGGAGGTGACTCTGTATAGAAAAGGAACCACAATAAGTCAATTACAATTCCTGTATATATGAATCTACACCAATATAATGGAGCAGCCTACAGACACAGTAATTGTTTGACATACAATCAGAAGTCTTAGGTCATTCTGAGATAGATTTGTTTTGTGTTTTTAAAGATCTTCTTGGGGCTGAGAGCCACAGACAGGAAGGGAAGTCAGAAAGTATTGAGAGACGAGTCTTTTCATGGGATTCATTGGAAATAAGAACAGAATAACAACCCCTATCTTTTAAATCAAAATGTTCTCCTGGGAATATACTGTCACTACATATCTCTTTAAATTTTCCACTGCCCACTCATCCAACAGCAGACAGTTGGCAGGTTATCCTGCTTGTCCCCATAGCGTGTTCAACATTGGGCCATGGTATGTGTGTGTGTGTGTGTGTGTGTGTGTATGTTGGGGACTAATTTTCACACATAGCTCATTCAGAATCCAGCACATATTCACAGTAAAGGCAGCTGAGGCCAGAGGTGTATTTCCGCTGTCTTGAACAAGATGTATTTAATCCCATGATGCACCTGGCTTCCAGTAACATTAACGGTGTGGCTGAGGATGAAAGCCAGCTGAAAGTAGTGATGTAAGTTGATTTGAGAAGTACATGAAAAATAGGAGTGTTTTGTCTAAGATTTCTTGCTGCAATTTGTCCAGAAAGTCTGTTCTTGTAGTTTCTAACTATAACTTTCCCAATCCACAACAAAGTAAGTGTGAAGTCAACACGATCTGTTCAGACACCTGCCAAGAGATTCTGATGTTTTAGGGACAACAAACTGCTGTCCACTTCTCATTCGCTATATGGACCTGATATCTCCTGCAGCAACCAGTCTTCATCCATTTATTTCACGTTTTAAAACAAGAAGTAATTAACTCATGTGAACACAGAGACACCGCTGAACTAGGTTTGGGTGATATGACAATATACATATATATATATATACAGTCAGACGATATAAATGTGTCTACTATAAGAGATTTTGCCTTTGTTTATTTCGAACTACCCCTTTAAAATCCCTTGGTGTATTAGGCCACTGTGGCCAGTGTTGGCAAAAAATGATCGGAACAGTTTTATGAACTACTTTGATTTGTCAGGTATTTAGTCTGCTGAATTACCCCAAAACAGAAATATTTCTGTTTCACTTCAGGTTATTTCAGGTTTCATCCATATCGCCCACTTGTAAGCTGACCTGGTTTCAGAGTGTGTTGGTGTCTGGAAAATAACTTGGAAAACACATGATTCAAATACCAGCGAAGGTATTTCTTGTTCATGGTGGTTTAACAGCGTTAATACTAGGTAACTCCTACACAGAACCGTCTGCTGGTAACTGAAACTTAAGATGCTACAGGCAGTGAATGAGGCCACAGATGTCTGAGGTTTGAGTTCAAGGTCTAGAAGTTGAGTTCAGACAATCAGCACTCTAGGAAGTACTAGAAAAAGTGCTATTAGTTTGCTTTAAATAGAGACACATTGCAGAGCAGCATCTTGTACACTTAGCAGGACGACCGGGTAATAGGATTGTCTGGCTTTAGCTCTGGTCACAATAAAATAACAAGGACACGTATCCACGCATGACTCCTGATGCTGGATTCTAACCAATCAACACAGAACCAGCCAACGCTGAATATTATAGAACACCTCTGTGATGTTAAAAGCTGCTTAGTTTAATTATAATGTTTTTGTTTTTATTCCTGAGTAAAAGCTTTAGCTTTGTCTATCTTTAGCTACTTTAATACAAAACATATGAAATGTACCCACATGTCTCACATTTCACTTATTTTTGGGGGCCTTTGTAGAAAGAAAATCTAGTTTGAAAAGTTAACAGTGCCTGATGTGGAAATCTTTGGGCAAAATGAAACTGACAGCAGATTAGCGCTGAAACAATGAGTCAATTAAGCGATTAGTTGATTGACAGAAAATAATGTTAACCGATAATTAACCATTACAGTTTTTTAATTAAGCAAAAATGGTAAATATTCTCTCTTCTTGGTTTCAGCTTTTCAATGTGAAGATTTGCCGCTTTTCTGTGTTTTATAATATTATAAATTAAATATCTTACCAAAACAGGACATTTGAAGACATCAGCTTGGGCTTCCAGAATTTGCCATGGACATTTTTAACTATTAAAAAAAAAACAAAAAATTAATCGACTAAATTATTAATCAAAAATAATCTGCAGATTATTTCATGATATAAATAATCGTTAGTTGCAGCTCTACCGCAGATCACAACTAAAATGTTATGGTGAGATGAATGAGCCCTTAGCTTCTGTGTTTGCATTTCATGCAGTGAAATATTATTCTAATATCGTATTAATGTTATATCTGGTGTTGTGTGCCAGAGAAATCGCTGGTTTAAACTCCTCAGGCTACTCAGGTGCCATTAAAGCATCACATACTGCTCTTGTGTTTTCTAATGATTTTCTGTCTGTCCTTCTCCCTGCAGGGGAGGAAGGCCCCCGGGCGCTCAGGGAGTCGATCCAGCAACATCTCCAAGGTAACCGCCGAATATCAGAGAGCTTAAAGCGCCAACATCAAGGTCACAGTTCAGAGTGTATGGTAGCATCGTTAATCCAAGCAGAATCTGATGTGCAAGATTGTGCTAATGCTAGAAGTGTTACCAACCAATCAATATAAGGTTTCTCTTAAGTACACACTGTTGTCTCACGAGATGCAAAATTATGCTTTAAGCTCCACAGAGGATCATCACTTCAACAAGTCATTTTAGCAGAAATGCTCAGATAAAAATAGACAAAGATAAGTAAGTACAAAGTTAACAACTAGCTAATGTAAAAAGCCAAACATCTAGCTGCTAATGACTCAAATACATTTCTCAGGAGTTGGTGGAGGCCAAATCAGAGCTGAAAAAAGAGTGAATACTGGACTTAGATTTGTCAGGTGGCTAGAAATACAGAAATACTCCAAATGTGAATGCTTCAAGATAATTAATGTTTATGATTTATCATTAATTTTAATCTTTATTTTGATTATGTGATCATTAGAAAGTGTGTAAAGATGTTCTGATGTTTTGATAGTTGATTTGAAGTTGATGACCAGACTGTTGTGCTTGCATATTAACATGGAAGCTGATTTGAGTCTGGTTGTTGTTTAACAGGCCAGCAACTCTACAACAGGACTCACCACAGCCTCGAGAACATCAATCACCCCATCTGCTCAGGACATATGCAGGTAAGACAGCTGTCTCTTCAGGTTTTACCCAGAATTGCAGTCACCTGGGCAGAAAGTGCAAGACAGATGTTCCTTGAATATCTGCAGCCACCGTTCTCTCTGTGATATTAACATGCAAAGTTTAAAGCTTCTTCTGCACTGAGTGGGAGACTCGCTTAGTACGCCCTGCCGCACCCCGGGGCCATTAACAAAATTAAAATGGATGCTGAAATCTAGTGGTGGAGGAAGATGGTTGATTGCTTATTATATCAACTGGTGGTGTGGTCGTCACGGCGACAGGCTCAGTCCTGTGGTTTCAAGGCTGAAAGGATGCTGTGTTTGATAGCGGCATGGACACACAAGATGTATGTGAGTGCTTGGACCTCCATTTGTCACATACCATGCTCAAATCATTCCATATTCACCATTTCCCATTCTCATTACCTAGCCTGATAATCAGACTAAACAGCCATTTTGTTTCCACTTCATTATTCAGTCACACATGTCCCACGTTTTTGTTCAGTTTGTTATTTTGTCCTAACCACTTAGAGGCGAATGACATATCCGTTCCGCCAACACAATTTTCAGTCAACACGGAAGCTGGTGGGAGTTTCTAGGAACAGTTGTTTTTCACATTGGTGGGAAAAATATGCTGAATGTAGACTTGTTGTTTCTGTAAGCTGACTTACCACAACCCAAAGAGCTGCATCTCTTCCACAGTTGGCTATTTTTCTGTTGCTCATAGTAATATGACATCGCCATTCTTACCTACAAAGATCTGATTAGCTCTGTTATTCGTTATTTTAACGTGAAACAGCCGTCAAACTGACCTGAACTGAATCACTGAAAAAGATCTGACATTGATCCAGGAGTCTGGAATCAGGCTGGATATTGTCCTAATATCATTCGCCTCTGGATGACGCTGGCCAGTGGCAGTTTAAAGGGTTGATTCACCAGAAGTACAAAAAATATATATATTTCCTCACCTTAAGTGATATCGAGCAATGCAGATTTACTTTTATTTGGTTTGGCGATATTCCTGCCTTCACTCAATTACAGTGGAGCTGAGTGGAATTTGGTTTATGGTGCTCAAAACACTGACGTATTTCTAGAAAAAATGTTACTCAGGAAAATTAAGAGATCTTGCTTTTAAAGAAATAGTCCCTGTGAAAAGTGTTGACAGTGAGGTCTGTGGATTTCCCAGAGTAACGGGGACACAGATTCTGGAAAGAGCTGTTGCTGTTGACTGTTTTTAATTTAACTTTTACAAACCGTGAGCACCACAGATTAAATCCAGTTCACCTGCGTTGTACTGTGGTGAAGGCAGATACCTCAGATACAGATATCTCAAAACCTGGGCATAGACAAGAACATATTGTGCATAGCGAGATAGAAGGTTAACTTGGTTAAAATGTTGTATGTTTTTTTTCCAGTTTGGGAGAACAGACCCTTACAATCAGGTTTTTATTTGTTTAGTTAATGTCATCACATTCATGTCTTTTCCGTCTCGTTTCACCTTATTTTTACACATCTCCATCTCTGTGTTTGTGTGTGTGTGTGTGTTCAGTCCTGGCCAGCTGACCCGTTTAGAGGAGGATGCTTCTGAATCGCACAAACACAACAAGCACGCACACACCTCTGCGATGACCGTCACCAGCACCACTCTGGCCTCGTCAGCTCAGGCCCAGAAGAAGCAGGTGAAGCGCCGTCACCGCCGCAAGAGGAGCAACTGCACCGCCCTCGACTGCGTGGAAACCAACACCAAACAGGAGCAGACTGACCGCAGCCTCAGCTCTGACCGCAGCGAGCGGGGGGAGAAGAGGGAGCGGTCTTCCAAGAACCGGAGAGAGCTCCTACCTCGCCTCCGCTGCTCAGGGGCCCCCGAGTCAGACTCCACCTCTGAGGATGAGGCGTGGCGCGAGGCCCGCAGCTGGAGCAAAGAGAAAGCCCGAAGAGTGCGCCGCCGCAGCGGAAGCAGCCGAGAGAGGGATGGAGCGACCAAAGAGAAAGCGGAGATCATGGAGCTGCAGTCGCTGGGCTCAGACGAAGGGAAGGAGAACCAGCCTCTGGTGGAGGACGGAGGCCTTAAGAAGCGGCACAGCAGCAGGGCCTCGATGAAGAGAGACGGCCACGTTTCACAGAGGGAAGGCTCACAGAGCAGAGATAAGAGATGCAAGTCAGACAGCTCCTCGTTGGCGGAGGATGGCGAGGAGCTCATCACCAAGAGATACCAGGAAAAGGGGTCAGGGGGTGGGGACATGTCAGTGCCAACACCACGGAAACACTGCAGTGTGAATGGAGGCACAGCACAGCCCTGCTCTGATGACTCTGAGATGGAAGTCTGCAGGTTAGTGGGTGTTTGTGAGCCTATATGAGTGCGCGTGCTCATCATCCATCAATATCAGGTTCGAGTTCAACTTAAACTTTATCGTCCAAAAAGGCAAACTCTCATTGTCAGGGATGTAAAAGATACCCCCAAAAAACAAAAGACAATCAAATTTAGGACAGAGGCTGCATATCATTACCTGTTCTGATGTGTGTGTACTTTATTTTCTGTGTGTGTGTGTGTAGGATCTGCCACTGTGAGGGGGATGACGAGTACCCGTTGATAATGCCATGTCGCTGCACGGGGAGCCTGAGTTTCGTCCACCAGGCCTGTCTCAACCAGTGGATCAAATCCTCAGACACTCGCTGCTGTGAACTCTGCAAGTTTGACTTTGTTATGGAGATGACGCTCAAACCTTTACGCAAGGTACGCACGCGCTCATGAATCTCATTCAAAGCTATGAACTGGGATCTGCTCCTCCAGACAGGAGTGCCAGGCTGTAATAATGAACACCATTTATCTCTCTCTCTCTCTGTTGCCTCTCATCCCCTCTCCGTCTCCATCCCTCCGTCTTCCAGTGGGAGAGGCTACACATGTCGAAGAGCGAGAGGAGAAAGATCTTCTGTTCGGTGTTGTTTCACCTGATAGCAATAGTGTGTATGTTGTGGTCAGTCTACATTCTGGTGAAGAGAACCGCAGAAGAGATCAGACTTGGGAAGAACGGTCAGTACATTTCCCTCTCTCACATGCCAGAGACATGCAGAGTGAAATCTGAAGCTTTTGGTCATTTTTGGCTTTTGGCAAATTAAAGGTACCATGGGGAGTCTTAATTGTTTTCTTCACATTCCTCATTTCTCACCTGAGGGTATTGTGAGTATACTTTAAGGCCTAACAAACACGTTGATGCATTTCCTGCCTTTACATCAGCCTGCAGGTTTCCCGGCCTTTAAGATTCAAGCTTCAAAGGTTTTTATTTGTCACATGGTGGCATACTCTTGAGGCTGTGCTAAATAAAAAAGGCTAGTGAACAATAAAGAATAAGAATTAGAATAATAGTAAAAATACAAATTAGACAAATAAATAAAATAAATATTAGTGATAAATTTCAAGGATAAAAAATATATAAATATATGGAGTATAAGTATTAAAATGCTGTAAGTTTAGTAGTATAAAAAGCCCTCTGCAGCAATTTGTATCCCGTCCGCACATGTGCATCCTCATGCTGTTAAAACACCTAATACAGACTATACAGGACCATTGAAACATTGTACTGTAGCACAAAAACTCCACATTGTACCTTCAACGTTTTCACCTGCTGATCTTTACACCTGTCTGACTCTGGTGATGTGATTTTGAAGATAGGTCACTCGTTGTATTCATGTTGTCACTAAATCTAGTAAAACTAGTGAAAAGTATGTGTGTGCATTGTACAGTGTAAATCTCCCGGCTTATAAGCTTACTGTGACGGTCATCCCCAAGCGTCCCTCTTCACTCTAGAGCTAAGGGCCTAGCTCTAGAGTGAAGACTTGAAGAATTGCACATATATCCAAGTCAAATGAATTTGTTTGCATACATCGCATAAAAAACACTTAAATCATTCCATGTTATCTCAGAATTACCAGAAGCTCATGTTAAAATGAAAATAAACTGGGTATATTGCATGTTTCAGCTCATTAAGTACAAATTGTGTAAACTTTACATGACTACAGACCACATTTTTTGATGAATTTAAGTTATTGGTTGGAAAATCTACTTGCTCTAAGACTTGAAATTAGTTTGATGTAGATGATCGATCAAAGTGAACACTTACCCATGTTTTTATGTTATGGTATAATCATATACTACAGTAAATTATAACAATGCAGTTGAGGACGGTGTGTTTTGAAAATGCTGGTGAATTCTCGGAAATTCCACCATCTAAGATTTGAGAAAGAGCACAAGCTACTCTATGTTGTGGAAAAAAATGAAACCGAGATAACAAACTGTATGCAAATACAAATGATGTGAAAACGGTGTGGGCGAGGTTCAGATGTTAGAGTTCATCACGAGAACAAGGAATCAACAGCAATGGCTCTGCTAAGAATCTCAATCAATGAGTCAATAAAGTCTATTTGTAATGTAATTAAATAAGGTACAATCACAGTGAAATGTATTCCCGCCAGTTCCTTCAATTTGTGCATTAAAAATAGTTTAAATTCAATAGAAATAGTAATAAATATTATGTGTATGATTGGGGGGCAGTCTTAGGTAGTGACCTCATTTAGGATCCTGGTGGTCTTGGTGTATCCGGTACCTTCTTCCTGACAACAGCGGGGAGAAAAGGCCGTTATCCGGATGGTTTGGATCCTTAATACCCTCATTACTGCAAGATGAAACCATACATTTGAGAGGGAAAAAAAAACAGAGCGAACGGAAGGTTCACTGTGACTGATAACTGACACAAGACAAGTTTCACATCTCTACAAACTGATCTGCATACTATACTGACACAAACTGAAACCAGCGTCTATGGAAAATAGTCTCAGCAATGTGAAATATACACAAACTAAATATGCAAACATGCAAAACCACCAGTATGTTCTTTTAAGAAAATTTGACGATTATGTTATTTTTCTCTAAGTGAGCAGGTATCACATGATGATATTTGTCACGATTTACTTTGTTAAAATGAAAATAATCATAAAGATAATCACTAAATGCTTTTGTATGTTCAGTGTTGTGTTCATTGCTGGTGTGGTGCATTGTGCCGTGATCATAGTGTATCTGTATTATCATTCTCATACTGTAGGACCTGAGGTTAAAGGTAGCAAACATAGATGCAGCATGTTAAAAACACTTCATATAGTATGTTGTATATCATAAATAATAGCCTAGAACACATTTATTCAGAGATCACAGAAATTAAGACAAATTACACTCACTCTTGATTGCAGAGGAATTATGGAGAGTTTCTCTTCTGAGGTACTATTCGGCACACGGTAAGCACAGCTCTGCACACACCAGCCATCATGATCCGGCACACATCCTGCAGGTTGACTTATGGCCGCTCTGTGTGTTTGTGTGTGCGCGTCCTCAGGTGTGCTGGAGTGGCCCTTCTGGACCAAGCTGATTGTGGTGGCGATCGGCTTCACAGGCGGCCTCATCTTCATGTACATCCAGTGTAAAGTCTACCTGCAGCTGTGGCGCCGCCTCAAGGCCTTCAACCGCATCATCACGGTGCAGAACTGCCCCGAGAAAGTCGTGCACAACTCTCAGGCCCAGCGCAGCGACCTGACCAACGGCAGGCATGAAACTGTGGAGGTTCCAGTCAGTGCGGCCCCCGTCCCGCCTCCAGAGGCACAGATGGACTCAGACATGTCAGTGGAGGCCGCGGTGGCGCCGGCACAAAACCCTGTCTGACTGATTCCCCTCCCGCCCAGAAAGAGTCCTGAATCACATCCTGCACATCCAACAACACAAGCTGGTGTGAGCACTGCGTGATTTAGACTCTTACGGACTCTTTCAGTGTTGTTCATCTCAGCTCCTGTGATTACTGATCTTGAGACGCAATGGACGGACTCAAGTCCTTCAGAGATCAAGGAAAACCGAAAGGCTGAAGAGCCCTTCAGCATTGAAGTGAATGTGCAAAGAAAGGAAGACTGGCAGGCCAGAAAATGGAGAAAAGAGGAGGTGAGGAGATGTAAAGGAAAAATAAAGCCATCAGCAAGAGAAGTTTGTAAAGACTGTAGTTGTGTGGTACTATATTGACATTTCTATTCCTGTATGCACTTTCTCAAACTGCACCGACAAGAGTTAAAGGTGTGAACAACCTGTGGACGCTATTAAAGGTCTCAGTATGCTTCAAACGAACCTTGGACGACACGTCTTACAACCAAGTCTTACAGCAAAAGTGTTTATAATTGTTCGGAACGGCCACATGCGGTTGCTGAAGAAAACCTAATTTTGAACCATTGGGAGCATTTCAACCAAAAATAAATTGGTTTGGAACCCAGCTCGCAGCTGGAACCAAAAAACAGCAGGTTTTCCTTGACTTGAAAATGCGAACCATGACAACATCAGTGGGCGTGTCATGTTCTACAGCTTGGAAAGACAGGATGGAGAAGGCAACAATGGTCTATGGTCTACTATGGTAATAATCTTCTACGTCTGCTTATCATTAATAGTTGGTCAATGCTTGTTTTTTGGATAAAAACAACTATCTGTAATAACAGAACAAAAGCTTGCAGGTAATCAATGCGATCCTCTACAGATTACAAGCACTTACAAGAGGCCTTAAAGGCCGGGGGAAGGTTAAAACAAGTAGTTTGTACGTGTCTAAAGACAAAAGTGTTCATAGTTTTACAGGCTACACTCACCTTCAACATGGTGTCATAGACATGGTAGTCGCTGAAATGGAAATAATGGCGCACACTTTGGGACAGTCTCTCTTCGTAGGCATTTATGGCGTTCGGTTGTACAAACCAGACGTGACAGAGGTAGAAGTGTGAAGAATGGGAAAGAAGAGCTTGTGGAAAGAAGTTCATACCCTGCCTATTTTTACACCTCCGCACACCTGGCCAACCGTTACCTGACAATCCAACAAGCGCTTTGTTTGAAGCATACTGAGGCCTTAACTCTCCCTCTGGACAATCAGGTCTTCAGACACCAAAGAGTCAGATATGATAAGTAGAGAAACGATTATTTAAACAGTATCTTTAGCTCTGAAATCGAAAAATGTTATGTTTTGAAAAAGCTGAATTTATTTATGATCATAGGAAAGTTTTGAATATTTCTTAAAATAGCAAATCTCACGTAGCCCAGTTGTTTATGACGTTTTGTTTTGACAGTTTGCAGCTTTATGTGGTCCTGCTCTGCGAGGTCCCATTATTTATACATTGACGTAACTAGAGATTTCATGGTTGCCGTCCGTAAATGTTTTTACATTAGACTTGACACACTGTGTGAGTGACTGACCAGTCAATCTACAAAAGGCGACTGTTGTTTACGTTTTGTCCACTTTTCTACAGGTTTAATTTGGGTTTGTTTTTTACCAGTGTCACTGTCGCGTCACAGAAAATTTAATTTTTTTTGTGTCTTATATCCACCACAACATTAGAGCACTCAACATCTTTGTCAAAACCTTTTTTTCTATCTCTGATTGGATAAAACAGAATATTCAGGTTACATATACTGCATATTTGTTTGTGCAATAAACAATGAATGTAGAGCCCCTCACAGGCTGGTGTGAAGTTACTGAGCAACAACAAGACTTTAAAAGGAGGGCTGACTTGTAACATTTTTAGTTTTCCATCAGAGAGTTTAGCACCATCTTCTGGACAGTCATGGAGTAGCAGCATTTTTCTCTCACAAGCACACAAACACACTTTTTCCATTAAAAAAAGTCTTTGCTGAAGGCCAGTCTAATGTTCAGCTCCACAGTCGCTTTGACACTGAGCCAGCCTCAGTTTGACTCCGACATCAGCACCATCTCATCCAGCTCCTCATCACCCAAGTCATCTTCATCATCCTCATTATCATCTTCTGTGTCGTGTTTCTCCTCCTCTTCATTCTTTGTGTCCAAACCTTTGTTAGACACCTTTCGCAGTTTAATATTTGGAAGTTTCTTCAGATCACCGGTCCACTCCCTGCCATATAAGGGATCAACAAATGTCATCAAACGTTATCTGAAAGGATGTCTCGTGCAAGTCCTGTGCTTAAAAATCACGATATTTAAAATCATTCAAATCGTCAAGTATGGCAGTATTATTAGGCTGTTTTGAATCCACGTGGTATTAGGAAAAGAGGAAAAATCTCTTCATGAGATGCAATAATTATCATCAGGACTCTTCTTCATTTCATCATTTGCATGATTGTATTTGGTAAAATCATGGAAGTTGAATAATTATGGCCACTGTCAAAGACGTAAATTGTAATAAAGCAGAATATTCAAGCTCCTATCCACTCACCTGAATGTTTTCAGATGTTTTGAATTGATGATGTCTGGGATCTCTGTGAAGAGGACAAAACACAGGACCATGGAATATTTTCCAACACTACATGTGCATGTATATACCATACTGCGTGTGTGTGTGTGTGTGTGTGTGTGTTTATACGACGAGGACTCACCAAATCCGATGCCCTCATATTGCGCTCGCTCTCGCTCGATGGTCTGTTTGATGACAGCCTCTCTGGCACCATGGAGACGACCCTGCCGACCTTTGATCCCGTTCACCAGCTCAATCTGCTCCAGTTCAGACTCAAACCTCTGGAGGTACCTGCACATGCACAACGAAACACACAAGCTCACTCAACATTAAGATGCAACATGCTATCAGATTTAGGAAACAACAGACATGCTGCTCTAATATACATTTAATTCACAAATTGCACAAATGCTTCTTTCCTTGTTTTACGTGCAAAGACTTTGATGCATCTCAAGCTTAAAATGATGAGTGGCAAAAACAAAATTAACACCATGTTTGACCTTTCAACGATGTCACAGGCATCTTTTCTGGTGTAAGCTGTCTTTTCTGGATCCAACTGTCCCTGAAACCACAACAGCTTCTCGCCTGTGAGTCGAGGGACAGACAAATAAAGGAAAGAGATGTGGTTTCATGGAGATTTTATCCTCACAGCCGGCAAGTATGTATAATATGAAGGATAAACGGGCTTACCGATGCTGCTCAGACGCGTTGCTTTGTCATTCTTCTGCCTGCAGCAACAGAGAAACCAATTAAATGAAAGTAATCTGAGCCTACAACACTGTGTGTAAAGCATTGTTTGACAGAAGTATGTTCATTTATATATCTAAGAATTTTTTCAGAAGACATATTTCAGCCTTGTTGTATGTAGGAGAGGATTTCACAGTAATGCTCAAATGTAAGCATTCACTTTGGGCTAACTGCTGTTTGTAGCAGATAACCATGTACATTTACTCAAGTATACTTAAGTACAATTTTGAGGTACTTGTACTTCCATTTTATGCTAATTTCTACTTCTACTCCACTACATTTTGGAAGCCAATTTTGTACGTTTTACTCCACTACATTTATTTAACAACATTAGTTACTAGAGGAGTACTACTTTGCAGATTCAGGTTATTAATACAAAATATAAAAGTAATAAATTACGATATATATTACCCGGCAGTATATAAAGTAGTTGAAATTTGCTCCAACTTTACCAGCTGCAACATTAGTGATACTTATACACATAAAAATCAGTAATTATAACACAGTGATAAAATATATATTATTCTGAAATGGGCCATTCTGCATAATGAGTGCTTTTACTTTTGGTACTTTAAGTATATTTTGATGATAACATTTGTGCACTTTAAGATTAAGATTTTGAATGCATGACTTTTACTCGTAATAGAGTATTTCTACACTGTGGTAGTGCTACTTTTACTCAAGTAAAAGATCTGAGCACTTCTTCCACCACTGGTTTTGACAAAACCAGCAGTCAGTTGTGCTCAAATGCAACTCATGTGCTGCATCTGTTTTGTTGTGTTTTATTTCTTTTCCACACACTTCTCTTTCTTTTTCAGTCTGATTTCTTCTCGGGCGAGGTAAGCAGCTTTCCTGCTGTACGGGTGAACAACCTTCTCCGGGGCTTTTCCTTTCTGAGCCTTCGGCTGAAAAAATACAACCAGATAACAAAACAATCAAAACTCATTTCAGCGTTAAAATCAATTAGCTGTTGTTTAAAGTAACTAATCATTAATGTTATTCTAACAGGAATAAGTTACGGCACACCAGCCTTACCATTTTAACTGGTTGAAATCACGCGTGCCCCTTCTCCTGTTGACAACTGAACCGGAAGTTGCCCGGTCCGTCACCAAACTTTGTCCGGACTTGTCGCGGAGAAAATAAAAAAGGTTCCTGTTTTCAAGATGTCACAAAAGCAAATTCACCGGCGGTTAAAGTTATTAAAACTTAAATAAAAAACAAATAAAACAAAATAAAATAAAACCTTTGAGCAAAGTAATGTTGATAGCTACCTCTGTATATTGAAATTCATGTTGTGTGTGCTTATTTGAATGGCTTAATGAAGATGTGATAATTTAGATAAAACCATGAAATCCATCACTAAACTTGTAATGGGCATGCTTTATTTATATGGCTGCCGATATAGTGCTATAATAAAGATATAAAGTGAAAAAAAGAAAATGTAAAAATGTAATACTACTGGATTATTTGTTATCCCTGTATCTCTCTATAGAGGACACAACTGGAGGTGTTCTTATTTTGTCTGTCTCTACGTATTTCAAATAAAAACATTGACATTTTTCAAAGTTATTATGAAATTTCAAGTACAAATAGACTATACACTACAAATTGTAATTGGGGGTTGTAATTGAGATGGCCACAATTTGACAAAAAGCAACATTACACAACAGCTGGTATGAGGACATAAGTTTCCTTCTGAATCGACAGGGAACTTCTTCTATAACAGAACAGATTAAGTTCCCTTTATTTAGTAATATGCATCATTTCACTTCAAAACAGCTGAAAGAGTAAAAGGTAAGACAGACAAATGAGAATAAAAACAGACAGAATTACAACATGAATAAAACAGAACACAAATTATTAAAAGATGATCATCTCTACACATGTTGTGTGTACCGAGATGATGATACGGATCAGTCCAGTTCAAGCTGCTTCAGTGGGACCAGTTGAGAACAGTCAGGCTCCTCGAGCACCTCAGGCTTTGCTTGGTTGTTAACAAGATCAGATATGAGGCAGGAGGACAAGTCCTGGTTTGTTTAAAATACTATAATTTTAAAATCCGGCAAAATCAGGAACAACTAACCCGCTTTAAAAGTTAGGTGATCAAAACTTGTATTGGTCAGTGGTGTTACCTGAGATGAGACAAACTCTTTCACCTTCTGCGGCTAAAATAACAATTTGAGGATGCATTATGTGGCCAAAAGTATGTGGACACACATATCACATAATTTAGTGTACTTTTTACCTGGGGCTGTTTTTCACAGTTTGGTTTAGTCCCCTTAGATGATATTTTAGATTACAGAGTACCTCCAGTTTTGTGGCAACAGTTTGACATGACAACGCTGCCGTGCACAAAGCGAGGTCCATAAAGAAATGTCCCAGTTTGGTGTGGAAGAACTTGATTGGCCTACAGCGAGTCCTGACCTCAACCCCCATCTAGAGCCTTCTCAGAGGAGTGGAGGCTATTACGGGAGCAGATTAACGCCCATGGTTGTGGGATTAGATGCTCATCGATCACATATCGGTTTGATGTTCAGGTGCAAATGTGCTTTTGAGCATGAAGTGTAGATGTGTGTTTTCACTATTCTTTTGTGTAACAGGAAATTTCATGTGTGTTGGCAGTGATCTCAGATTTCTTCAGAACTCCTAAACGATGCCAACAGAGGCAGAAAAAACACGTCTAAGGAGGAAGAATCTGACACCTAACATTTTTCACTTCATCAAAGAGATAAATTCATCATACCTTTCTGGAGAACGATGATGTCTAGTGGTGTAAGAAGTACTTCACTTATGTAAAAGCACCTATAAGTAAAAGTTCTGCATTCAAAATCCTTCTTACACAAAAATACAGAAGTTTTATCAGCAAAATCTACTTAAAGTATCAAAATTAAAAGTACTTGTACTGCAGAAAAATGACTGCTGTGACTGACATATTATTATGAATGACATTAGATTGTTAATACTGATGCAACAATGTGTACACAGCATTTTATTGTTGTAGCTGCTGGAGCTAGTTTCAATTACTTTATGTACAGTTAGGTTTTTTCCCAAACTAGGTGTCGGGCCCCTTCCAAAGGGTCACAAGATAAATCTGAGGGGTCGTGAGATGATTAATGATGAGAGGAAAGAAGAAAAAATTGAAGTCAGTCACGCAAAGGTGTATTCATTTTTGGACTTTTCTCTAATCTTTGTTTTTTTTTTGTAAAATATTGGATAATTTTACCTCTTTGGGCCTCAAACAATCATTATAATTAAACCATGTGAGAAATTTAGAGGGGAAATCACTATTTGATTTGGAACTCATAGACATCTGAAGCATGACAAGGGGCCCCAACAAGACACTGTTTTTGTAAAGGGTAACAAGGCAAAAAGATTGGGAAACCCTGGTTTAGTCTTTAGCAACGCATTTTATTTTAATAGCTGTGAAACAAATGTAGTGGAGTAGAAGTGTAAAGTAGGATAAAGAGGAAATACTCAAGTACAAATACCTCAAAACTTATGTGCAGTACTTGAGTAAACGTACTTAGTTACTTTTCCACCACTGGTGAAAGGAATGGCACTATCACAATCACACCATGATATCATGAAAACAAACAAAAACAACCAAACAACCAAAGACGATATTGTAAACTGCACACACGTCTTTTAAACAACATCGAATTCACAGTAATAAAGCAAGTGTGTGTCCACTGGAGTGAGTTACACCTTTAACAGACTGACTCAGCCCTAGTGACTCAGATAGATAAATAAAGTCTTTTGAGGAAGAGAACGTAGTCACGGATACTGAAATCACACAGTATGAGCTGTCTTCTCTGCCACAGACGAGTATTATTATAAAACAGAGATTCTTCAGAAAAACGTCATTCAGTTTTAATTTGTTTCTGAGCCAAATGTTTTAAGGCTACATTCATCAAGGTCTTCATTTTCATTTGTTGGTTCGCAACGAGTTCTGAAATCTTAAACTCTTTCATTCTCTTTCCAGAAAGTTTACGTTGTGTAAGCTTTTTACTTTTTAATCCACAGCAATGTTTATTCCAAATAACTGTACAATAAAGTGTATTTACAAGTTTATGTAACAGGGCTGCTTAGCTTGAACTTGATCCTAAGATAACAAATATTTGTGATAAGGAAATATATGGCTGAAAGCTCCAGAACAACTACTAAATGGACCTTGTTTTCTTAACTGCTGCTTCCAAGGTCAAAAATGAACTTTGAACCTCAGAAATAGAAATGATGTTGATGCCACTTTCTAATAAGGCGCCCTTTATAAAGAGGTTATAGGTTTTAATCAATGACTTTATTAAGCGCTCATAAATCATTTTGTTGGTCAGTTATAAGCCAATAACAAGAACAACTTTTGGGTTGCCAGGTTGTGAAAACTCCCATCGACAGATTGGAACATAGCGCTGCTGACGACCTGGAACAAAATCCATTTATTAACAATTTACAACTGCACACCTGATGATTAAACATATTTATTAACAACTTATTAACACGTATAACTACAGACTTCATGACTTAGAAAGTGAGAATCCCATGAGCATTTATTAATGGATTAACAACACTTATAACTGTATTATTACCAAATAAGGTAATAGGAAAAACACCTCTCCGCCAATGGGATTTCAACCCCGCACCTCAACTCAATTCTTAGTAATGGCTTATAGCTAATTCATAAAGCATTAGTAAATGATTTATTAACCATTACTAAAGCTGTTTGTTACAACTTATAATGCTTTTGTAAAGGTGACTTATTAGGAAGTGGTTCCATTATTTTTAGCCACACTAGCAGCGCAGCTCTAGGGACGGCTAGGTCGGTTTGTTGATCCACCACTTTGGTCCGGACTGAAATATCTCAACAACTACTGGATGGATAGCCGTGATATTTTGTGCAGACATTCATGGTGCTCAGAGGATGAATCATAATGACTTTGGTGATCCCCTGACTTTTCCTCTAGCGCCACCATGAGGTTGATGTTTTTGTTTTTTAGTGAAACGTCTCAACAAATTTTAGACGGATATCCATGAAACTTTGTACAGACATTCATGTTCCCTTCAGGATAAACTGTAATAATTTTGGTGATCTTTAACTTTCTAAAATTTTAATTTGTCCCATACTTTCTTTTATGACAAAATACCTGCCAAACTAATGACATTCCCCTCAGCCCCAGGTGTGCTTTGTGTTTAGTGCTAATTAGCAAATGTTAGCATGCTAACACGCTGAACTAAGACAATGAACATGATAAACATTATACCTGCTGAACAGGAAAATGTTAGCATTGTCATTGTAAGAATGTTAGCATGCTGTTGTTAGCGTTTAGCTGAAAGCGCAGCTGTGTCATGGAGCCGCTAGCGTGACTGTCAACTCTTGTTTTATGTCCATACTGTATGATATTGATATTGAAGTTATATTTATTTTAACAGGAAATTACTTTTGTTCTCACAGAGCACGCAGCATCCTGGGTTACTTTACCCTTTAGCCTGATTTTTCTCATCACATATTGCCTAACCTTAAGCTTGTGAGAACTGACAACCAGTATTCAGAGGACGTGGCATAAATTGTGTTTTAATGCCATTTGTGATGTGTTGATAATAGTCACAGTTGGTCGAAATCACGAAGTCCAGCCATCATGTTGAAACCTGCTACCACCATGTTTCTGCTGTTAGTTGAAGAAAAGATTGTGGAGTCCTTTTGAAAGTAGGCCAACAGCCTTCGCCCATAGATAATCATAGCAGCACGACCCTCAAATTCATGATCAGTATTTTACCACAAAGACTGACTTATGATCCTGCCTGAGCTCGTATCAAGAAACAGATCAGCAAACAAATAAGCAGCAAATTTACAGCCTTGGAGTCTAGTCACGGTGCCAACTCTCTCCAGAGATACCGGACCAGCTGGCACTCACTGAGCTCATACAAATTTTATTTTTTTTTTCCTTCCTTAAAGTTTGTTCAGCTTCCCCCTCACTCTGTAGGGCTGCATACCTAACCGGCAGGAATGCGATTGTACTGCAGCTGAAGAGCCGTCAGACTTGTGGCGACAAGCACACAGTTGATTGCATCACATCCGAGTGAGTTATCTGAGTGAGTCTGAGGGTGTGTGTGTGAGTGTGAGTGAGTGTCTTTTTTTTTTTTTCTTTTCCTTCCATTTAACATGTTAGATCAGGAAGTGTGATGCTGTGACAGTAGAGAAGGAAGCGGGTGCACAATGGCATTATGTCTGCTTCTTGGCCTGGTAGCATGAGAGGCCCCCGGGTGAAGACCCCTCTGCTGCTGCTGCTGCTGCTGCTGAGCACCCTGACTGGGACAGGTAGGACTGGAAGATTCGTTTTTTTTTTTTTTTTTTACTCTCTGAATTAAGACACAACAGCACTCTCCACTTTCCTGTCTCCTCCCTGCTTTCTGTTTTGTGGTCTAGTTTACTTTTATGACTTTGTGACTGCGTGTGTGTGTGAAAGTAATAACACCTGATAGAGCAGATAGCAGCAGAGGCTTGAGGACCCAACGTACTTTAATATTGTGGTCCAGTTTGGCACTGTTGTGTCTGTCAAGCCACTTTTTGTCAGAACTAAGTCATGTTTAGAAACTTAATTCCTCCTACATTTCAAATTAAACCGTTCTCTGAGATTTGTAAAGCTTAAATCAGCCTAAGTAACCTTTTAAAATTGTAAAGTATACACCATAGTCTGTTTTTTTGCTCATTGGCGTTCCTCTTTTGTTACAAATCTAGTATTTTTCTTGAGCAAGAGAAACGTTTTCTCACAAAGTGAAATCTTGTGGAACATGACAAAGCTCTGTCAGGAAGAAATTGCTCAACATGTTGAAAATCTCCACCTACTCTGCACTGTCCAATAGTTGCATTTTGCAACAGTTTTAATTTTTGTAGCCACTGCTTGAAATCATGCACACGGAAGTTCCTGTGTGATCTGACAGTTATTCTGCTCCACTGCAGATGTTATCTGGCCCTGCAGAGATTACTGTATTCATTCACTTGTGTGTCTCACTTTTAGTATTAATGCGCCACGTGCTTTCCTTTAAGTTTCACTATATCCTTTTGAATGATTTGACAGTGCCATGATATAAAGTAATGAGAGGTGTTGATTTGCAGTGTTATGCCAACATGAAGGTAATGGTACAGATCCAGCAAGTGAGACAAAAGAAGGGGAGGCAGGTGATGGTGATACAGAGACCCCAGGTGAGACATCCAGAAATAATAATACTCGTACACTCAATAATACTGGCCAAAAGTATGTGGACAGGTGTTCACCCCTAGGCTAGACCCCTTAGTTCCAGTTTAAAAATAATGATAATAATAATACTTGGTCAAGAGGGCAGCATAGAAAACATTGTTACAACATTAAATACAATACAATACAACAGGCCAAGACAACAACAATATTTAGTTGTGAAACAGGTATGAGTCTAAAAACTGAAGCAAACACACTGACCAAGACAGCTATTGTCCAGATCCTTTGAAACTGAAGTGATAATTGGTTTTGACAATGTTTCTTAAGCACTGAGTATCAAAAAAAGTAAAGTATCGAAATGTATTATTGAATGCTTGGTCAGATTCTTAGACATGTTTATTTATTCTTTGATCAGATATTTCCAGATTTGAATCAAGAAACCTTTTATTTTAGATTATTTCTTATTCAGGCAAAGTGCTTTTATTATTTATTTATTGAGCAGTTTGATATATTTTGTTAAATTAAAAAACATGGATTAAAACATGGTTATATTCCCCCATTATATAGTCCTTTATCTATTTCTTTCTTTTTTTATTGGCCGAAAAGTAGTCAAATTTAAGTATATGGAGTCTAAACATGTAAAATACCTATGACAGGAAAAAACTTTTTACACATTACACAGATGTAATAATATGTTTCATTTTTCTGCAGAAAGAGTACTTTTACTTTTGCTGATAACACTTGTGTATTTTAACTTAAGTAGTATTTTGAAAGCAGGTGTTCTACTTGTAATCGAATATTTTTACAGCCTATTAATGTATTGGCCCTTTTACATAAATAAAGGATCTGATTACCTCTTCCACCACTGGACATTGGTTCCTTTTATGAGACTAATCTTGGTTAACTTTAGATTTTTGTACTCATGTTTCTCTAAGGGACACTATTTGCTCCTGATTCTGATTAAAAAGTGATGTATAGGTTTATTTCTTTCTACCTTTGAACCTACTTATTGTGGAAACAATTCCCAGAAGTGTGGAAGCTGTCACAGCAGCACATTATATATCCGTGGTTTTGGTATGAGATGTTCAACAATCACATATGGGTGTAATGTGTTCGGGTGTCCACATGTTTTTGGCCGTGTATAATGAATTAACATTTGAAAACTCATGAGTATTACTCACTGTAGACGTCGGCATCATGATGACGTGCTGCTCTCTCTGTTTGTAGAACCACTCCCAACTGATTCTGATGCCAGCTCAGCGTCAGGTCCCTCCCCCACAGAAGTGAAGGGTAAATCCACAGCAGCTTTTTCATTCTACATGGTGCTTTTTTTGCTGAAAAAAATCTACCCTTAGGGAGAGAATTTAGTCAGCACCCACTGAAACATTTCAGTAAAATTATCTGATTATTTCCTCCTCTGATGTTTCCAGGTAAAGAGACCGTAGTAGACGAGCGTGGCTCAGGACAGGGCCACATCTTCAGAACTGATGGTATGTCAGACCAACCATACCGTCACGGTACTGATTTGTGTCTAGATTACTGTAAATGTAAAAGTCACGTACTGCTTGTATTAATCAACAACACTGAACAACACTGCAGCAGGACACATTTATTCAAATCTAAAGATGACTGATGACTGACTGATAACTGTTACCTAACTTCTGCAGACTATTCAGAAACAACAGTGGACCCCAACTTTACAGGTCCGACTTCCACACCGGACAACGAGGAGAAGGGTTTGAGTCTCATCATCATCCTGCTCCCTGTGGTGCTGGTGGTCGTAATCATCAGCGTGATAGTTTGCTGTATTTTCTTCATCCGCAGGTGGGGCAAAAAAGCGAGAAATCAAGGTATGTCCATCACAAGAGGGAACACTTTAAAGGGCCAGTTCACCCAAATCACAAAACAACAACAACAACAACAACAACAAAAAACATATTTTCCCACTTACCCTTGGTGTGTCAGTGCAGATGGTTCTGGGTTTATTTGCAGAGATTTTCAAAGCACGGAAAGACAGCAATTAAAACTATTTGTACCAAAAGTAAAATACAGTGGCATCTGTCCACAGTGTCCACACCTTCAAACATCAAATGTTCCGCTAATGTAATAGAAATGGCAAATTAAAGTGTATCTCAAAACTTGACAAGTAATACTAAAATTCTCTGTGTGGCTGGATACCATGAGGGTTAAATGGGAAAATTAATTTTTTGTAACTTGGGGGAAACTGACGGTGAATCTGACTTCCTTCTTATATCATATGATTGACTTAATATTGTTAGAAACCCTCACCTACTTACCAGTGTTTGTTATGAATATATCTACTAAATAACTCCACTGATTTAACTTTTGGGTCTTTTAAGTTAAAGATGTGCTGTATTTAATTACTGTAATGCCATTTGACATTTTATCATAATAAAGAAGACTGAACCATTTTCTCTTCTGTTAGAGCTTCGGAAAGAGGATCCATATTTGGATGGATCCAGTACAGAGAAGGTGCCAATGTAAGTATTGAGTTTTTTCTATAGCTGCTCATTTGAAGGACTGATGGAAAGTGTGTAAAATCTTTGCCCAATGTTTTTATAGAATTTACCCTCAATGTGTTATTTCCTGTTTGAAAAACATGACATGTGCAAAGGAGGTGTGGGTTTCATATGCATACGAGAGTGAGAGCTATGTTAAAGTAATAGAGTCATCACAAGACATATCTTGTGGTAACAAGGAAACATGATTCACAACACTGTAAATACATTGCCTTACATGCCAGGAAGAAACAAGGTATGACTAGTGAAAGGTCAACATTAGATCATCATCATAGTACAACACCGTAAGTAATGTAGTAAACATGTACACATTAGTCCATAAGAGTAAAAGTAAAATGAGTACACAAACAGTTAGCACAAAAGTGTTGTATTAGCAACACATTAGCGTCAGACAGCTAACGGCTAGGTTAGCAGCAAACTGATCGCAGAAAAACTAACAAATAACACATCAATAATCACATAACAGCTTTATTAAAAAGAATACCTACAAATAATGCTCAAACAAGGGCATTTGGAGAGTAGATTAAAGGTGTCTGTCAATATTTGTTTGGTCACAGTTCTGACAAAATGGTGGACGTAACAGTGTCAGTTAAACTGCAGCTGCTACGGAACTCTGCCAGTAATAGTTGCTACTAGCAACAAAATGTTCAACTGAAACCAACTGCCGGTGTCTTACTTGATTTTGTAAACACTTTGTGCTTTCCAGGCCCATGTTTGAAGAAGACGTGCCCTCTGTACTGGAGCTAGAAATGGAAGAGTTGGACCAATGGATGAGAAAGGATGGTGGGTATCTTTAAATACAGCTATAGCATATGGCATATGAAAACACGTGTGTGAGCCGATATCAGGATATGTGCCTCAAAACTCTGTCAAAAGAAGGGTGGATTCACTCTGAGGGGATCTGCTGAGAAATGTTATAAAGCCTAGCAGCCATTGATTATGTTGAGAGCTGCAAGTCGTAATGTCTGGATGTGACAGTTGCTGAAACGTGCAGCAACACTGACTACAGTATATCTGTTATAATCAGTCCTTCTTAATAAATGTTTGTCATGATATCACAGTTAATTTAGTTATTATATTGCATTCATTTACACATTTATCTTTTATTCATCTTTATCTTTGAATATATACTTTTTATTTATTTTCTTAAAGTGAAAGGTGGTAGGACTCTGTTACAGTTAATGTTGTCAAGATGTTCCCCGTTGTACCATTTGTTCTTACTAGACTGCTGAATGACATCTTTTGCGTCTGACTGTCTGTTCTGAGACTAAAACCAGAAATGAAGCGGGGGAAAAGGGAAACATTTCTAACAGTAAGATTAGTTGGGGGAGTTTATCCAGCAGAGGTCACTGTTGCTCTAATCACTAAGAGTTCTTTACAAGAAGTGGTGCCCAATGTCACTGTCTTGTGTGATGTCATTTTTTGCAAGTACTATATATTTCTTAGTACTTTACTGCTTGTTTGCAACATTTCTATGACACGAATGATGAGGTGAGGTGGTGGTGAGGGTTTAGTGAATATATAAGTAATCTCATGTTTGTTCATTGGTTTGTTTGTTCCAGGTGAAACTGCAGAGGACGCTAAACATGCATAAATCTATTTATGGTGAGCACACTTTACACTTATTAAATACATGTTTATGAACACCTACAGATTTTATTTAGTTTCTTGTCATTCATGCCTCATGATCAGAGAGCTATTCTCATAACCTTTTAGTAATAACATGCCTGGAAATGTGTGATTTATTTAATTACTCAACTCTAAAATGTTGTTAGATATTAAAAAAATATATATATTATATTAGCTTTATGCTCTGTTAATATTTTACCTCCTGCTCTTCTGCGAACCTTGAGAGTTCGTTTGGCAGTGTTGGTGACTAAATCACAGCAATCACTGTGTCACAGCATGAGCAATTAATTATTAAGCAACGTTCCTGCAGGTGTGAATACAACCTAATGAACCATCTCATTGTGAATAAACTCAGAATAATAATGTAATCTAGTTGCCTATGATATACACATTGAGGCATTGGGACTAACCTATTCCATACAGCTTGTTGCACAATAATGCTAACACAACACAGATCTACTTGGGTTATAAGGAGTCTTTCCTTTCTTCTGCCAGCCTCTGTTTGTTGTGATGCACCAGCTGGTTTCAGTATAGCTGTGACTGATGAACTGCGACCCTTTCGTCATTAGCCTACACATGGTACTGCTTGAAAGCACAAACACTGCTAACATCTGTTAGCGATTACAACAGGCATGCATGGAAGTGTGGCGCAACTTAACCCTGGGATAGTCTCCTTACTGGAAGGGCTGGGAAGGCGAGGTCAAGGTCCACTCTATGAACTGTTGACCAACATCATTTACACACTGCTTTTTCTCAGGATTTTATTTCCAAAGCTGTGCAAGGGTTAGAGGGTTCTTTCATTCAACACAGAGGGACTCTGTACACATTACACAAGAGATCTCAAAACAGGAGTCAATGTAATGTTAGTGCTGCTGCGGTTGCACAATGTGATGCCATCATACTGCAGCAGCTGTGAACTGTTTGTCAGACCGGTGAAATTCCACAGTAACTTTGGATCAAATTAAAGAAAGAAAACATATACAGTGTTGTTGAAGCTGAAGCCTACTGGAAGAATTTAAACCATAGTAGACCTGCTCTCAAAAGAAAAGTGGATTGGTAAAGGTATATAGAAAACTTTGCTCAAACCAAATTTAAGAAAATTAACAAAATGGCCCTGTACTACAAAATGCTAACACTATATGGGATGAAATTAAGTCAAAAGCCAGCAAAAAAAAACACACACTCTATATCAAGTTTACTTAAAGCTGCATCAGTTGATTTTTTTGGCCACTAGGGAGCAGCACAACACACTGTACATACACTGACACCTTATAAAGTTGTTGTGGTGAAGTTAGCAAACAGGTGTGTATTTACACATCCAGCAGACAAAGAGCAAAATTAGCATTCATTTGGAGTCATGTTTCTAACCACCTGTCCAAAATTAGCTCTCCTTTTAGCTCTGTTTTGGCCTCCACCAACTCCTGAGGGAAATATTTCAGCTGCTAAACGCTCCGCTGTGTTCGCTTGCTAGTTGGTAATTTTGTATGTCTGCTGTTAGGCGTTGGGCAGGTAGTGTACAGTGGATTTATCTGAGCTTTTTTTGTCTGCTGCAGCTGGAAACGAAGTTGACAAGAGCAGTGAGAGTGAACCAAAACAGAATGAAAACAATGAGCTGAAAGACACTAAAACTCTCTGTAGAGCTGAGGGGAAGTCTGTGGCTTTGCTACCAGTGGTTAACAGTGAACCATTTTATTTTACACATAATCATTTAACCCATTGCTCACATAAAAAATAGTGATTAGTGCAGCTTTAAGCATTTAGCCTACCATTAACACAAAAAAGTATCTCAGTGTCGACAGGGAAGCAGGAGGAATATCAATGCCCATCATCTGGACACCTGCCTTTCAGGAGGTAGAGTGGAAATCACACAAAGCGGGATTACTCACTTATCTGAATATTTTTAAATAAATAACAGTTTTCAAGACTTATAGTTAATTAACACAAGTAATGAAGCTGAGTTTTAAAGTTCTGCTAGAAAACATTTGAAACCACAGCGAAACACACGTCACAGTGTTGTCTTTGATTGCTGTGCAGAGTGTGTTTCTGCTCAGCTTACACTGATCACAAGTGAAAGTGTAGGTTGTGTCGTGGTTAGTTCTGTTGTTGGAGCTTGTCAACGTCATGCCCATTGTGGTTCTCCCTTGATGCTGTGTGACCAACGCCCTTTTATTTTGTGTGGAGGCTGATGACGATGTGATGATGAACTGTACAGTACAGTCAGAGAGTGTGAATTGACTGGACGTGCCTTCTGTGAAAAGGGCGGCTGAATATAGCTGTGACTTTATCTCCTTTACGTTCTCCCCCTACTGTCTCTCTCCTCACCTGAACTCTGCCTCACTTTACACAAATGATCATCAGAACTAAGCCCAGATTAGCCCTCTTTTACCTGAAGCAGTCTGAAGCCCGCCACACATCAGATAGACTCTCTTTTGGATATTAAGGACTTATACACCTCTAACTGTTCCAACTGTCCTCTGGTGTGAAGTTTGTCTAGGGGATATGTGAATATGTTTCATTGCTGTAATTGTTAGTTTGCTTATCGTTTGCTCTTGAGGGGATGAAGTTTCAGCTTCAGTGCTGCCTGTTAATACAATGTCATGTTATTTCTCGGCTTATAGTCTGTTTTGTACTAAATTGCACAGTGTCATATGCATATTTTCAGTCATATGTGCACTGTATATATTTCTTAAGATATTTACATGTTTATTCTTATTTTATTATGTTAAATTTATACGCAAACACCAGTTCACCAGAAAGTTTGAAGACATCTGTGTGATCCTGATCCATCACCTGTAGCGGGTTACTACTGTATTTAAGTGAATCCAGCTTTAGCAGGGAAGCTTCCCCACACCTTCACTGCAGTCAGGATTAGGACTGGAGTAGAGAAACAATTGTCCAAAATTCATTCATTTCTTTGCCTTTATGGAATAAACATTTTTTGTATTTTTTTCTTAACTACCCCAAAGATGACAAACTGTAATTTTACAGCTTGAATCCCAACGCAAATTTAGTTAAAGTATCAGTAAGTTACAGCAAAAATATGATGTGAACTCCATCACCTCTCTGAACTGGAGATTATAGAGGAATGACCTCTCTCTCTCTCTGACTCTGACTCCGACATTTGTCACCTCTCTCTCCCGTGATTTCTTTACTGCAGGTTAACAAAGGACGCTTTCCCGGTATGCAAGGACACACAGTCAACAGTGCACTGTTGCCAACTTGGATGGTCTGACCTTTCTACAGTAATCCAGCCACGCATTTGCAACCACAGGAACTAATTTGACTGCCAGGAAACAACAGCACAACACTTAAAGGACACTTACAAACATTATTTTCATTTTCAAGAAAGTCTTCAATGGACAGCAATGTGCAACAGTTGGACTTAAACTTAAACTTAAATAGTGGCTCCTCAGTGATCAGTGTTGTGCCTTTCATTGTTTCTGTCATGCTCTGCCTGTTTTGATTGTATTGTCTATCTGTCAAGCAGTAATCAGTTATGCCAGGTAAAAGCGCAGTATTTTCTGTCACAATTAATCAGCCGAAGTGAAAGGTATTAAGTTTAAAAACCTAAAAAAAACACTGTGCTTCAGCTGCCTAACATTCCCTTTCCTGCTGATTCATGTATATGGTCATCTTAAAGCACATTAGGCCAATACTCTACTCCGCCCCACTCAGATATGACTGCTCACATTTTCTGCTGATGGTTTCTCTTTAGCTCAAAGAGTCTTTGTTGTATTACACTATGTGACTCCCTCCAGCTACAGGTTTTAATAGGGAAATATCCTGTTGAAGATTGTTGGCATGGATGACATAGAAAGGCCACTCCTTTTCATGCCTGTGCAGAGCTGGTTAGGACTTACAGAGGAAGTGTTTTTATCCAGAAACTGAAATCTCTAAGTGTGAAATCAGAGTCTTTTGATAAATTATTGTCCGTTGCAGAAGCAGCTTTCTAAAGGCTGCTACTGATAAGATTTTCATCTCACCATAGATAATAACTCTCTGACTGAATACTTTGTGTCTACAGATGCTGTTCAGATGTTTTGTTCCCAGTTTTGATTAATCTAAGTAGTCATGACACTGATCTAAATGTGAGTGCAACTTTCTAAACGTGTCAGTCAGTATTTTGCAGTATCTTGCAATGCAAATATGAGAATACAGTATACCAAAAGATATTATTTTCAAGGAATGCCTTTTGTAAATATTTCATATAAGGCTGTAGTATTGTTGTTTTGCTGATGAAGCTTTGAATAAAATTTAAATAAATAAAATCTCTTGATAAAATGATGATTTTTAGCCACGCTGGCAGTGTGTGGAATAGCAACGTCAGCCGGTCGACCACTTTGTTTCAGACTGAAATATCTCAACGACTGGATGGATGGATTGCCATGAAATTTTGTACAGACATTCATGGTTCCCAGAGGATTAAGGTTATAACTTTGGTGATCCTTTGACTTTCTATCTAGCACCATCATCAGGTCGAATTTTTACTTTTTGACCAAATACATGCTTAACTAAGCTTCAGCTGTACTTAATTTTAATTTGCTTTTTTTTGCATGCTAACACACTAAACTAAGATGAGGAACATGGTAAACATTTCACCTGCTAAACATCTTAGTGTGGTCATTGTGAGCATATTAGCATGTTGACGTTAGCATTTAGCTCAAAGAACCACTAAATACAGCCTCACACAGCCGCTAGCATGGCTGTGGACTCCTAGTCTTGTTCTCTCTCAAACATAATCAAAATTAATGGCATATTCCATCCCTGCACTTCTCTGTTTCTATGTAATTATTAAAAATGATATTTGTTTCCCGGCAACTCAAAAACACTTAAAGTTAAATTCATCACACCAGTTTAAAAATGACAGAACGTGTTTAAAGCGTGTTACATCTGTCTGATATGTGTTTCTGTCACAGTACACCCTCTGTTTCAGACTTCATGTCTCCTGCTGTAAATCCACGGTTGAGTCTGCTCCGCTTTCCTCTTTGAGCTCTGTGTGTCTGATGGAATTCATACGAGAGGAAAGTCTGAGGGAGCAACCATCGATGATCCATGCAAACCAATGAATACAAATGAGAAGTAAGTCTCTCACTCCATTTTCTCCTCCTTTTCAATCCCTTTCTCATTAGATATCCAGACAGCAGGTCTGCCTGTCACCGCACAGTGTCTGCATCGTCACTGCTGTCTGGCTGGTCAGACTCTGCTGACTAAACATTGACATTTTCCTAATCAACAACGCCTAAGGAAATGCTGAATTGCTGTTTACACAGGTATATCAGGCCTGCCTCTTGCTTGGTAGTTATTTAAGTTTGGAGCATCATACCTAAACATACCTCATGTTTTTATCACCTCAAAAGAAAGATCTATTTCAAATTTGAGAAAAACAGAGACCGTCTTACATGCTTTTATCTTTTCAAGCCTTAAATATTGCAACAGCCTCTTCACTCGTCTTAACCAAAATACTACCAACAGGCTACAGACTGTACTGGAACTATGTGTGAACACATTACACCTGTCTTAGACTCTTTACAAAGGCTCCCAGTAGGGTTTAGAATAGATTTTATAGTCTTATTAATTATGTTTAAAGGGGCACTCCACTGATTTTACTCACATTGAGTACTACTCAGCCTGTGAAAACAGTTGTATAATGTCTTCTGTGGCTCTGGAGGAGCTCTGTCAAGTCTGAAAAAAGTACTCATTTGACAGCACCCAGATTTCTTGACTTTAGCTTGGAGACAGAAACCCTGGAGCCTTAGAGTTTGAAAGACGTGGGTGTTTACCTGCATCAGGGAGGCTCTGGCGAAAGCTGTTATAGAATCCAGCATTTTTGGAGCTTGACCCATATTAGGACTAAACGTCAGGATATCTCAGCCTCGGCAGCATCAATTTTGACCGTTCATCTTTAAAGTTGTCTCTGACAAGCCCCATTAACTGTATGAAAATGTAATGCTAAACTGCTGGAGTACCGTTTTAAAGGATACTCAATGAATTCCTCATGGTTTATTCCTGACATTTTAGTCCCATATGAGCGTGTGCGTAGCTTGAGATCTTCGGGCAGAGGTCTTTTGTTTGTTCCTGAGTCCAGGCTTAAAACTAGAGGAGTCACTGCAGTCAGGGCCCTGAACCTGTGGAAAGAGCTGCCTGAAGAAGTAAGTCTGCTTGAGTTTTTATGTTATTTTACCAACAGTGTTATTATTATTCTGGTTGAGTTTAATGGCTTTTTTTTGGTCCTCTAAGTTTTCACATTTGCTTTTATCAGCACTGATTTTAACAGAGCTGAAATGTTTAGTCGATTTATCGATTAGTCAATGGAAATTTTTCAAGCAAAAATGCCCAGCATTTCCCTGTTCAAGCTTCTCACATATGAAGGTTTGCTGCTAGTCTTTGACTCATGATAGCATACTGAATATCTATCTATCTCTTGGACATTTTATTAATCGAGAAAATAATCCACAGATTTGTTGCCTAGTGGGAAGTACTTTGTGACTTAATTTTTAAAAGGTGCTTTACAAAGAAATATTATTTTTATCACACTGTAAACTAGTAAATACAAGCACAATATTACCTTATTGAGGAAGTACAAATACTGTAAATCTACGCTTCTACCCTTAGATGCCCTATGTAGCAGCTGTAGGGTTTTTCTCACTGAGTGCACAGGCAGTGTCACTTGCAAACGGCATTGTTCACACTGTGCCAAATTCTGGCTAAACTGGTTTATATGTAAATAAAACAGCAATGCTTCTTCCCAGACACGACTGTGGGTAATGTATTGACAAAGAAATCTGAGCACGTAGCCTGAGACTTTTTTCAGCTGAATACAACTTGACCAAGAAGCAAAGGAGTCTCACGCCAGGTGTGGTATATTTACTGGTATATGTGAGGACGGGTATGTTTATACGCTTGATTAAAAGAATGTCTGTCACAGTGAACAGAAATGTGATGTAATCCCCGAGGACGCATTCATAACATCATATTTCCAGTGACCCGTCTCTCTGAATTTACCAAGCTTTGTAGACTGAATCACTGTCTACCCAGCAGGCACCGTCGCTGCCTGTCACACTCTATCAGCTCCATTTCACAGCCGCACCAGCAGCCGTGTTTGTTTGCCTTCAAGAGCTGTGATGTTACAGAGCATCGTCCGTCTGTCGCAATCATCGCATTCACTCATTCTTGGGCAATCTTTGAGTGGAAAACACAGCATACACCAGGGAATCTGTGTGTGTGTGAGAGAGTGTGTGTGTTTGTGTTGTTATAGGAGACTTACTTCACAATAGTTTTTAAGATTGGTCCTTTGTAGAGTTGTGATGAGCAATTTGAACCGTGTGAAACTTTCCACTGCCTCTTATGAAACACTGCCTCTTGCACCATTTGGACTACATTTGATAAAGTTGTAACACGCACATCAACCAGGGCTGTAGCTTAGAGGTCATGTCCTCTGTGTTTTTTTTTCCAGGAAATTTAGGGATCTGAATGGTTGACATTTTATAATTGAAAGTTACACATGATGGGATTTTTAAAGGGTGAGACCATCGTTTTTAGACAATTCAATTAATAACAATTGAACTATTTGTTACCTCACAGGAATGTAATTCTTCTGGGAGGGGAAAAAGCTCTTACAAAACAGATTTTAGACCAGTGCTTCCCAGCCAGGGGGTCGGGACCCCTCGAGGGGTCCCAAGAAAGATTTGAGGGGTCACCAGACGCTTCTGTTATGCAACAATAATGTGTATTAATATACATATTTTTAATGCTACGTTGTTGTTTTTTTGTTAAATACAGGATTCTTACCTTTTCTGTTCATTAAAAATTCTTCAAATGAAACAATCCGGGAAAGAAAATCACTCACGACATTACTTTATTTTAAGAGGTCACAGGCCAAAACAACTGGGAGCTGCTGCTTTAGACAATCGTGTAGGAAAACTCTGGGATATACAACAGTTTTTATATGAATAAAAACTAACAAAAATAATAAATAATAATAAAATACCTTACAGATGATTTTCAGGTTTTATCTGCGGGGGTGTGTGTTTGTGGAAATACTGAGATACAATTTCAGTATTTCTAAAATCCTGGCTATGGCCCTGACGTAAACCCAAACAACACTCAGGATTATCCAGTATATTTTAGTTTAGTTTACAAAATGACCAAAACAGCATGTAGAGAGATGGCACCTAAGTTCAGATTTTTCTGAGGAGTCGCTTACAGGAGCAATTTCTATAAAAGCACACAGCTACGGAGTAACAAAGTGATATTTACAGTCCTCCTTTGTTTCCAGGGTCTGCTTTTCAGTTTTCATTGACCGGATGCCAGTCTCATGTTTGGTGCTTAGTGATATCTCAGGATTTCAGACTCTCCCTGGAGGATCCAGATACAGGGCATGAAAATGACCATGAGCCAAAGCTAACCATGGTTGGCACTGCAGGGCTAACTTGAGCAGCAGCAGCAGCAGCAGCAGCAGCAGCAGCAGCAAGCTAATCCACGACAACTTGCTTTTTTTTCTTGCCTATGAATAAATGAGGCTCAATATGCTGGAAAGAATTAGGCCTAGGTTTTCATCCAGCATGATTTCTGACACACCATGCAAATTTGGATTAGGAGTCTCTCCCCTCCCATGTTCTTTTTTCTCCAAAACTTTATTGATCAAAATATATTTACATTTACATTTTATCATAAGAAGAGTGTTAAAAAAAAGTAAATGGGAGGTACAATCAAAGCTTATACAGAATATACTGAAATAAAATAGAAAAGTGCAAGAATAGTAAAGAAGAAAAGCACATAACAGCAGATTAAATTCTAACCTAAAAATACAATTATAGCATTTAATTGTGTAGATACTCTTTTTGTTTTTATGTAATTTAAAAAAAAAGAAAGAGGAGGAAAAATGTGAAGTCTTAAAGGAAAATAGTAAATATGGGTATTATTTTGGAAAAACAACATTTGTGAATAATTTGCAACTGTCTCATTTAATAAAACCCCACATTAGGTAAAGCTCTATTAATTAGTTAGACTATTAATTATCTAAGATTATGTATCATCTTGTGACTTCTCTTCAGATAAACTACTTGCAAAACCATCTAGATACCAGCAGCAAGCACTACTGACATGGAAGTGATGTTTTGTACCCTCATGAAAGGAAAATCTTTTTTTTATAAATTACCACCTTCATGGTATCATTCTTGTATCTGATTTGTTTAATGATAATGGACACATGTAGGCTTACAATGAATTCATGAGGACGTATAATCTCCATGTCTACCAATGGAGTATTTGCATCTGTTTGTAAAGCTATTGCATATTGTCTGTCTTATTTAATAAAAATACATAGGCTATAAAGACATTAAGAATTTAAACAACAAACCATTTGAATCACTGGTCTAGATAACACTGATTAAAATGCAATAATAAGTATATTCAAAATCAATTTCGCAGAGAATGTTAGATTACATCAAGTCATCTTGAAAAGTCTTTTGGAATCAATTCATTGAAGATAATAATTGGGGGGAAAAATTGTCATTGCCATATAAATTATGCCTATCCAGTAAAAATCCTGCATAACATAGACCCCTCTAATGTTTTTATTCCATGCTTTGTTAATCTTTATGTTAATTGTAGCCTACTTTTCGTGGAAATTAACCAGCTATTTTCTCACATGGATGTCATCCGGGGAATATATTATTACATCATATTCGAGCGCCCACTAGCAAACAAAAACGTTCCATCATCATGATGCGACAGCCATTCGCTCCAGTCGGTGGAGAGTCAGGAGACGAACAAACCTGGCGGTTGTTGAAGAGCCTGTGAACGGCAAATCACCCACAACTGACACGCTGTTTGGTCTCAATTGATGTGTTTTCCCTCTTGTAATGGTCGGAGGCCATCATATGTCGCACAGTAAAGGAACAGAGCCAAAGGGTCGGCCAACACTCTCGTCAATTTGACAGAGCAGCTAACGTTAGCGGTGTTTCACTAGCCAGCTAACATTACACGAACTTGGCTTGTAGAGGCTAGTTAGCTGGTCTTGCTAACGTGCTAGCCTCTGTGAGTTAGGTGCAAACACTGACTGCTGCTGGTGGGAAACCAAGAAACGAAGAAGGAGCGTTTAACCTCATCGGACCCTGTAGCTTTAGCTTCATCAAGCTTCAAAGGATATCTCTGTTTGGATACACGACCAAAACGAATCTCCGGAGAGGCCTGCTGTTTTTGTTCATTTCCACATTTCACAGGTAAATACAGTATAAAATTACAAAGTGCAAGATCATAACTGGGGAATATTGCAGCAGTGGACCAGTGGAAGTGGGCCTAGCATTAGCCAGCTAATGAATAGCTCGCTAGCTCACTGAGTTAGCATTGCTAACGCTAGCCAGCTTAACGCACTTCTGTTGATGTGGAGCTTGTTAGCGATCTGAAAGAAGTTACCGGTGCCAGATTCAGCTCACTGTGGCTGAACATACTGTGTTGTAATGTTTCCAGTCTTAATGAAAGCAATCAGACCCAGTTTGGTACATGTATTGGCTCACTCTGTTACTGACACTGTGCCTTTCAAACAAGCTGCACAAACTCAGTCAAAAGCTGCAAAGTGCGGGGAGTTCGCATGCAACACGTTAAATATGTGATGAGCACAAACTTGATAGTAGAGAATTTTATTTTTCTTGGTCATAGAATACAAAGTAAAGGTGTAGGCGCAATTTAGGAGCTGAATGATCGGGTTTTCTCTGATAGTCAAGGTTTTATGTCCCAAATGCTAGCAGACCCCATACGAAGTTAACTTGTGCCTCACTTGTTAGCAAAATCCAGATGTTCTTGGGGGGGCACACGGATGACAGAAACTCACGGGACAATATCAACTGTCAACTGTTTGTAGGTTGTTGAGAGATTTTGGGTGCAAAGATTTTGGAAAACACAGCGGGCTGCTCTGATTTCGCAATGACCAGGAGCAATTGTTCTCTCGAAGAAGGCAGTTCTTGAAGTAACTGTGGATTGTGGCTGATTGTAAGAGAGGTCAAACAACCTGTTCCCCTGTCTATACTCAGTTGTCACTTAATTAGGTACACTTAGCCAAAACAAATGTAGTCTGCAACAATATATAATATCCAGTTTTTGTTGAAATGGTTTGAGAGATGTGATGATTCAACTTTGTCTTTTTGGAAGCTGTAGTTTGTATATGTTATACTGAGAGGTGTTTATAATATTTAGTCTACGCTTATTGATATAAATAGGTGGTAAACATATATTAGAAACTACTATCTCAGTTTTGAGTCTCATCCTGGTTTAGATGCTATTTGGGATATGGATTTTATGTCACTGTATACATGATTCTAATATTATCCAGGTTTCTGATCATCTGTGGCAGAGGGTACGGCCACGTCTTTGACTTCTCCACATCCAGCTAAATCTGTAATTTCTGTACTGACTGAGTTACCTCAGCAGTTGAGGATGAACCCAGTTAGATATCTTGCTGCATTTACCTCTCTGTTCTCCATATAATCTTCAGTAATAATGGAAGACCAGAACGACAACACAATTTATCCTCTGCATTACTGGTGTCAGACTTTTAACTTTATTTCAAGATGTAGACCATCATGACGTAATTTTTGCCATCATTTTTTGTTTTGTTGACTAAATACAATGTAATTTCAGTTGAAGACAGAGAATGGTGAGAAACGTGGATAAGGTGTTTGTTTACATGTCACAGTAACCTGATTTCTATTGGAGTACTGCAGGTAGCATATTCAGGTTTTCCAAAACAGGGATATGGTTTTATCAAGGTTTCTGATACATACGTACACATGTGGTGTTTACATGTGCTACACACAACCGATAGTACTAGAGTGCGCTCACTTTCAACCTGAGATTGACCCCATCCCCTCATCTCTAAGGTTAGCCAAATCAGTGGGCGTGTATTCACACAGACTTATATCTGGAACTGTTAATTACACATTAGTGCTAAACACCAGAACTGTGTAGAATTACATTACATAAGTACAAAATAAAGTTTCAGTTTCATTTCTCTCCACACCCTGATTCTCTCTTATTTGTCTCTCTCTTGTGCTGTTTTTCTAGTCTGGAAGTCAGTTAAATTTAATAGAAATAGAAAAGACAGTTCACAAAAGTGGTGTTTAACCAAGGTCAGGAGGAGAGTTGTGAAGTCAGGTCAAATAACACATGTTGACTGATTCAGATGCACGGCCAACACAGGTTTAACCTCCATCAGTGTGTCGGTTTGAAAAACTAGTGTCCTAGATCAAGGACTACATTTTCTTCCATTTATGTGCTGTCATGGGTTGTGAACCTATTATAACAAACAGAGAACATACAGGAAACACTCACAATAACCCTAATAATTTAAGTCCTCAGTAGATGAGAAGTTAGCCTATCTTTAAGAATCATCTCCTGAAAACCTGTAAATCTGAAGTGTATGCGTTTTATTACAATAGGTGGGAGTTGGAAAAATAACTTTCAAGCCCCCCTAAATGCCACATTTCCATAAATTTAGGATACCTGTGCTGTACCATTCTGTTAGAAACTGTGATGAGAGCCTGTGATGCAGGCACGACACTACAAGTGGTTTTCCATATGACAGGAACGGCACGGTAAAATGTGTGGGTTAGCTTGATGAGCAGTAAGAAAGCTGTGATAAGGAAAGAAGAGCTCAGGCTTTTTCTGTCAGTTGTCTTTTGTGTTCAGGTCTTTAAGGACAATGTCAGATAACAGTCATGTTTTGACACAACATCCTCGGGGCGGGAAATTGTAGAAACGCTTTATATCACACGGATTACAAAAGTGCAACTGCAAAGGTGCTTTTCCTTTTGCACAAGATCCATGTGATGCGCGGAGCCTAACCACAGAATCCAACTGTTTACACACAGTCAATGGATACGTTACTATTTACTTGTTAAATTAGATCTACTTTTCTTCAATAGATTATTTAAAACAACTTAATGTGTGAAGAGTTAAATACAAAACCATAGCATTAAGTCAACATCTCTCTGACACTGTGTCAACAAAAGCTGAACACACAAAGCTTAAAGGTAGGATTTATTTCAGCGCTGTTGTGTTGGTTTGCATTGTGTT
This sequence comes from Macquaria ambigua, assembly GCA_008360985.2. Classification (NCBI taxonomy): domain Eukaryota; kingdom Metazoa; phylum Chordata; class Actinopteri; order Centrarchiformes; family Percichthyidae; genus Macquaria; species Macquaria ambigua. The sequence goes on from VMKM01000870.1 coordinate 126,620, forward strand.
TTATAGGAGATTTTCATTTTCTTTTATTTCAGTGTGCATTTTTAGCAACATACTGTCAAGAGGTGCTTTGGGAGGTATTTGTGTAACAGATGAAGTAGTCTAGACTGCCAGCAACATTTGCAGGTTTCCAGCTGATACTGGAAATCTGGCTTAATTTGTTGAACAGTATGAATGGAAATCGGCAAAAAAGGTTTAGTTGTAATGTATCACTGTTGTAATTCCTGGATATCAAATGAGTCTATATGAATATAGACTCTGACTATGTCTCTAATAATGTGCCATATATGTGCATGTGCTTAGAAGAGGCTAGAAGAGAGGATAACATGTTAGTCACAGTCACTGGAAATTAGTGTGTTTATTTGGTTTAAAGCCAAAAGAAAAGACCCACTTTGTTTTCTGGAGTTCAGCCTGTTCACTTTCGCCTTTGGCTTGATGCAACAGCAATGTATTGAAAGCTCATTTAACACTACTCATCAGAAGGGTTGTTAAGTGACCACAGTTTGGAAACTTATGTGGTAATGTGAAAAATCTGGGAATTAAGCGGTAAATTTTGCAATCTATTGTAAGTGTGGTGACTTTTTGCTGTTGATTTGATATTAATATCCAACATTATAATCTTTTATTATTCATAATCATTTGTGCCCTCATTGCATGTACACTCTCATAACTCAATACTGCTGGTCTGGTCATGGTCCAGTAATTGATGATTTTCCTATCATAGTGGATGAATGTTTTACAACAAAGATTTGCCAAGATTAAGGACTGATTACAGATTGTATGCTTCTGCTGCAATACATGATGCCACAGTCATTAAAAAGCCAGGCTCTATAACAGATGAGCTAGACAAATAATAGGCGGATATGGACATTTTGAAAATGAAATTGATGATTTGGTAATTTCTTGCATTTAACAGGTTGCTGTTTGGCATCTCTTATGAATTAGGGCTGGAAGAGGCTGTTTACTATCTACAAACCAAGCAGCAGCAGTTTTTTTTTTTTTATTACCCACAACTATTATTTATGTCCTATGTATCCCTTTTTGTAGTGCTTACAACATGAGCTATTATTGAACCCTTCAGTTCAATGTATGCCGTTGTGTGGGATATGCGTGTTCCTCTATCTATACGGTTGAGGCACTATAAATAGGTGATATGAGAATGCAAGTACAAAGATAGGCAGACGATATTGAGACAAGAATGGCATATTTTCAGTTCACATGGATCAGTGTGATGAAATACCATTTTCTGGCTGTGATTATTGCTACAAGGCCTTGGAGAGTGAGAGATGAGGGGTATCCTAGACTCTGTTTGCAGAAAGCTTCACATTCCCACACTCCTGACTGTTGCTGTGTAACTGACCCCCAGGGCACTTTTTAAAACCATTCTCATATGGACAGTGAGATTTCCTGGCTTTGAAGTTCGTATAGACAAAACATGAAGGGGGGGGATACGAGTGAGATTGGTTATTAAGGATGTAAATAGAGGTGAGTGTTTCAGGTGGCATACATGGAAAGAAGACTTGGCTTTTTAGCTCTACACTGAACCTTTTTATAATTAAAACACTCTGTCAAACTTATTTTGTGGAGCTGGGCTGATAAGATATTTCCTGTAGGCAACCACATAACCCTCTGAATGTTAACCCTGTTATGAAACATATCATGTAATCTCGGGTTATTAGGGAAATGGGGAAACTGCAACCATCTAAAAGGTTTTTTGGATTTGTCGAGTGTTTTCTCCTGATTTGAAATGCCCCGTTTCATTGCTAACTGCACTGCAAACAGATTTGTCCTTTTTTAAAGGTAATTGTTCTTTTTACCCTTTTATTGAGCGAAGACAGAAGAGACGGACAGGAAACATGAGGAAACGTGCAACTATGGCTGCACCCTAAACATCAATGATTCAAATCATTAGTTGTGAAGGCCCAAGTTGAATCTTTTTATTTTTTTATTTTTAGCGGTGTCATTGTACACAGAGCGATGCATTTTTATAAACTGTAACTGAAATAGGGAAATGGAAGATAGCTGTACTGTCAGCTCTAGTGCTGAATGTTAGCGAAGTCGGCTAAACTACCTTGAACCAGACGCTTGTAGGCTGCAACCTGGTCTACTGCTGTTCAGTGTGATTGACTCTATGGCTGACAAATGCTCTGTGGTGCGGATCAAAACCAGAACTCTGACCGGGACACACACTTTTTTTGTTTCTTTGACTGTGTGGAAATCCGATGTGTGGAAAGCCAAATATTCGGCCTAAACTAGCGAGTCAGAGCCGACTTGGAAAATTGGGATTCGGGTACGGCTCACCTTGCAACAAACGTCCGCAGCCAGAATTGATCCAGGGGTTTTGAGATATGCATCTTAACTGCTAGTCTACCAGGGTGCCCCCAGACCTGATTTTATATCCTGGTGACACATGGAACATGTTATTACAAACTCACCTCTCTTTTGTGTAGGTTCCTCAATGAACGAGTAGGTGTTGCTGGTGGTCCAGGGCATGAACTTTACCCTCGGACTGTGTAATAAGTGACATCCAGTTTTTAGGAGACAAACCAGGACAACTTTGGCAGGATCCAGAATGATGAGATCTGGAACACACAGTTAAAGTAGGAGCTTTTTTAATAAGGTGCAGCAACTACCGTTTCGACATAAAGCATGTCTTCATCAGAGTAAGAAGAGACAGTGGCAGTGTAGACGTTGAAGATTCTTGCCATACATTGGGAATACCCCAATTCAACAAGGATGGCAAGGACCATCAGGCTGATGGTCTTGGAGGCTGTGGAAAGGACTAGGAGGATGAGGACTGAAGAGGGGAGCTTCTGTGTTGGAGTGGAGTGCTTTAGTAACGCAATGAGTGCAGTCTGATTAGAATGGGCAGTCTTCCAGGCCTTTTGGGACCCGAAAAAAACAGTTTAGTGAAAGATACTGGGACATTTGGATAATGAGTGATTCATGACATGATTCATGATTTGATGAGCATCCACAGTCCAGAAGGAAGGGAAGGGATTGAGGGCACAAGTTAGGTCTACTTGGATGAGTTTGAGGACTTCAGGTAGAGGTGCTTGAGAGAGAGTAGAAGCCAGTGCTTCTATGTGGGGTTAAAAAAGTCATTTAGATTTTCAAGCAGTAAAGGAATGTTTTAGCTGCCGAGTTTGAATTTAGAGGAGAGACTGAAAGTGGGAAGTGTTATATGAGTCAGTCTTTTTAAACGTGTTAAACATGTTCTCAGCTGCCTAAATCATTTTTTCATCCAATTTAATGAATTCAGACAATCGTGGGGTTGTTGAGGACAGATGGGCAGGTCTAGAGGAGAGAGGACATCTAAAAATGTAGACTAATGGAGGAATCGGTGGGGAGAAACTGGAAAAAGACGGCAGGAAGAAACAAGTGGAGGAAGTATATGTGTAGGGACTTATTTAGAGGTGCTGGTAAATGGGGGAATGCAGAAGGAAATAAAACGGTTCTCATAAGCATGAAGAACGGAAGCAAAAAGATTAGAAGAGCAGGCTCTACAAAAGTCCAGCCTGCCATCAGCATTGTGTGGGCAGAGGCACTTGAGAGAGAAAGAGAGAGAGAGAGTGAGCGAGATCAATGAAAGAGGAAATTAAAGGGCTTTTCTGTGGGGAGGTCCAAGTCACCTTGAAGAGAGAGGGATCTCCCATCTCCAGGAAATCTCATGAACTCAGTGTTTTTTTTTATTTTAAGAAAGTCATCAAGTAGGACTTTAGGGCAACAACAGAAAACAACATCAAGGACGGCAGAAATAAAGGTCAGGCTGTAAGTAGGTCAAATGTTTGGATATTATAACACACAAGTTAGGCCTTTTATCTTCCTTGCCTCCTCTGAAGGAACTCTCAATCCCCCTCAAACTCCTTATTTGTCCAAAATAACTCCTTATATAATACACACTTATAGTACAGTAGCGTTTAGAGTCATACAACAATCATTTTTACATAAAAAATGTTAAGCATTGCATGGACACTACTTTTTTAGTTCCACTGTGGGAATGTTTGAGGGTACTCTTGCACTCTTTCCACCAGATTAGTTCTGGTTCTTGAACCGGGTCCATTCAGGATTCTTGGAACCTTGGTGCCATCTAGCGAACCAGCCCGCGTTTCCACCAGTTTTGAGCAGAACCATTGTAATCAAGGATGCGTCATCAATGGAGGGCGTTGCGCAATGCACAACGGAAGTGAACTGTAGTAGCAAGATGGGGGATTGCACCCGTTCCATGTTGGTGGAAAAGGGGTATCAGTAGAACATACATTTACCCTCAGAGTTGGGACGCTCAAATAAAAGGGTCGTTTTTTAATGATGTTTGCTAGCTGCTTGCTAGTATTAGGACCACAGCACACACACACATCATTTCAAGCGGGTGATGACGGACTGATTACCTCGTGTATAGATGGCTTACTTAAGTTCAGAATCAGTATTCTGCTGTTTGGGATTTTACAGGGAGTAATGGAGCGTGATGCATAACAGAAAGGCTGAGCTAAGTTTAAGGTAATGGTTGCAAAAAAGCCAGTTATAGCCTATATAGTTATATACCTGGTATCAAATGTTATTTGGTCTGGTACTGTACCAGTCTATGGCCTGGGGGTTGACTGTCCCTGATTTAGCTATTGCTAGCCACATGAATATGAGGCATGCTAACATTATTTTTCGCACTCAGTAGCATCATGGCTTTATGTCACCTGAGTCGATGTGAATCTGTGGGAGATGTGGATACTTGCAAATGTAAAATTTAGTAACATTAGTTACATGTTAAAATGGTAAACATTGTTATGATGTGCAGTCTTGTGCGTTATCTTTGAAATACTGTGTCACTTAGCTAGAAGCTAGCATTTAATAGCTTTTGCACAGAGGCAGCTGCAAGGATATGATATTGTAGAATCATTAGAGAAATCTGGGTTTGAGGTTGAGTCCTGGAGGGAAACTGTGATGTTGGAAAATAATATGGAGGGAAATGTTATCTTAATCAGATGATGTTCTGTATCATGGGACCTGTGTAAACATTTTGAAGTGATGCTTTATGCTGATTTTTGGTCTTAATTGGGTTTTATTTAAAGTTGTTAGTGTCATAATATATTTAATATAGCCAAATGTAAATTTGAGACATCTTTCTGTTTAACTTCTAAATCTGTCTGCCTTCACTCCTTCACTCCAGATAGTAATTTCCCTGTGATAATTTACCTGAAACTTCTCATTTATTCTCTGGCTGTTATCCATCACTCTGCTCTTCTCACGCTCATGAAAAAAATCAAACTCTTTAAAGTTTGAATTTTTTTTTGTTTTGTTTTATTGCATGCTTTCATCGTCCAATTTCTCCACGTCGGTAACGCTATCATCTATCATGTGGTGGTATTTTCTGGTTCGCGCTTCTTTAATATGCTTTCTTAATGGGTTTGAATTCACTCTCAGGGTTTACTGGAGATTTACAGGCAACAACAGCAGAGCGTGGGTGTGTTCTGCAGTTGTGAATGGCCCTCTGCTCTGTATCTGTGAGGCACAAGGAGCACGTTAATAATTCAGTGCTGTGCCATGTAGCTCTGAGTTGGTTAATGAACACAGGGAGGAATCTCCCAGGCATATTGCTTTGATGTGGGCTATAGTGTGAACGCCGTGTGACATAGTGAGGGGACAGGAGGAAGTCACTAGTGGATGTATTATAGTTCAAAATTATGCTGTGGCAGACTATCCTCTATGCTCTCAAAGATAAGTTAAAACACGGATATTAGAATGGAGGAGAGTCTCACTTTATCCTGTCTGAGACACTGTCTTTGTTTCTTGGTGCTGTGGTGCTGAACAAGCACATTTTTAACAGTTCCAGTATCCTTTCACTCATCATGTCTACAGGAACACGTAATGTTCTCACAAAGAGCAGGCCTCACCTAATCATTCAGGCTCTTTCTCCCCTAGTAGGTGACTTCTGTGCCTGTGTTCAAACTAGAGGGGTGGGTAAACACACCCATTGTTTTTTGGCCAATTTTTCTCCATGAATGCGGTTCAAATTTGTGGTTTTGAATCGATAAAGTCACATCTCTGACGCATTGATTTGTATAAACCCACAAAGATTGAATTAGTAACCAGTTTTTAAAATAATCATTTGGGATGGACAAAATGCAAAAAGTCGATTATATATTGTAATATACTACATTTTTTGTAAATTCAATTGAAAATCATTTTATAGATAAAAGAAGTAAACATTTTTGGCTGTCTGTTTTTGGTAAATAGACTGAATTAAATATTTGACAAATCAGGATTTTAAACCTCCAATAACACACTTTTTTTTGGCCACTTGAGGACAGCGGGTTGTGAAAATGTTGTGAACACAACACTGACATGTCATCACCTTTTAAGTTGATATGGCATTCATGTTAGCAAACAGTTGCTTATTTACACATCTGGCAGTGACGGAGCAACGGAGTCGTATTTCCGGCCACCTGGCAAATATACGTCCAATATTCACTCTCTTTTAGCTCTGTTTTTGGAAATATCTGGCTCTTTAGCTGCTAAATGCTCTGCTATGTTCACCAGCTAGTTGCTAACTTTGTCTGTCTGCCATTTGGTGCTGAGCAGGTAGTGTACAATAGGTTTTTAGACCTTTTTTTTTTTTTGCTGAAATGTACCTCCTGTGGCCAAAAATGATGCTGTGAGAGTGAACCAAAACAGTAAAGTTGCTGGTCGGACAGCCAAACAACGAGCTAAAACTCACTATAAAGCTCCGTAAAGCCGAGGGGAGCTGCAGATTCAGGTGATATTTCTCTGTGTCATGACTACCAGCGACCTCTTTCACATTGTCACATTGTTTTCACAATGTCATTTAATACATTGTTATTGTAAAAATACTGATTATACTTCCTGTAAATCCAATATTACCTTAAGCAATTCTACGCATTCATTTGCATGTTATTCAATGGTCTAATACAACAGAGATATTAAAGTAATAATTACAAATGGTATAGCAAATTCTCTGATGGTCGACTACTTTCTATTGTCTCATGATAGATTTTGTCATATTGCTATCAATAGTTTAATTAGTATTGAAAATAACCATTAGTTGCAGCCCTAATGCATTCAGACTGACGGCAAACATGGGCTTTTACCACATCACAATGTCGGTGTGAAAGGGATATAAGTAGCTCCCCAGCACACAGAGCCACCTCCAGCCTTCGTGTGATTTCCTATCAGAGAGACTGCATAAGCTCTGGGGCTTTCAGCTCAGACCTTTTCCATCTTGCCTTAACACAATTGCATCTCTTCACTGCCACCCACAACTCATTCCCTCTTAAATGCCCACCCGTCCTTCTCTGAGACTGCAGCAGAGGTTCAGGATGAAAACCATTTGAAAGGAGGCCCTTCCCAGCAGAGGTCCTGTTGGCATGGAAACGGCTGTCTTTGTGAATGGAGGCTTCTCTTACACGCCTGCTCAGAGGTTTCCCACTGTCTCATGGTCCCTATCGGACTTCCTACAAGCAAACTTTTCCCCAAACCTGGGTTTATATTGGTTTTATGGTACTTTCTGGTAATGCCCTTTGTTGTTTTGTACAGGTTCTTAACTGTCGATTGCTTATAAGAATGTGCGATTGTGTTACGTTTAGTTTCCACATTACGTGAACACTTGAGTGCTCTCATTCATCTGCTGTTCACACACTGAATACAGGGGCAATGTGGACCTAAAGTTTAGAGAAATGAACATTCACAAGATTGCTGGATCAAGCAGGGAGTCCTCTTGTTTCTCCTGTATTTGTTCAACACAATCAGTACAGACTCTCGCAGGATTTCTCTGAGCTGGTTCCTCAGCATAGTGGGGTTGATTTAAAAAATATGACCAGACCTTCCTAATTAGTGACCATCTCCCCATATTTTACCAAATACTAATTAATGATTTCAGCTCATCAAAATTAGTTCTCTGCCTTCTTAGTAGATTAGTCGACTAATCTGTTTTCCAGCTAAATGAGCTTTTACCAGTTACTGAGAAACGATAGCCCCATCTCTAGCATCACAGTTGTTTTCACGAATATGGTTGTGTCTTTAATAAACACTAGAGTTTAAGAGATGTTTCTGTATGAGTGCATTGATTTGTGGATGGACAATCATAGAGTTTGGCAGATTTCTCTGTAGGTAATTCTGTAGGTATTGCTCCTACACTCACGATCACTTGTTTATTCAAGTATTGTAGTTGACCCACCTGCCACGATAAAGTCAAATGTTGAATAGCTACAAATTAGTAATTAGCTGGCATTTAATCAGCCCAAAAGGAGTCAGGAAGAATAAACCCACTAATAACAGAGATAAATCAGTGGTAGTCCAAAGAATGGCATTGCATTGTTGGTTTTCTATGCAGTCTGTCAGGGTATTTGTCTAAATTAGTCCCTGATTAGATGTCTTGAAGGAAAACCAGCTTGTCTCTGTACTCTGTGGACCAGACAGAGAACCTCTGACCTAATTATTCATTTCCAAATTCAGTTTAATCAACAACAAAAAAAAAAAAGCCAAGGTCACCGTAGCATCCCATCCTTGTCTTTTCCCTGCCACACAGGTGTCTAGTTTACAGTTGGCACACTCTTCATTATCTGTCCTTCATACTGTTTCTAAATTCTCTGAGACCAGAAATTGGGATTTAAAGTGTGATTGCACTGTTTGGGAAAATAATAATTTCTCCCATAAATGGTGCACCTTTATGGTAGAATTTTGCCCTGATAATATCCGGTTTCAACATGGCCAAAGCCAACCTAACTCGACAATTAAGTGTAAAATACTGTAATTCATCTGTTTTGAGGATCCAATACACTTTATTAACTGAAAATCTTTGAGGTAACCTTTTCATGGTACTGTTTGCCAACATAGAAACTTCCTAGATTTCGTTTGAAGTTATGTAGATCACAGTTCGCTGGCCCACATTTCTTTCTTCCGGATGAATTATTTACTGTTCATCAAAATTAAAGTAGGTTGGGTCACACTTACTGTAGTAACAAAAAAAAAAATGCAGCTTGTGTGAATTGATCCCAAGTTGACCGCTTTAAGTAGACATGAATGCACCCAAAACGATGCATGAATTGATTCTCTCCGGCTCAATATGAAGACAGTTTTGATGCCAGATACATTTATTTTAAGTTTAGTCATATTCAAGTTCAATAATGGATTATTTGGATGTGATAAAGAATTCGAGGCACTATAGGAATGTGTTGCATTGTCATGGTAGGATATCCTCCCTCAGACATGACCTGGGTGGCTTTCCGCCGGGGACGCAGACAGCTGGCAGCTCAGTTAAAGTGCCTTTAAGTCTATTAGAGAGGATAATCCTTGAGGGAGAGTTCAGTGAACAGTAGGAGCAGACAAACAGTCTGTCAATTCACTTTCCTCACTTTTGCCATCTGATTGTGTCCCTTGTACAAACCCTCTCGATGCAACCAATCGTTTTCCAACACATGGCCGCCATATGCTTTCTTCATTACTCCCTAAAAGGAAATATGGCCTCCCTAAACAAGACATGTAAAATAGAGAAAAAACAATGACGTGTGTGTTGTGTGACCTCAAAGTTTTAGCTCTGCTCCGAACAAAATTGCTTTAAACGACCTCTGAGGTGCATTTTTTTGACATTACAAGATGAAAATTAACAGGCGTGTTTGATTTATTTCTCCGCTGTTTCTGCATCTTTTGTAACACACAGTTGTTTTCTCACCTTTTATTGCTTTTTCTGCATTTTCTCTAGCCTCCCACCTTTTGCACCTTCACTGCCCCTGGCTCAGTCGGTGGCTCAGCATCACTTCAAAGGGAAGGTCTGCGGAGCTGCAGATAACACGCTGTACCCCCAAGCACCGGCAAAGCTTTTTCAGAGCCCCTACGCAGTCCCTCGACTGACAGGTTTGGCCCCTTCTGTGTCTTGTAGGAAACTGTTTCAGCTACTCCTGTGTCTTTGCTGAGGTTTGTAGTGTTTTTTTTTCATCTAGTACCTCTCTTGCTGCATTGTTCTGTCGACCCCCAGGCTTAAATGTACACTTAAATTGCATTGTCGCCTCGCAGCATTTGTATGTTGGTGGAACTTGAAAAGATGAAAGGAACAAGTAGCTTATTTTGTTAGTAGGAGTATTATGCCCAATCGCATAGGAGGACTCTCATATTGTTCAATGGGATGCAGAGATGTTTGAACTATTTTAACATGTAGTTTTTCATGTAGTTACACTTAGTAATTATCGTTAACATATTAATCAAGATATTTGGCGCTGATGTCATGCTTCAATCCTCTCTAATGAATTTTTGTGCCGTGGCTACACTGTTTTCTTTTACTTTTGGGTCACAATTGTGCCTTCTGATGTCATTTGACTGATCAGATACGGATCAGAAAATGCTTCCTTTTCTTAAATCCTGCATAAGACACCGCTTTTTGGAAAAGTGCTTTTCTCAGATATTTAGATATTCCTCTATACAGGGTTCCCACGGTCATGAAATTCCTGGAAGAGAAACAAACTTTTCCAGGCCTGGAAATAGTTTGATAGTTTGAATGTTTTTGAAACGTTTTGAATATACATTGTTTTGGCTGTTGTTTTAAAATATGTTCCTAGAAATCCCAAAACATGTCTAACGTTACTCGTATTGCTAATTTAAAATCTAGTGTTGTGCTGCGTGACCGTAGAAACGTCACTAATATCATGTGACACACATTGGCGTATGCAGCTAGTTGTAGTGGTGGGAATGTCTGAAGTTAGCAAGCTCTAGTAGTTTGCTTATCCACAAATGCCTGGGAAGTACATGTTTAATAATGTTTGGCTTTCGAACAACAAATATAATATATGGCTCAAGAGAGAGGCAGACCCTAGCCTGCGCCCTATGATCGCTGTATAGGCCTACCTATTTTAAACTACTTAAATAAAGTCACGGAAATGGGGTAAAACATTATGGAAAAGTGATGAAAAAGTTTTGAAAATTCATTGGTAAAAATGTGTAGGAACTCTGTCTATAATAGCCATTACTTGTTCTAAAAGAAATAGTGTATTTTACTAGGATCAATGATTGATTACATCTTGTCTCACCCTCTGCATGCCTCTCTGAATGATCACCCAGCAATTATAAAGATCAAATATTCCAGACAGCTAGTGGTGTGAATTGTTTGCTTCATGACCCCGTGGTTGGCAGTTTGATTCGAGAGCAATTACTTTTTCCTCCTTTGATTTTGTAAATACTCACTGTTAGGGCCAATTTGTGTTAACACAAAATAAATGTAATAATGAGTGTGGCACTGCTCCTTTACAAGTTGAAAAATAGAAGTACACTTTAAACTTGCTTAAAAAATGACTAAATTCATGTTTCAATTATTTTACTTATATATATTATCATATATATATATATATATACATGCTGTGATATAAATTCTAGTTTCCTCTTTTGGCCAATTCTGATTGGTGGATTTGAGCATCATCATCTTATATACTTGACCCCCACAGATGTAATGGACAACGGATGGCCGCTCTATGATAGTACTTATGAGTATTTTGCTAACGCTCACAGTCATGGCATCTGTTGGCTTACCTGTGTTTCCATGGTAGCAGCACCTTGCTCCTCCGGTTCCTCATGATTTCCTCTGGGATGAAACACCTCTTCTCCTCTCTCTGAGAACATCTTTGTCGGCCTGTGGATTTCTGTGGCACATACTGTCTCTAGTGAAAAAAGACTATTATACAAGCCTGTCTGCCGTGTAACCAGGAGCCAGATAAAATCTTGCCAAATAGGCCATCAACGTCTAATATAAAAGTACCACTTGATGCCATGTAGAGAAAATAAGAATCGTGAAAGAATGTATGTAAAGTTCAGTGCAAAGCGAAAAGGAAAAGATTATATCGCTGAACAAAAGATTACTCTCCTTTGATGGCCTTCATGTTATGAACATCTTTGTTATATTTATTCTCTGGCAGTAGACACATGTTTACATCTCAGTGCCCCTCTCAGTTCCATGCAAATTGATAATTCATCCTTTAAATTATAACATACAAAATAACAGAATAATAGATTTATTAAGTCCTGCTATTTATCTTGCTAAATGTGATATTTACATCAGGATTACATGTCATTATGGTTCATTGTTTGTATTATTTTTATCAGTTTACTGTTCAATGTTTGCAGTAAACTAGCTTCCACTGCAATAGCATGGGTAGCAGTTGAGGTAATTATAACTTTGCTCTCAATGCGATGTGCTGTGAAAGTTACCAAAGGTCACATTTATGAATCCATACAGAGAAAGCAGACTTTTCAGACTTCCACTAGGATCGTCTCTTTTTTTCTCCAATTTGTTGGAACACTCTGGCTACATCATATCTGCAGACTGAATGTTGATGGGATGCAAATTAGGCACGAGACAAAACATGGCCTACTGTGTTTTATGAATTGCAATATGAAATAAACATATTTAGGGGGCACATTGACCTGGTCTGGCCTGTTGATGGTGTGTGTGTTTGTGTGTGTCAAGACTTGCTTTATTGGAGGTTTGAGTTGCGGGTTGAATGAACCTCTTCACTGTGTAACACTATTCAAACCAAGTGGTGAAAATGTGTTGTCAACCTTAAATGTCAATTTATTTATAGTGCAAAATTCATGCTAAAATGGCAACTCAGTTAATTATATCATTGTCACCATGCATCTAGCATGATCACCATTACTGCTGTCATCACCACTGTCACCGTTATTAATAATGAAAATAAAAATAGCACCAATGATAGTGACAACAATCCAGCAGAGGTTACTATTTATCAGTAAGAATAGTTGTGAATCTTTGCAGAGCCTGTAAAACAGTGCAGAGAAGAGATGGGCTTTAAAGTTTAAAAATCTCAACCAAGCCAGCCTCTCAAACTTGTAATGGAAACTTTAAAGAATGAGAGCAATGTCTGCAAAAGCTTGAAATCATTTTTATTTGTAGTAACAACATTAATCAGCTCTGAATCAACAGCCTGACACGAAGATGATCGTAGTCCTCTCATTAAGCCTGCCTCCTCTCATTAATTTCTGTTTTGCTTTGCAGCGCCTGCTCTGCATGACTGAAATGTGAGCTAGTCTGCAGTGGGGAAACTTTTTTAAAATTGAACTGCTGAGACTCACAGCTGCAAATTGTGTCATGATTGTGATGGTCAGGTCTCTGGTGTAGAAAGCTCCTTGACTTGGAAGAAGAAGCTGTTGAGAAGGTGGGGTCGGAGAGGAAATGAGGCTGCATTCCAGCAGTGATTTATGAAGTGTCTTTCTTTCTCTCTGTACTGCTGGCTAGTTTGCAGCTGCTCCAGACAGTTCCCTGACTTTAGGAGAGCTGGACCCATCTCAGCATACATATTGAAAGGAAGTCATTAGTTCCCATATGAGCAAAGTTGATTCTGTGTGGTCAGCTAAGTGAAAGTTGCTAATTTGAAGATTTACCTGTGGCTCTTGAGTTTTTCTTTTTTTTTTCCCCTTCGCTTTTTGCCTTTCACTAATTTATCATCACTATACAGCTTCATGCAGAAGCTTGCATATTTTCATTCACCAAGGAAATGAATCAAGCTCTCATGTGGACCACAGAGCTTGGAGCTCAAACTAAATGCTCACAAACTACAGAATGAGTCACGTCTTAAGCCTGGGCCATATGTGACTAGACAAGGCCTGTTTTATCATTAATCCGTAGAGAGACTGCTGCACTGCTGTGTGAGAACATGTCAACCAGACTGGGCTCGAAGTTCACACCTGCAACAGGAATTGAAGACATTCTTTTAACACCTCTCGGAGTTGTCTCTGTTGGAATAACAGTACACAATATACAATATGTTTGATATATTAAGATTGCTATGGAAACTATTGAATCTATTGTGTGACCTAAAATTGGATTAGCCACTCCAAAATTTAACATTCAGCTATTAGTTATGCATTTCAGAAATAATGTAAACAGGCCCAAGCAATGGTGTCTTTTTTACGTTTCATGGCACGCCCTTCAAAATATTTCAAAAAGAAGTCAAAACAATTAAGGCTGCTATAACTACAGGCCCTTATTTCATTGAAGTGTTGTTGGACAAGTCTTTTCCTGTGCCCTTTTCTTTTCCTTGTAGTCATGTTTCAATGAAATGTTGTGTGGTTTAGGCAAAATTTCCAAAAGAAATGGACAACTATTCTGAAGAGGGCCCTAATGCAGTAATGTTATCAAGAGTGCTATTGTGCTTGTCTAACTTAAAAATAACTTGGAGCGGCAACAAAATGCCACAATATACTTGTTATGCAACTTTTGTTATTTATTTGCTATGCTTTTTGCTAATTAGTTATGTAATAAAAGCAACATTATGCATTTTTGTTGTATAAAAGGATGAAGAGGAAAGGACGTCTGTTAGGTTTAATACTAAACTTTTATTTAAATTTGAATCATGACATCAGACTATTGAAAGAGAGGCATATCACTGCTGTGTCTTCTAAATTAATGCACACACAAGATGCATATACAAGTTGAGATACTTACAACTTGTCTTTCCTATTAAAAGTGGATGAGAGCAATGATTTTGTTCACTAAAGACCGTTGCATAACCCAGCGCTTCTCTCATATTTTGACCAGAGTTACTCAAACTGAACTGAGGCCAGGAAACACGGCACTTGCATTCCTCCATGTGGACTCGTATTTGGCACATCCAGACACAGCTGACCCAGACTGAAGTTGCAGGCATCCATAACCTGTGCTTCCCTCACTCAGAGGCCTCTGGGAAGCATTGAGAACTTTTCCTAGAAAGCTCCGTGCTGACTCCCTGATGTAGGAGTTAAAAGGTGGCTTATTTTCTGAACACAGGAGTTGGCCAACATGTAGCTTGCAGAGTTGGCGGAACAGAAGCGGCAGACCTTTGTGTCCATATTAAGGAGAGGCTTTTAGAGGCTGAACTCACTAGTATAACCTCTGCCCTATATCATGAATATGTGTATACTCAGTACTACTCTTGAGTCAAAGGGATGCTGGCTGAGTACTAATTCTCCTAGGCAGAATTTTGGGCATTTTTCCATTATCATATGGTGACGGAATAGATGCAGACAGGAAACATGAGGAGGGGAGGGGGAGTATGACATGCATTACAAGTCCCTCCCTACCCAGAATTGAACTGGGGATGCTACGGCCACATGACATGCATCCCAACCACTCGGCCTCCAGGAAGCAGGTTGCACCTTTTTTTCTTTGTGTGTTTTTGACTAGCCAGCAGAGTGCAACTGTGTTTACCGGTATGTTGTGCTGCCTTGTTTTTTCTCTTGTTTTCTTGTTTTTATATAATACCCATGAGCTATGAACTCTTGTTTTTTTTCTTCCTTACCCAATATTATTTTTATCCAATATGTGCTGTATGTGATTAGGTATGTAGGTATGTGCCAATCCAAGAATATTTTAATGGATTGGTATCGGCTAAATTAAAGCCGATTAAAATCCGACCGTTTCTTTACTGAACTTTACTGTGTTTTGTCTTCCCAGCCGGCTAGTGTTGCAGCGCTGCTTCATAGATTATATCAATAATTTAAGCTTATCAACTTTATAGTATAATTTTGTCCTTTTTTGTTTACATATAGTGTCTAAAATTACAAAATATTTTGTATTTCAGTTACTGTTTTGATTTTTAAATTATAGTTTGCATTCATTATGAAAAGCCTCCTACCATAACTGTAGTTTTGTCTAAAAATGATCTTGTCATTGTAACCCCTCACTGCATCTGGAAACATCCACTAGTCGCTTCATGCTACATCATTACACAATGAATGAAGTGATTCTTTGCAGCTTCAATTCTGCACTTCACTGCAAATAAAAGCCAATTTAAGAATGCTGAATTGTGAGGCTTTTCGTCTGTCGACCATCTTTCTGTCTCACGATTATCAAATGTCAAACAGCTGGATAGCCTGTCTGGGCATCTGCTCCCTTCCCAGAACTTGATGTCCATATCCAGTTTTGTTTACGTCAACTTAGAAATCCTATTCTCTCTGCACAAGCCAGCTCCTTACTCCTTGTAGTGGGCCTAATTATGTTTGTAGGCAGCTGCTCAAAACCAGCAGCTCCATTTACAACACCTTTTATCTGTGTTTTGACCTGTTGAGCAAATTATACCCTAGGGTACAGAAATAAGCTGTCTACTATTGGACTATATGTGTACGGTGTTGATTTAAGGTTGAGAATTTCAACAGTCGAACATATGGATTGTGTTAGAAGGATCACAGAGACTCTGAGACAGGGTTGCTAGTAGCTCTACCAAAACTCATTCGTGGTCAGAAACAGATCTTATCCAGAGGTGACAGGTGTTTCTAGCTTAAAGAAGAACTACTGAAATTAAATTACATTTTTGCTAAAAAATGTAAAGATCAAAAAGAAGAAATTTAAATTTTATTTACTTTTCTGCAGTGATGGCACCATTTACCTTGGTGTTATCGAGGGGCGTGAACTTTCGCTATCCTTTGCAATGTCGGTACTGTAATTTGATTGGTGCAATTTCTGTGCAGTTAACCGCCTGATTTGAAAACTCCCTACGTTACTCGGGTGACTCTGTATACATTGCTCTGTGTCATGATTCCAGTCATTGGGTAAGATACGGACTGCTGAGTATACAGGACTACTCGTTGCTGTGAGTTTTGACAGTTTGGTCATTTCCCGTCACCCATGAAAGACAGAAATCTAACGCTAGCTAGACACTTCCTACTTTTTATAACTTGGAAAACCTCCACTCTGTAACACCACTGTACAACTGCGAGTACAGTGTTTCTGTAGTTCCAACAACTTTATCAGAGTGATACGTATTCTCCCTTGTGGGTCGCATCACGTCAGTTTCAGGAGTCTGTCTTATCAATAACTGAAGCTTATACACATAATAGTTTTTAATCAGGACCTCCAGTATTTGGATCAAGGAGCTTGTGAAAAATTAGAGATGTCAGAATTAGTAAGCTACAGCTTTTATTTCAGTGTGTCGGATACATATTTAATCATCATTTAGGTAAACATAAGTATTTGATTGGAATTGGCAGATACTCAATGTTAAGGGATCAGGATTGTGGCCAAAAAACACTTGATCAGGGCATCCGTATTCCTCACACAATAAGTGAGGAGAATTCAAATGTCACTTTGATATTAAATTTGCGAAGATACACCATCATGTTAATGCTGTTAGCTGTGCACTGGTTTGCCAGCAGCTGCCCTCTGTTCACTTCCCATCAGACGAGACAGAGGAAGAACTGACGCATCTGTGGTGGACTGTGACTCACGGTTACACGCTGATGCAGGTGTTGCATGCTGTGCCAGGTTGTTAAATTGTTCTGTTGTAATTTCTTTTTTTTTTTTTTTTTTTGCAAACCTATTGAAGAACTGGCGTGTTCTCTCTGGGTTTCAGAGAATAAACTGTGAAATCCCAGCATCCTTATCTCACCACTCTGGCCGTCCTGCTTTCTCCTCTCGTATTCCAGACGGCCCCGCGGCCTGTTAACTCTTTGATGACCTCCGAGATTGCTGTACTGACAGCTCTTTTTTCCCCCTCTTTGTCCACAGAAAGAATCAACCCTTAGAGTGGGACCTGGAGTGGAGAAGACCAATTGTGGCCTGAACAAAGACAGACAGAGAGAACTGTAAGTAAACACTGCAACTGCGTGAACTTCTCAGGGGTCAGGAAGTTTTTTTGTGTGTATGTAACTTGTGCTCAATGCAGTGCTTATCGCATAGGTTTACACACCGGAAGAGTGAGATATGTGATTGTTTTGAATGGCTGAGAGTACACATGTGTTGTTTGTAGATGACAAAGAAGCCGTATAAATTGCTTTTCGGTGTATCATAGTGTATCTGCTTCTCTTGGATGTTGGGATCAGAATATACAACAGATGGCTGGAAATATAAAAGAGCCATTTATGAGCCTCCTTGCAGTCGTATTTATATTCTTCAGATGGGGCTATGTATCTTTCTCTGTCCGTGAACAGCATTTTGTTCACAAGCTTTGTTTTCAGAAAATAAAACCTGGAAGACAAACGGTGGACAAAGCAAACAAGAATATTACACTTCCATTTGAAAAGACAGATGAAAAGTAGCCTGGCAAATGTCCAAGTAGGGTAGTTTGTTTTTGCGAATGTATAGACCGATTTTACAGTTTCACACATTCACAAACGCTGTTGCGAACATTGACAAAAATTCTAAACAGGCTCAAGTCTTGTCAGTGTTTGTTGTCAACAGATGATAGGATGTAAGCTTGAACCCAGTTGTTTCCTAGCAACACATTTGCCATGTAAGAGTCTGTTATCAAGTAGATTTGTTCCCACTCCACCATGGTATCAACCACCATAAATAAGTTCTCAAACGATAGGCAACAGTGGTTTTAATAATACTGAAGAATTTATTTAAATACCATACTGCAGAATTACAAAGTGCTTCACAGAAAAGGATCCAAACAATAGCAAACTATGTGATAAATTGAAAATACAACATTCAAGACCAGAAAGAAAGTATGTACAATTAAGATTATGACAGTTTAAGATTTTAAATGGTCACCACAAATTAAGAAAACAAAGGTATCTCATGAATGCTGTTGTACAGTGTTGTTTTTCATGTCTTACGAACAGAAGTAAACTGGTGATGATGACTTTTTTTTCTTCTTGACTCTGATGTAGTAAAAGATGGTACAGTTTATATTTGTAAGTAATCCAAAATGCACAACCACACGTCTTTGTAGATTAAAGGCAGTTTGTTTCAACTTTTACATCATGGGGCACAGCAGAAAACAGGCTTTAACTTTGGAGCTACTTACAACACATTTTTATATAGTAGTACTATATAGAGTTAACGTTGTGCAGGTTTACTGTGACTATGGCTGCTATGGCTTATTTTCATAATTAATCTGCAGATTATTTTCTCGATTAACTGATTAATCACATACAAAAAATGCCCATCACAAGTCTCAGAGCTGAAGGTGATGTCTTCAAATTGCTCCTTCAGTCCTAAACTGAAAAATTGATCATCCAGTTAGTTGCAGATTAATTGTCATTAATTGCCATATGACTAATTGATGGACTAATTGTTTCAGCTTTACATGTAACATCATATAACCTTGATATTTCAATCTCAGTGTTATTATTCCTGTCTTTTCCTCACAGTTTGGTCCTTTACCCTTTGTTCTTCTTTTAAATACTGGTGTTTTATTTCATGGCAGAAAGTGAAACCATAGTGCTGCAAAAGCCTTAAATCTCTGATATGTTTCACATCAGAGTGTGTAGTCTACATTTGCTCCTTCAGTGAGGATGTGTATGCCATGTGTCATCTAATGGAGTGGAAAAAAGGTGCCACAGAGATCAAGAAGGACAAGAAAATGATTGCTCTAGTGGATGTACGGAAGGCCCCACCCTGTGTTTCATTGTCAGCCTCTCGGGCAGGATGCAGACCTTTCACACTTGCGCACGAGACACAGTGGAAGTTGTTGGAGTTGTTATGAACAAACAGGAGGCGAATTCCTATGTGTGTGTTGGTCATTTGTGGAAGGGTGTGTGTGTGGAAGCTGGGATTTGAAAAGGCATGTGACAAGCCGCAAAATAAATAATAAATAGCTGTTTTTTGGTTCGCAGCTTTATACTGTTCGTCTGGACATTGGTAGGGATTATTCAAATTTTTGGAAACCTCGTATTGGCAAACTTGACTATAAAATGTGTCTATTTTTCTATAAGATATCAAACTTGTGTTTTTCAAACTCCGTAACCCACATTTTCACAAATATTGATCATTGTGTACCTTGAGGTTGATGCATGTGTGGTTGTCAACAATGACAGTGGGGCCAAAGGCATACAGTTAATGTGGTTATGGTGTATTCAGTGCTCGTTACTGTAAGGGGCGATTCTTCCTTAAAGCCGTGAGTGTGGTGCAAGTCTTGAATTATTCATCTTAGGCACACGCGTCAGTGAATTAAAGGTAAAGTGATAGCACATAGCAGTGCCTTGCTTGGCTCGCTGCTGCATTTTTAAAGTGTAGAGTGGCACTCAAATGTCAAAATGTTAACATTGTCTTCCCCCTTAAAACTGTTACCCTGATCTCAGGGACCGGATAAAGGAAATTTGATATGGAGTTTGAATAATTCAGGATGATGGTTTGGGATTGAATTTTCATCCAAGTGCAACTTCCCTATTTGTGTCCCAGTGCTATCTCCTTGTGCTCAAGACTTGAATGCTATGAACGATGAATTTGTCTGTTAAATGGAAGACTATAGTGTTGTAAACAAGAGACAGAAATGACAAATATTTAATCTTGAAACCAAATCACTTTGATATTTCTTTGATATTTGATATTAGTCATTGATGCTTCTGCTTGTTACATTCACTAGAAGAGATTTTGCTTTTCAGGCTGCACATTAAGGAATAGAAGAATAATGAATTCCAGTGAAAAGGTTACTGTGTGCTGCAGAATCCCTGTAGGAAGAAATGCACTGCTGTCACTCCCTGAAAACGTCCTTTAAAAAATTTGAATTGGAAACTGCTTCCTAAGCAGACTGTTGAAAGGGACTGAGATTTAGCCATCCTCTGTGTCACTTCCTAATCAGTCCCACACCTCTCACCCACTCACTCTCTGTAAATAATTCAGAACAGCCTTTTGCCCGCTCCAGAGAAGAGCGTACACACAATTGATAATGGAGGATAGCTGGGGACAGTAAAAAAAATCGCTGCTGATGCACATTTCAGAAGTCCAGAATGTTTAAACAACTTTGACTACACTCTTATTTTAAATCCAGACATCTTTTGCTGGTGATTAACTTCATGTTAATCTATGCAAATGACCACAAGTAAACAGTCTGTAGCAGATGAAAACTAAAAGAAAATGAGGTGCCATATGTATCTTCTTTATACAAATCATCAAATTGTATACACTAAAGAACAGTTATTCCCAATGTGAGCCAAGTGGGTCAGCATTTTAAAATAAGGCACGACCTTTTGACACTAGGTCAGTAGTGACAGCAGTCAGCCCTGCTTGCTTCAGGCTCTGTAAATGTGGGTAACCAGTCATGCATGGTTATGTGGACTTGCACAGCTCTTTTTAGAGACTTTCCTCTAAGAAGATCAACTTTGTAACGTGATGATGGACACAGAAGATGAGAAGAAGTAACCGCCTGCTTGCAGCTTTAATTTTTTTCTATGATGGTTTTTGTGGTTGGAATATTATAGCTCAGTGGTGCATTGTGGATATTGGGCAGGGGGTTTGTAATCAAATCGAGTGTATTGTGTTTTTCTGCCACTCTGCGTTGTATTGTAAGTGTAACAGGAAAAGATGGCTGTTGATGTGAGGATCTGTGTCATCCTTTGAGGGGTGTGGTTAACACTTTCTCAGTCATTCATGCTTTGGATTTCCTGTTTTCAACAGGAAATCCAAGTTTGTCCCTGTGCTGGGA
The DNA here is from genome assembly GCA_008360985.2 of Macquaria ambigua. Classification (NCBI taxonomy): domain Eukaryota; kingdom Metazoa; phylum Chordata; class Actinopteri; order Centrarchiformes; family Percichthyidae; genus Macquaria; species Macquaria ambigua. The sequence continues at coordinate 147,970 of VMKM01000870.1, forward strand.
AGCAGGAAGTTGGGACTTGACTGGACCTCCTTTTGCTTTGGCCTGGTGCCCAGAGATGAGTTCTGATGATGGCAAAATCTGTTTTTTTTTTCGGTGTAATTTTGTGATGTATGTATTATCACTAAATTTGATTGTGTTAAGAGTGATAGATACCGTCTCATCGAGAATCAACCTTACTGACAAAATAAGTATGCTATTAAGGACATGCTGATGCTTTTAATAGTCTCAAGTAGTGAGAAATAATCCACAGTCTTGAGTTTTCAGTCTTTGCCCACTAGAGTGCAGCCTACTCAGAGAAAACAGTCTGTCTGCAGGCTCAGTCAGGACACCTACATTTGTGTCTTTTTTTTATGTTTAACTCTAATCTAAACTGAGTAGATCTCCTCTATATGACATGATGCAAACAAACAGTGAGGATGCACACTTTGGTATGCTATCTGACTTCATAAGTGCTTTTCCTTTCAGTGTGTCACAATTTGGGAGCTTCAGGATAATTGAGGACATAATTTGCCAAGACCACTTAAATGTATCAACCACTAATTGGTTTGAAGAGATTAATGGCACCATGTTAATTATCACACATTTGCCACTTGATTAACCACTGAAATACTTTGTCAACAAATCGTATTGCTCTTTCAAAGTGTGTTGCTCGTCACTTGGAGATTTAAACACTACAGATTAGGTGATTAATTTACCTTGGTGTAGTTCTGATGACGTTAATGGTTGTGTTGTTTTGTTTGGGGAGTTTATGGACTCTAAGCTTTGTCCATCAGACACTGGTTACAACAGTCTACTTTAATGTCTCATTAGTGGCTTCACCAGTCTTCTCAATTTAGAGCACGCTATAGATTTACCTGACAGACAGCAGCCGCAGCACAATTGGCTTTATACATCGAAGGGGATCATGACTTTAAAATGTTAAATCAAAGATATAGAGGCGGGTAAACCTCTTCTATTTTGCATTAAAAGACGTAAGCAATTGGCTTTTAAATGAGTACTTAACATTGACAACATGACCCCCCCCCCCCCACTAGCTTTTACAGAAAAAAGTATTTGAAAGCTGCTTTTTAAGTCTATAAAAAACCAACAACAGAAAATAGTTTAAAGAACAGATTTAAAGGAGGATATTTAAAAATGTCAGGTTGCAGTAGGGTTTGTCTTTGCGTCTTTCTGTCTTTGTAGTCTTAGCTTCTGATCGAAAACTTAAAGTTCCCCTCCGCTCTTCACTCGTCTTGTTCCTACAGTTGAATGTTTGAGCTTCACTGTACAGAATGATGTATAAGAGTTTGACACTAGAAGGACGTTTTCACATTCATCTGCTGAAAGTGGAATCCCATTTTCTGGGGTGGCGCCTACAAGCATGATTTGTAACATCACAAATAGTTTGGAAGCCAATCCCGGTCCAATATTCAACTTGTGCAAAAGTGTGATGTGGAAACTTGAAGCCTCCAGCGCACATACACTGAGGCCTGCCTACCTCCACAGTAAACCATGTTAAATATTTTAAGGCAGCTTGAGGCTCCATATTACCGTCCTTTTCTCACTTGGTACCAGATTGGCCCTCAATTCTTTAAAATGTATCTCTATCTGTAGTGTTAACATAGACCCCTAACACACTGAGACACATTTTTGATGCTCACCAAATCCCTTATTGTTTCAGCAAATGTGCAGTTGAAAAAAAGCCTGAAAACAGAAACTAAAAATTCTTTGACATTTTTCTTTTTCAATATGAAGAACATCAAAGAAGGCTAATTAAAGGTTATACAAGTGTAGATCTCATGAGTGTGAATCATTATTGTAAAAATGAGTTGCATCGTCTTGAGACTGAAGGGATTGGCTTGTGGTGTGGCGATGCCACATTTCAATCTGCAATGGAAGCTGAGACAACAGTGACACAGCTTTTTTTTTTTTTTTGAGCCGCACTGTGATTGTTTGTGGTGAGATGAGTACAGTTATCATCATCCAGGTGGGATTTGGTTGAAGTTGAATTTAAAGTGCCAAAAGCTGCATTGGCCTTCAGGCTGCTGCTTTGTTTCACATCAACCGTTGAGATGCATATCTGGACCTATTTTGCGGTTTTTAATTTTCAAAAGCCATCTTGCAGGTACAACGAAGCCCAGAGGGTCATCATCCATTCTCAGCCCTTCGAACCTATAGTGAGATTTTTAATCCAGTTAATAAAGACAGACAGATAGTAGTGGTAATAGCATGACATTGACTTTGCATATTGCACTTCTTGTAAACTCATCAACAGCTTTGTCCAGTGCCTGATTCTTCTCATTGAGCACAAGAAGCAACACAAATCGTTATAGAGCACAGTATTGATCAGTTAATGCAGTGCTGAATATTAGCTGCGTGGGCACACTGCAGAATGTAGAATTTATAAAGCAATTTTTTTCCCCGTAGGACAAATAATAATACAGTGAAATTCATGCCGTATTATATGCCAGTCTAGCCGGCCCACTGGGGTTTGATACTTCCTATAGCTGCTGCATGTAAGCCTTGTGTCGTTATGTCTTCCTCTGAAACCCTCCGCTATGGTGCAGTGAGTCTCCGCTTTATGGATCAATACTGAAGCAGTGAGCTGACACAGTGAAAAGCAATATTCATAAATAATGAATAGGGCACCCTTTCACCCTGCCCTGTCTTTCAGTTCTGGCAAAGAACAGAACAAAACCGTAAACATGATGCTTATTTTTTCTGCTTATGGGGCATTCTGATTTAAGATAACACATTTTGTCACTGTGCTGCCTTCAATGTTAGCTGCTGCATACATTATGTGAAGGCTGGGCTTTTTTACTGTAACCCTTTGCCCTTGTTCTATTTTGACAGCGTTACTTTCCTTTATAGATCGTTTCTGATGATTGTAGATGGAAGAGGTCTCTCTGTTTTGTCTTGTGTTCCATTTCTCTCCCGATGTGCTGTTTGTTCCAGGGAGATGGCAACCTGGTGTTTCAGGAAATCTCTGCTGCAATGAATCACAGTGAGGTGTCACCTTTAGTAGCACCTCTATCAACAGCACAAAGATGTGCCAGTGAGTGAGCACGGAGAACAGCTTTAAGTGCTTCATTATTACCCTTCTCACCACCTTTTATGTTGGCCGCAATTGGCAGTCGGTCACAGCTGCACACCAAAGCGTGATGCACTTCACCCAAATAAACGGATGGAGCGATAACAGTTCTTGTCATTTTTGCAATATCCTCCTGAAAAGAGACTAATGGTAGTCGATTTTAGAGTGGATCTCTTTGCGTCATTTAACCCAGCCAGTATGTTGAATACTGAGCAGGGTGGACAGCCCAGGTGCAGAGATTCTTTTGTACTCTTTGTGGATACACACTTTAATTGACCTCTTAATGGTGTATTCAAAGATGAAGCCAATTTTAGAAGCTGCGTATTTGCATATAAACTCGATGTGAAGACATTAGTGAACGCTACTAGACCCAGATTTGCTCTGAGCAGGGCAAACTGAGACGAGGCGTGTCTGCACATAGTTGAAAATGCTTCAATTTATCACAAGGCTTTATGATTTCACTTTGTAATTGTACAGAGACCAGACAAAAAAGAAAAACGCTGGTGGAAAATAACAAAGAACTGGAGGAGATCAGTTAGATTAGAGCTGTCAAATAAACACATACAGCCACACTTCACATACACACTGAATAGGTTGCTAGCTAGTTACAGCTAATGTTTGTACAGTCGGTTCATTGAATGTTTGGGGCAAATAAACCTGGACTACAAAAACAATTTGTTAAAATTAGATGAATAATGGGAGACAATAATATATCTGTAGAGTTATGGGGTTGAAGGGAAAATGGTTCATTTAGTAATGGCAATGGGATTTTTTCTGCCACAGTTTTGAATTTCAAAGTTTAAAGGACCCCCTGAAACTTAATTAATAAAGCTGTTTGTAAACATACTCATGGCAAAGTTAGACCATGTGGTTCACGAAAACCCATCTCTCTCCAAAATATAAAGAGAATATAATCATTTTCTCAGGAAATAGTGAAATATTTTCATCATAATTTCCCAAAACCCAGGATCACATCTTCAAATAGTTTGTGAAGTCCTACTAACAGTACAAAATTTACTATCATACAAGACAGAGGTTTACAAACTGAGAGGTGCAATTCACGTCAAACATTGTACTCCATCTCGGAGTCATAACTCTCAAATGTTAATACACAGACATGAAACAGATTTTTAGATTCATTGTGATTTACACTTCCCGACGATATATTATCTCCAATCCAAAATAAACATCCATGAATTGATTCGAAATTATAGACACTCCTTATACGTTCAGAACTTGCCTGAAAATCATCACGTATATAAGTTTTCTTTATTATCAAAGTAATCCTGTTATATTTGTCTGTACATCCTTGGGTACATTGCAAACAAGAACTGCTAATAGCTAATTCAGCATACTTTTAATGGTGCCAATTGTCCAAAATGTAAACAAGTAACGGCTAAAATAATTTGGCCCCACAGTGTTAGACATCGAAAAGCATCACATCGTCACATTTGAGAAGCTGGGACTGTGAAATGTTGAGTCATTTTTCCATATAAAAATAACGGATAATTGATTAACAAAATAGCTGCCAATTAATTTTCTGTTCATCGACTAATCAGTTAATCTCTAACTGTTTCAGCTTTAAATCAAAATTTTACAGAATCGCCCTACACTGTTTATCACGTGATATTTTCTTAAAAAGGCATTTGTTTCTTGGCAGTGGAGTTGTTCTAGTTGGTTAGTATTAGTATTTTGAAGAATCTGCATAGCCTTTTAATGTTCGCCAGTTTCATTGTCTTTGTATTGGTGGTGATAGCAGACAATGATTTCGAATAGTCATTTAACGCTTATTGTGTGCGTGCTATTAATAGCAAGCTGCTGCCGTTCCTTTAACGGAGGACCCACTCTCAGTTTTTTGTCAACCTATCTTTGCCTTGGCCTCACAGCTTCATCAGCTCTGGTAACTAGTGGCTTCTGCGCTGAATAATGTTCATGTCGGCCCTGCGCGTCACTACACTCAGGTTCAGGTTAAACATCTGTCATGAGGTGAGCAGTGAATATGCGGTCTCACTGAAGCTGGGGCAGCTGTTGACACACAAAGGAATTAAAAAGGATGCACTTTTATTACAGTTCTTTGAACTGGCACTAATCACAGACATGCAGGCTGTTTGTATCATAATATTGTGCTCTATCTAGTTGCTCTAATAAAGGCTTAATAACTGTAAATTACTGTGATAGAGCTTAATAACTGCATATTTCAATGTTTATTTACCACTTTCCTTTTCAATTTTTCTTGATCAGTTAGAGAAACTGTCTTTTATTTCACTGATTATTACAGCAATCATCAGCAGCATCTTGACCGCAGTGACAGATTATTACCATAATAATCCTGTCTGCTCTGTTGTCTCCTAAATGCTTACGCTGGACCCCTCCCCCACCGCATCCAGACTGTATCCTGCTTATCAGTCCTTCTGGTGCATACAGAGTGGCTTGGATTTCTTATAATATTCTGTCCTCTGCTTTCTCAATTAATGGAACAACCAGGAGCTCCAGTGTCATATGAGGAAGCACTTTTATCGGCAAGTTGGAGGAGCTCAGTCTGAGTGGTTTACCGCTGGTGGTGGTGGTGGGGGTGGTGGTGGTGTACAGTGGTGGCAGCAGCGTTGACGGGGATAGCATCCTCATTGCACAGCAGCCGAAGGCAGTGGAGGGAGTGGAAAGAAACGGATGGATATTGTGGGAGACAGAGGGGAGTAGTGGCAGACATTGCATCCTGAGTATTATTTGCAATATCAGAAGAAGGTATTTTTATGGATGTGAGTGCATTTGGCAAAAAAGGGGAGCTACTGCAGGAGGAGTGTGCTGTTCAGAGATAGAAGTACAGCAAAGGGAGTGGAGTAAGTGGGAAGCAATCAAGGGGGAAATGGACCGACAAACTGTACTTCCCAACTCAAGTGCCCTCGCTGTGTATTAAGGTGAGCCTCTGCATCTGTATTATGTTGACTGTAGATAAAACCAAGCTGATGTCAGTGACAGAGTACCTGTGGATCAACACCATGTGGAATACATTACAGAAAAGGCATCAGCTGTGAGGACAACTGAGGGAATTCAGCAAGGACCAGGAAGTGGCTGCAGCTCGCAGCTCGTCTCTTTTTTTCCACGCTTCTTTTACCCCCAGAACAGTCAGGCTACTAATGAGCAAGTCGATGTGTGGCTGTGGCTGCAGCATCATCTCCTCTCTGATGAAGAGACTGGGCCGCACAGCTTGCTGCTCAGATCTCTTCTCCAGCCATACTTCAGAACAGCTGCAGCGACTGGCCACTGGCTGCCCACCTCAACCAAAGGTAACAGTGCGCCAGCTCCCACTGACACAGCCACATCTGTGTCTCCACGCCTCCTGATCAGCCAGCTGTATGCTTCTTATGTGTTATCACCCATGTGCAATGCAGGAAATGTATGGGGCCTGACAGCATATTGCAGAAAGCACCGCGTGTGAAGTACGGTGTCCTTGTTTATCTGCTTTGGTTGTCTGAAACGATTTCTCAGGTATAAGAACTGTGCTACCAGGGAGAGCAGCGCCGTAATTGATTCTTTAATGGAACCAGGTGATTTAATGGCTGTCTTGCTGCCTTGACAACAGTGGACTTGCTTTCAGCTTGCAGAGTAATTTAAATGGATGCCTTCAGACTGCCTGTGGTTAACAGTGATTGCTGCCCCTCATCAATTGGAGAAAAAGCGTTTCCTAATGGAACAAATAAAAGCCAAACAAGATTGTGTGTGTCTGAGTGCTTGTGAGCACGTGCCAGTGTGTGTGAATCAGAGTGCGACTTTGCTCTAACACGGGCTTCTGTCTCATGGCTGTAGCTTCTACGGTTCCCTCTGTTTCATTGTTTGTTATGCACTTGACTGTTTTAATAGTTGGCTGGCACTGACTGGGGATTTTAAGTCCCTTCCAAAGTCCTTCTGGCAGCCGGCTATTCTCACAGTAGAGGAGATTGATTCTCTTAGTTTCTGAAAAGATTTATGCTCTCATGAGTAATGATAGAAATCCACAAAGGAAAATGTTGTGGTGTTATTGGGCTGTTGCATGGCAACAATTCAAATGAAAAAGATAATGAGTGACAGTTTTAGAGGAGGCGTTGTGCTTATAGAGAAAACCTTAATTTCAATTTCATGTTAACAGAATTTCTCAGTTTTCCTGAGAAAGTATTGTCACAGAATGAAGTACTTAACTGAAACACGAATGTGGAAAAATGTTGTCCCTCTGTCAAGCCGCTCAGGGATTGAGGTTTCACTTTCTTCCTCTGAGACATCACAGGGCACCAGCTCTAAATAGAGCCATCGATTAATAGCTTCTGCATTGAATTGGAGACACAAAGGTTTCAACAAACGCAGTGTATTTATAGGATTTCTAGACTTTGTAGGAATCCTGGAAAACGGTTCGTAATATTGCATTTCTTGGCTCAAAGAATTTATAATTGCAAAAGTCAAAATCCTTATTAACAATTATTAGTTTTTGTATCGCATGTTGCAGTTATTCAGGAGGCAGTTATGAGACAGCAGAATGTGTCTGTCAGCATTAAAACACTAATATTGGTTTGTCCAGTCTTCACTAATGTCCCACTGATAATATTTGAAAATCTAAGTGGAGCCACTATACGTCCGCTGCTCGATCTATATCTGTTACTATGTGCTTTGCGAACAGCCAATATTTTCTCCACTTTCTCCCACTGTTCTATTAAGGTCACATTGGTGTGATTTATTGCTGCCATTTGGGGGTGTTCAGCTCAGTCCTCTAATTTTCTTTCCTCATTCTCAACAGGGTTTATGTTCTCATTCTCAACAGGGTTTATGTTCTAGCTGTATCCAGTATTCTTGAAACGATTGAGCCTCTTTTTAAGTCAGGTTTAATCTTTTTCAAAGCTGGAAAATATTGTCACTTCCCCAGGATCACAGTTTATGCAGTCCATCATCACATAACACATAATCTCCTCATAATCATAGTAATTATGAACTTGAATGATTTGATGAATGATTCAACCACCAACACGGACATCACTGATTCACAAACAAGCATATGTTAGTAGAAAACAGTGGTTATTTTGGTCAAAATTATTTCAGCATGCAATATTACATCAGTTACTGGAATAAGAAAAAAAATCTTCACACCCCATTAAACCATACTTTAATGGCAAAAACCCTTTACTGGAAACAGTGGCGGTGACAGATGTCGCAGAAAGTTTGCTCTGTTGCTTAGACTTACACTCTTTAGGCACCACTTTCAAAACTAAAGTACCCAAGTGTCTTCATAAACATCTGACCAAACTTTCTTTAATGGGAGAGGAAATTTAGTCTCCTTTCTCTTTTCCTTCAAACATTGCTTTCTCAAACAAATTAAATAAAACGGCTATTTACTGGAAGCCAATTAAAGCCGTGGAAACAGCATGATTAATGGGGACATAATAAAGGGAGTTCTGCCAGCTGTAAATGAGTGCCTCTCCTCTGCGGCCTGACCACTGCTGGATTCTTTAGACCGATGCCATTATCGGTATTTGAGAGTTTCAAAAATCTGCTAAGGATATATAAACATAAACATCTGACATAAACCAAGTCAGTGTTACAGTGTTTTATAAGAATTGTGACTAAGATATGTACTTAACGAGACATTTTGCAGTTGAAAAACAATTACAAATGCATTTGTTCTGGCATCTGGTGTACTCGGAGTGCAATGGGTTGCGGTTGGACCGTCAATAGATAAGGCCTTGCGTCTGATACCTAATTATTAAAATGCCTATATTAACCCCTTCCGATGGGACACCTCAGAAATGATTTAGCAAAAACACATTTACACGCCTTCAAATGGTTTACGGACACAAAATATTACAGCCATGATGAGATTGTATCTCAGACTGCCTTTGGGTTCAGTTTTAATCAGCAGTGATTGAATGCTGTAGCTGTTTCAGCAAAGAACACTAAACTGTAGTAATGTAGCTCAAACAGTTTTGGTTTTGTTCTACAGCGGTAGGAAACAAATTTGGATGTCAGTCGGGTGGGCAGGTTAGCCGCTGCTTTGATGCTGTCCATAGAAAGTTAATGCATACCTGTTGCCCACCCATCACAGCATGTAGACAACTCTGTCTAAATCCACCCAAGAGGAGCACACTCTTGCTGAAGTGCCCCATGTTGAGTCTCTACACAAGGCTAAAGTAATGTCTGTGTGTGCCACAGCTGTGGCTTTATCTGTGAAGTGCCAACTTGGCACCACCCACTGAAGAAATCCCAACCCCTCCTCATCAGCAACTACACCAGGGACTCTCTGGATGTATGTTGCACTGCCAGACTGCTGGGCACACATTATCAAAGGCTGGTCTATATGCATCTTATTATACTAAGAAAAGGGGAAATCTTTTGGCCACTAAGCATGTATAATAACATGCTTAAGGGCACAATTAAAGAGATTCTGTCCAAGTTGGCATGCCACAAACTGGTTAGCCAAAGGAGCACAGCCCAACAGGAGGATAAGCTTTCATTTATTTCAGTTGCAGAAAAACTTTGAAAGAAGTGAAACTTTGTTGATGTTGTTTGTTAAAACTGTACTATTAGTTTTTCCACTTGGGGGGCAGTGGATATAATTGACATAGATGGCACCTTTTATAAATAGCATTGCTAACATGTTAGCAAACAGTTGCTTATTTACACATCCAACAGACACAGAACAACATTAGCATTCATTTGGAGTCCAATATTCATTCACTTTTTAGCTCTGTTTTGGTCTCCACCAACTCCTGAGGGAAATATCTTGCTTTTTAGCTGCTAAATGCTCCACTATGTTCACCAGGTAGTCGCTAATCTTTTCTGTCTCTTGTTTGGTGTTGGGCAGGTAGCATACGGTGGGGTTTTCAGAGCTTTTTTGCTAAAAAAGAAATGGCTGCCTGTTGTGTCTAAAAACGAGATTGATAAGAGCGGAGTTTGCGGACTGCAAAACAAAAACAATGAGCTGAGGAGCTGCAGGAGTTAGTGATAATTCTCCATGGGTTTGTTACTAAGAGTGGCCCCTTTCACATTACACATAGTTATTTGAATCATTGTTGATATATAATATTGATTAGAGAAGCTTTAATTATTGTCTATTTTGACACGTTAGTTTACTGGCAACCAAGATAACATGATCAGTAGAAGAAGTTAAATTATTAAAACGAACGACTTTAAGTTGTGTGTTTGACTCTAAACCAAGCACGTGTCTTTGTGATCACGATCCAATAACTTGGAAAAAAATCTCTGATCTAATTTTCTGTGTTTGCTCTCAGAGGCTCTCTGTCTCCTGGGCACCTGTGTCACCTGTTTGCTTCAGGAGACACAAATTCACACACCTGCAATCCCCAGCTTCCCAAGGCTATTTTTGTCTACTTCATAGCTCTTGCAGGACTAAGAATAGCGACTGATGAATGAAACTTGTGTATGCAATACTTAAAGTGCCAAGTCTTTGTTCACTACAAGTTTGGCTGGAGTTTCATGTGTGTATGTGTTAGCTGCCCCAAAACACCAACCTTCATAAGCTTCAACAGAACAGTTTTCATAATTGTACATGCTGCTATTCTGAAACAATTTTCTGCTTTCCATTTAAAGGGGCATTTGAGTCAAGGAACTATCCGATTGAAGAGTGAATGATTACAACGTGTTTAGGAAGTACGTTTTTCAGCTATATTTGAACAAGAACACTAAAGCTGTTGGCCAATAACCGAATCAAAACTCAGTTCGTGCGTCAATCTCTCTTATCCCGTATTCACCGCTCACAATTGACTGAACAACAATAACAACAAACAAATTTCATGCTGTGTTTAGGAACCTAATTACGGGAACCTCAGTCGTTCCGGTAAAAGGCGAGGACAACTTTTAGCTATTCATAGCCTTCCTCTTCTGAGCTCACAGCAATGAACTGGCAGTCCCGAGGGGGGCTATGCAATCTGAGATAGGTCTAATTCTTCCCACCACAGCACCGGGACCATACAGCAAAGACAGGGAAGAAGCCTTACAAAGGGACCAGTGACTCTTTCTTCAAGGTCAAAGCAATTGATTTTCAGTGAGACAGATAAAGTATGTGAGCCTCCCAAAAATATTTTCTCATCTCGTGTGTAGTGTGTTGAGGAGATTTGGAACTGCAGTCTGCATAGCTGATTCTTAATTTGTCACAGTCAAGATTAGCTAGAGACCTCATGTGGGCATTTAAAAGGCCCATTGGGCACCTTTTTAAAGCTACATTAGCTAAGATTATGTTCAGTTCAACAGACAAAAATAAACTTCTTCTCAGTCAGTAATGTGTGTGAGTCACCAGTAGTGAACGTCTGACCTTGTGTGCCTGATAGTGAATGGCCAAATGTAACTAGTCTATAAATCAAGAGAATAAAAGCTTAAAACCAGAAATTATTGTTTACTAATTAAGTTTTAGACTGACAAATGTGTGCCAAATTTCCTTCCTCTGTGTTTTTCACAATAAAACAGCTGTTTTACACCCCTTTTATATTTATTCTGGACTACGACTATCATATGGGCTTAAATCACAATATACGAGTATGTGACAGGGAGGATATGTGTCTTCAACTATAATGATGTTTTAACTGCCTCTTTTTAATACACTGTCGTTATATAGAATATCTGTTATTTATCTGGTCTTACAAAATGTCACCGCCACTGCTTATGTAAGCACAGTTGGTGCTCTTGCAGCTTCACATGTATTGGTGGAAGTACTACAAAGCCTTAAGGATGGAGCTGCTTTGCATGCTACCTACTCTGCCCACTACCACTTGGACCCGACAAATCCATGAGTCACACATCCCACTTACCTTTTTTCACATAAGCCTTTCTTGCCACTTAATTGTTGAGTCAGTAGAATAAAATTTGCGCATTACCTTGATTCGCTCTTGAGTACTTTAAGTGGTGCGTGTCCGAGCTTGTGCCTTTGTTTCAGAATGTATATGTCTAGATGTTACTAAAGACTAAAGCAAAGAGCCAATGCCTATTAATAGTTTTCACCACACTTTCTTTTTTTTAAAAATTGTTTTACAACATTTAATCACATAATATTTTGACTCTGATCAACTGAAAACTTGACTCAGTGGACATTCAACACTATTTGCATACAAAATGTTGTCCTCCAAAAGCCAGTTTTTGTTTAGAAAAACACTGAGAGCTGCTAGTGAATACTTGGCACTTGCATTCCAAGATACTGCCTGTGGAAAAAATGGAAACATGACTTGCAAATCTAATACACTCCCTAAAAACATGGAACATCTTTGGATACGATGTGCGAGTAGTTTCTTTGAAAGAAATGGGTTTTAGTCAGAGCATACTTGAGAATTAGCAGAGTGCGTGTCAACAGAGCAAGCCAACTTTTTACAATTTTGTAACCATATAAACAGACTGTGATCGGACCTTAGATGCAACAATTTAGTCAATTCAGTGACATCTTGTGTCTGTGTGGCTTTGTAACTGTGTTAAATCCAGATGGATTGGTAGTGACAGTGACAACTAAGATTTTGTTTCCTGTTTGGTAGTTTCGCCAGATGTCTGAATGAGTCAAGTCAGTTATATTTATATAGCCCCATATCACAAATCATACAACACCTTAGACCCTTAATACAAATAAGGAAAATTTCATTTGTAATACCATTTGATCTTTCAAGCTGTGCTGTGACCCTGTAGAGAGGTTTGCACGGGTGGGAGACCCCAAATTCATATGTTAAGAGGAGGCAATAGCAGATTTTGGAGGGTGTAATGGAATATAACAAGATGTAATGAATCACTGCTCCCAGTAGAACAACATGTTCATTTTTTTATTAGCTACTAGAAATATAGAAAAATATAAGATTTTGGAATAGAGTCCAGTTTGGAAAACAACATGAGAAACACTTGGACATGAGGCATGAAGTGGTGACTTTTACAGGGTCTTTTATGTGGGAGCCCTTGTTGTTCGTTCTAATGACATTAGCTTTCAAAAACTGTGATAATGTCCCAGTAGACCATGTTGTCACCAAAATACTAAACGGATAAGTTAACTATAGTCAGTAAATGTCTAAATTAAATGTTTGGGATTTTAAAATGAAGATCAGTTAGTCTGCCGGCCTGTAATCGTTCGAATAGTGTCTCGTTGTTTAGTAAAGGCCTGTTGACTGTGTATTGTGACGCAACAATCTAATAGTGATCTTACTGAATGGCTCTGGTATTGGCCAGATGTGCCCAAACCACAATAAATACTGTTTCTTAGTCTCTTTCAATATATATATAATACAATTTTATAGATTGTTTAAACAGTTTAATAAAATTTGCACAAGCCTGAATGAAAGTTTGGTGTATGAACATCTCCACTCACATTTAAGAAGTTATGTGTACAGGAGTTGTTGTAGCCCCATGTCACCACACAATACCCTGAGTTTAGGTATCCGAATTGGTATCTGGAGAGAAAAAGCAGAATCAATGCGTCCCTAGTTGTTGCAGTGAATGTAACAGGGGGGGCAAATCTTCTCGACTAGCATGGCTGATGACAGTCTACACTTTATTCTCCTTTCCTCACCTCTTGGTCAATCTTTGTCAATTACCTGTCAATGCATTAACTACATAGTAATGCGTTGCAGCATCATATGTGCAGTCAGGTGCCTCAGTTGGATTCTTGCCTGCATCGCTGTGTCTGTGACACAGCTTCAGAGGGAGAAGCTGTCTCATTGTAGATAAAGCGCTGGTGCCAATCCTTCAAATGTACATATAGTTTGAGACATTTCAGAAGCAAGCGATGTGACTTGTGTGTTTATTCAGTAGGTTTGCCATCATAAACTGGTGAATGCATAGCAGCAACACAGCGGATTTAGAAGATAAACAACATGTCTTTCATTTTTTCCAAGCTTGTAGACTACACACATCTTAAAGACAATTGTTGGACTAGCTTCTGGTACATTTAAGCCATGTTTTGCTTTTGTATTTGACAGATTGGACTTTGTTTATTGGCTTTGTTGGAAGCTGGAACACTCGTAGCTCTCAAGGCTTCTCTGCCCATCCAACGCTGTGTGATCTGAAGCCAAACACAATCACTCCCACCTTTTTTTCCTTGTCTGCTGCTGAGCAACAATAATGTCGCTCCAGGAGCAAATGTTTAATTATTTTAATTCAGAGGCAAGAATAGAATTAGGGGTATTCACACTTTTATTTTGGAGGAAATAAGCAATTGAGCATGGGTTTTTGGAGTCTTATTCGTTCTCTTTAGCTGTTGTTTGATTTTTGCCTCAGAAACACAAGAGTGCGGACAGAAGAAAACAATTAACATATGTTGATCATATGTTCTCTTTTCTCTTTTTGCAGAATGCCAAGCCCTTCTCCTCCTCAGACAGCCTAGCGAAGGTCCAGGAGGTAGCAAGCTGGCTTTTGGAAATGAACCAGGATCTGCTGTCGGGGGGCAGCAGCAGCAGGCGGAGCCGGGGGCCGGGGGGTCCGGCAGTGCGAGGTAACGCCTCCTCCACGGCCCGGGCACCTCAGCAGGCGGCAGAGGAGGGTGATGAGGATGAGCACATGAACCGGGTAGTAGAGGAGGAAGAGCAGCTGCAGCAGAGGGTAAGGCCGACTGACATTCAACAAATTATATTGTAGTCACATGGAAGGATTTGAAATATAAACCTATAGGTGTAAATTGGATTAGCGCATTGTAAGCTGAGGTGTGAAGATGCATAGATCAAATCAAGTCATATAATTGTGGAAATGTGCTTCAGACCTGCACTGTGATAACCAAGTAGAAACTTTTAGGAAAGTATAAGTGCAACAGATTGAATTTTTCGTCAGACCTTTCCTCTGAGGCATTGTGTTTTTTGTGTGGCTCTTCACAGCCTGAGGCGTCGCAGGTTGATGGCGAGAGAGAACAACCATGGGCGGCAAGTGAATCGGGAGCCAGCAACGGCCCTCGGGGAGATGAGGAAGGGGAAGAAGACGAAGAGGGCCCTCCAAACGAAGTGAACGGCGGAGAGAAAGGAGCTCGATGGATGTGGGGGGCAGAGCAGAGGCGGCTGCGAGGCCAGCCGCTGGGCGAAGAGGACGAGGAGGAGGAGGAAGAGGAGGAGAACAACAACAGCAGCAGTCACCAAGAGGAGGAGGAGGCGGAGGAGAGGACAGAGGGAGGGGAGGAGCAGGGAAGGGAGGAGGAGGAGAGGGAAGAGGGCGAGGAGGAAGAGGAGGAGGATGAGGACGAGGAAGAGATGGACCAAGACAGCGATGACTTTGAACATTCTGCAGAGAGTGGGAGGGAGGAGGAAGAGGAGGAGGAAGGGCTGCGGTCTCCCTCTCTCAGGAACAATGTTTCTGCCCCCAATAACAACCTGGACTCCGGTTGTACACACCAAAGCTCTTCCAACAAGAAGGTAAGCACAGCTGTTGTTTGTTGAACAGTTTCCATTGGAACTACTGTACCTTCTACTGAGGAAGTAGTCCCTATGTAAACAGTTCACAGTGAGTTCTGTGAGTTAACAGGGAAGAGAATTTGCAGCTGAAGTTTCTAAATGTCGTTTTTCAATACTATGGGCACCACAAACAAAATTCCATTCACCTCCATTGTATAGGGTGAAGGTAGATAACTTAGAAAGACCCATATCTCAAAACGTGCAAATACAACATAAGCCATTTGCATGGCTAGATCGCCGCTAGACTTAAGTGAAAAAATATGTTATTTGGGGGAACTGACCCTTTTAGGATGCTTCTACAGTAGGCACAGCAGTTTCAGAGGAAGTTGCTCACAGGCAGTGTTTGGTTATTATCACATCACTGCTGTGAAAACTCCCAACAGTACATGGTTCATATTTAAAACAACAGCTCCCTCTTTTGGCATAAATGTGTTACTGCACTGCACAGGCATACAGTGTGCCCTTTAAACAGGTAGTGACCACATCTTCCTAGTGGAAAGATTAGGATATTAAAACTACATTATATATTTGAAACAGCACATACAGACAGGTGACTAATTAGGATTAAAATGGACAAACCTGAAGTAATGAGTGGATGTGAGGGTCAGCAGAGACGACAGCACTGCGACTTTGGTTTAAACATAGGCCTGGGCTGGGGAGCGTTTAAGACTGGGGGAAAGGGTGAAAGATATATATATACACACAGTTTTCTTCCCAGCGTACCCAGTCCTGATTTTATTTATTCACATTGCTACTTGGTCCTGTGAATGTTGATGATTACAGAATGTATAATTCCTTGGTAAGTCTTGTGTACAAGAGGCAAAGTTTGTTAAAGTGACGCGTTAATATTGAGACCCTCCCTCACCTGAAGGCAACTGAAAACATGATGAATGTAGATTCTGCTATACGGGAGGGGTGCATTTTTTTGGATAACCTTGTTGCTCGTCAATACAAAGTTATTCTGAGTGATCACCTTTATCTTTTTATGAAACATTTTTATCCTTCCTTTATCTTGAGGTTTTACTAAATGGTTGAATAAGTATGTAAATGATGTGAATCATATGCTATGATCTCCATAGTCGCCAGATTTAAACCCAACTGAACACCTATGAGAGATTATGGACATGTTAGACAGCACTCTCCACCACCATCATTAAACTCCCAAACGAGGGAATATCTTTTGGAAGAATAGTGTCTGTAAAGCTCCAGTGACTTGTACAATCTTAGCCCCATCTGTAAGCTACATGTTAAAAATTCAAATAACGATGGTAGCCGGTGGTTATATGGAAAGGAAGTAGGGTTGCATCTTTTTTTTTTTCTTTTTCTACTGTGCAGCGACAGAATATGTTTTCATCCAGATGGTTAGAAGAGTCTTTGAGGATTCTGGAAATACCTTCAGATCAGTGGCAAATGTTGTTAAATGACCTTCTGGGTTTTTCCAACATGGCTTTCACAGATACTGATGCTTTCAACTGTGACTCAATGCTGCTTCATGAGAGACACAAACTGGGACTAGTAGAATCTAATCTTCCAAGTAGCATCGAAGCTGTCAAATCAGCTCACTGTGGACTGACACGGTTTTCCTCCAGTGGATGGGAAGATAAAGGCTGAAACATATCACAACATTTTGAATGTAAAGATGATATAAAGCACATCACGCTGCTGTCATCAATACCAAAACTCAAGCAAACACATAGAGGAGGCACCGGACAAATGCCGAATTGCAACATTTATCTCCAGTAATAACTAATAATAATAAACTTTATTTACACAGCACTTTTCAAAACAAAGTGCTTTAGAAACAGGAAGAAAAACATTTCTGGACTGCAATGAAATAAAATCAATAAATTACAATAATACAAGAATAAAATGGAAATAAAATACCCAAAAGTAATATAAAAAAATAAAAAGCAATAACAAATTGGAACAAGTCCAGACAAGTGTGCTTGCATTAATAAAAGCTTCTGTCAGTAAAACAGCAGCAATGCATGGTCACTGCATAATGATTGGAAAATCAGATTAATGATGATCCCAATCACAAGTAAAAAGGGGGCAGCCTTTCTTTTTTTCTTCACATGCTGTATTCCTGTAAAAACTTCATTCATGTGTAGAATGTACATAAGCCTGTTTTAGGAAACGTTAAAACCCCAAGCACATTCATGCCTCATTGATTGATCGCTGACATGATGAGTGAAACGGAGTAGCGCTCGATGTTCAAAAGACGCGTGCAACCGATTGTCAGATCTTTCCTCAGTAACAGAATTAATGTGCTCGGGTTCAAAAGGCTCTGATGTGGCACAGCACCAGTGTTTGGATGTCAATGCCGGTGTCTTGTTTCAGTGATGACTGATGGCATGACTGTATGTTGAGTGTGTTTCAGTGGCCTTCACAACACCTGCATTTAAAAGGAGGAAGTAGAGTTGGCCAAGACATTTTCTAGAAGCTAGGGATGATATTCATAATTTGCAGTGTGTTTGCAATGAACTGACATTGATTTTGACAAGGGCAAACCAATAAATCAAAGGGCTGACACCCCTAAATATTGGCGTATTGCTAATATATCATATGCGTATGTATTCAGGCCAAAAAAAAAAGGCTTTAGAAATGACGGGGGGTAATTTAGGCAGTGCCATCATGACACAGTTTGTCCTGCAGACTCCATTGTTTGTAAAAGCCGCATGAGTTGTTGGAGTATCAGGATCACTTCAGCAGATGGTGGCGTGAGTCTGTTAAGAATAACAACCCTCCCACCAGTACAATGTTTTTGTTTCATTTAAACTACTGCCTATAATGTGCATTTGTGTTATTTATATAAATCAAAATCTATAGCAGCATCTGCACTCCTTAATCCAGTATTTGTTTTTTAATTTTGACCTTTATCCACATCATAGTGTTCTTTTCCAAAACAACGCTAGAGGCAGATATCTGCATTATGTGTAATTTAGCAATACTTACGTGAACAATGTTTTATTCTGTTGTATCTTATTGTGCACTCTCCTTAATACAGCAGAGGCAACATAGAGGAGTCAGCAGAGATAATACACCCATCTCTACAGACAGTAATGACTAAAGCTGGAACAGATTTGTCATCAGCAGTGTAGTCTCATGACCAGTATCAGTATGCTGTTCACCCCCAACAATAAGAAGCTGCACAGCAATGAAGTATAATTATTGCTCTTAAAGAGCATGTGCCTGTGTTTCCTGTATTATGTTATACCTGTGGTCTCAGTAAAGAGTGACATGACAACTGCGTGGGCGGCATGTGTCATGTTATGTGTGTCTGAGCCTTTGATGGAGATATTGCCCTTGCTTATATTGGCCTAAATATAGCAGTTCAGTCTGAATTTGCTCCTATGTGCCTCTCACCATCTGACACAGCTGTCGGATAGGTTTGTCAGGGTCTTAGTCACAACAGTGGGCCAGCTGGCTTTGATGTTGAATGTACACATTTTGTTCAGCTGTGGGTCTTGCATGCTTGGAATTAGGAGTGGTGTACAAAGAGTAGATCGGCATTTATTGACAGTTCAAGTGAGAAATGTGAAACTTAGGATAATGAAACCTGTGTAAATAATTTCTCAGAATTACCATTTCACTCACTGTGTTTTAGGTGTAATATGCCAGTGTAGATGGTGACTTCTAAATGGGAGTGATGGTGGAGAATTGTACTCAAAGCTACCTTTGGGAAAGTAGAAATAGAAAACACCAATAATGTGTCGGCACATGTGGGGTTAGGTGATGTGTACCTGCACTGTATGTGTGGCAGAAGGGTACAAACACAAAGAACTACATGTGTAAAGGTTTAAAGTAGAAGCAGGAGTGTAAAAATGTATAATATTATGATGATGTTCAGCTTTCTGTGCGTGTCTTAGCATGTCCCTGGTGAGGACAGATTGTGTTCCCAGGCTCCAGGTGCTGTGGACTCAGGTAACCAGAATTAGACGCTTCACCTCCTCTTCTTACTTGACACTCTTGTCTTTTGACCCTGTGCCAACTGGGTAAAACTCGGGGTCATGCTCATCATTTAACCCTTTTAAATTCTTAAAGAGCTTCATGAATCAATATTTAAGCTGTGCATCAACATCCCCGCAGACCTAATGTGCAAAGATATTTCCGAGTTGAGTCAAAACTTCATTCAGATTCACATTCTGAGCAGATACATTTCTGTTCAAAGGTTCCAAAAAGGGCAAGTATCACATGCTTTCACATGTTGAAAGACAGGATATATGGTGTTGGGTTAACATCAGGCTTGTAGCCGTTGGGCTGAAGCAGGTGTTGATCTATGCATACTGTGCCATATACATTAGTCCCTGGGAAGGCAGTTTATTAACATTAGCTGGTGGGAAAAAATGTTTAAGGTTGTTTAAGGAAGGTTTAAGGAAAGAGTCAAGTACATGTTTACTGAAAATTATTAATAATCCCACACCTATTGGAAATTACTTCCACTTCTTCAATTCTTTCAGAGATTTTAAAAATTAAAAACAATTCTTGTTACATTTTAAATATTCGTAACACCACATACTGTGATTTAATGTTCAGTGGGGAAAATGTGGTGTAGTACAGTATTGGCCATTAGTTTGAAATTGGCCATTAAAACAGAATCTCAGTGAGAACCCCAAGGAATTGTGAATGTACATTTACTACTACTGTAACTACTTAGATTTGAAACCCTTTACACTGCTCAGCTTCACAGACAAAATGGCAGGCAAGCTTGAAACTAACATTTAAGCTACTTTTCATTTGTTGGACTGTAGACTGTAAAATGAGGAATTGTTATAATATTCTCCTTTTCCATAACTCTGCATGAATGATGCACAATCAGAGGTGGCAGATGTTGATATTTTTCAGGTGCAGTTTGCTATTTTGTCCAAGTGTAGAAATTGAATGCGTCTTACTGTTCTACATTAACAGCTTTTAAATCTGAAATTAAGGATGACCGATTTTACTACACGGCACGGGAGAGAGCAGTAGACACCCTTTCCAAACCATTTTAAATATGTGATAAGAATAAACAGGAAAACATTGTGCCCATTTAAGGCTCCCTACAGTACACTGTTGGCTGTCCATCTCAGAATTAATTTTAACATATCACTCATAACTAATGACTAAGGCATTATGTGATCGTACAGGATTAGATGTCTTAGAATGACTCAGAGACCTTTGGTGGCAAATGGATCTGCAGAGCTATGATAAGGCAAAGTGGGAGGGCACGAAGAGGGCAGAGTGCATTGACATCAACACTGGCTGATTAAAGCTTTGAATTATCTGAATTAAAAGAAGATAGAAATATATTAATATTGTGAGGTGGGTGTCTGATATGTACATTTTGTCTTGACTAAAAAATACTCTACCTTTTCAGCCTCACACCTCAGCCATCTGGGTAGTTAGGTGGACAAAATGTTACATCTCTACATCTGAGCATCACTGAATGTGAAGCAAAAGTATCTATTTAACTCTGTTTGTATCATTCGTAGTTGCTCAGATGTCCTTGTTCCTTCTCCTCCTTTGACCCTGTCTTATCGGATTTTCAAAGCTGACCATATTTTTCCAAAGGCCCACATGAAAATGGCCTTTAGTTTGTGAATAGTGATGGAAGGACATTTAAAGAGAGAGGACAGCCGCTCATTCTAGTGCTTGTGGGTTAATGGCTTTGGGGACACTGTGACTTGTGCAAGGTTGAAATAATATTTTTCGTTCTGGTGTTCCTACTCTTGTTGCTACGGCCATAAGAACAGAAAGCTTCATGGCATTGAGCAATATGCCTCTGAACTTCACCTCTACCGACTCATACCGCTGTACAGTGATGTGAACTGTACTGCAGGATGTTCAATATGTGAACAATTTACATGTATTACTGTTTGAGATAGGAATGAGCAGCTAAAGCATTTTGACTAGCAAACTTGGACAATTTGAGGTACATTCAATGGTCCACTTTTCTTCTGTTCATTGCCACTAATTAAATGTTTTTCTAAAGAAAAGGCGGCCTGCTCATTGTAGGTGGCGTCTCCCACACACTGGCCTTGTCACACAGGCAGAGATGAGCCACAAAGGACCAGTGTTCTCATCCTCCCACATGAAAGCAACTAGTTTGAGTCACTACCATCATATATTGACGACAATTTATTTTCAAGGAAGCCCTCATTATATACTGATACACTTCCACAGGCCTGTTGAATTGATCATTGTTCAGCAGTCTTTTTGCCTGTCGTGTTTTCTATGAGTTTGTTAAGGCTGTAAAATGATGGCCAAAGTGAAAATCTCCTTTTCTTTTTAAAGCAATGATTATTAATCACAATTGCTCATCTGTCTCGGTTAAAAAAAATTAAGTTTATTTGACATTATTGAGACATTAAATCGCACGCAACAAAAAAAATGTCAAGGGTAATGCAATAAATTTCGAGACTTATTTCCATTGTGATACTTGATGTAAAGATGTAAGTTTCAAGGTGACAAGGCGACATCATACTATCAACAAACTGACACAATAAATACCTAAATCATCATCAATAAAGTCCCTCAAAGTCGAATGTCCAAATAAAAATTATAACAAATTACATACAACTTACTTACATACAAACGTTTCCCATAAGCAGATATTTTTTGAAGTTTTGGTTTCTAGTTTTTTATTTTTAAGTTGCCCTCATAGAAGCTTCACTTGGGAGGCTAACAAACTAACCCATTGTGTGTATATGCCCCAACCAACCAGAAGGAGTCACTAGTGCTGGTAAAAGGACATAATCCCTCACTTGCTTCCCACTTGCTGGCACTTGCATTTCATGGGTCATCCAATCATGCTGCAGACACAGCTGCTGATTGTCTTCTGTGCTGCCCGGGTGCTGAGATAGGATGTCGTTTTAACCAGCTCTTTGTTTAAATCCAAGTGTTGTGCTAATTGATGTGAAAATTACCAGTCGTTTAGCCTTGGGTAGGCTTTGCTCCAAAAAATACTTTTTTTTTTTTTTTTTTTACAAATTAGTGAGGATCTGCATGTGTGGTAAAAGAGAGAGCTGTTCTGTTGTTAAGTGTGTGTGTGTGTGTGTGTGTGTGTGTGTGTGCCCACCACTCTTGCAAACTCAGCGTGTTTTTTTTGTCAGCAGCCTTTTCTGCTTTAGAAGGTAACGACAAAGAAACATGGACCAAAAGGATTTGCCCTTCCATAGAGCATACAGTTACATTATACTTGCAGGCTCTCTGTGCAGGTTGTCTGCAGTGGCAATCATGTTTGGGAAGCAGAGCCTGGTTAATGCTTGTTAAGTAGCTGATCAAGTTTAGATGTGGATGCTAAAATTATGATTGGGTTTATTGCATTGTGCAGCTCTATTATAGTTCATTTTCATTACAGACTTAATGTTCTTAAGAGATTCTTGGTTGTTATTTATAAGGCCCCAAGCACAGTCACTTAATATAATTTAGGGATTATGTTGTTACCACAATAGATTCTTGAAACGTCTCGTAAAAACCTGCCTTTGATGGGATATTGTTGTATTGGGGGATTTTGCAGTGCAGCATTGTTGTCCCAGTCTTTGACACCAGAGGGAGGCAGTGGTTTGAAAGTCATGTACATACAATAATCCACGACTCACAGGTTGTGGGTGCTTGTTGCAGCTGTGCTCCAACTGCACCACAGGCTTTACCTAGTAATGAACTGTAGCCTGTCTCACATGGCCACTGTCCAGCAGTGTGTGAAAGCGAGTGAGTGTTCATGTGTTTGTTTTTCTCTACTGATGCCTCTGGTGTTTGGCAGAGGTTGTACCGTCATTGCTTGCTGATGTAAAGACAGTGTGGGGGTGAATAGGATGAGAATGATGAATTTTCTCAACTGAAAACCACAATTTTTGCACTAGAAGCCTTCACTTTACACGTATCTACTATATGGATATTTAAATGTAACAAACCATGCCCTGCTGCATGTTGGGTGATACACTGCATTACTCATTATAATAATAATAACATGCACCTCAATGGTATAATCTCATATAAATTATCACTGCTGATCACTGCCTGTCATTGGGGCGCAGTAGGAATATATTCTATTTATGATATTTCCTCTTTGTTATTGAAAATATTTTCTTTTCACAAAGTCACCTCACGCTCTCCAGAGCTGCGGTGATGGGGTATGAGTGAACCAGCAGGAATAGTATGGAAGAATTTCAATATGCAAACGTACAATTTATTGATGCTACTAAAAACTAGAGACTATGCTATGTTTTGCCCGTTTTATAGCCTGTGGAAAACTGTTTGAACTACAAACATTTACTTGATATTCTGATATAATAAATTATCATGAGAAGCAACATTATTGTACCAGTATGCAAACACATTAGTCTCGACTGTACTTGTCATTTTAATCTAAATGCTATGTTTTGTCCATTTTTCAGTGGATTGGAGAGTAGGTGGTTCCCTCATATGTTTTTTGATTTGATGCCTGAACAAAAATTGCTCCTTGCAGGTTCGTTTTGCAGCATTCATTACCATGATGGCTTTGTTGCTTTTTTCTTGATTTTGAGATTCAGATAACTTGATACTGCACAGGCAATGCCGACATTGTCCCCCTCTCACAGGGCCTTCATCTGCACCCTGAAATGCTTGGATTGATTTGTAAGTGTACTGAGTTACTAGAAGCCAAACATTCTTGACTTCCGACACTCCAGCAGTCTTGGCGATGTCTTATCAGGGATTGCAAACTCAATGACCAGGCAGTTATACTGGGACACAGTATTAAAAGAAAGCACAAACATTTGCCCCTTTATCAGCTTTGTTAGTGTACCTTATGGGAAAGTTATGAGTTTGTAATCAGTGGTTTTATTCCTGGCGTTGATCCTCTACGTCTTTGATTACTGTAAAGCTCAATGGGGCTGCATGTTTCTGTCTACCTTTGTAGCTTCATACTCTGAATCTCTTAAAATACTCACAACACAGTTTCAAAATTGTCATAGGAGTACATAACACTAGCTGCTTTTCCACTGCACAAAATTATAACACCAGATTGTGGGAACTTTTTCAAGAACTCAAGTAACTTCATCCCCTTTTTCCACCAGAGGAATCTCTCTTAAGTTTTGGTTTGGGTTTCTTGGTCATGGGAAAGCAAACAGAAATACAATCAAAACATTTTTGAAGTTCCTTTACATGTTATTTCCTGGATCATTTGATGGAAAATGGCATAATAGATCATGTTTAAAGGAAGATGTTCCTCTAAGCATTGGGGACAAGGATTGCAGAGGATCCAAGGGTAAATATGCTGGCATGGCTTGGTATTTAACGAGTTACTTTGGGCTGATCATGTAATCGCAGACTGGAACGGTGTGTCTGTCACATAGCTTTATGGCCTAAGATTAGTCCGAAAGCTCAAGTAACCTCTACAAGGCCTGGGGCATGTCAGAAACAAGCAGCCATTCACAGGTGCCTCATTGGTTATTTTATGTTGCATGTGGACTATTGTCAATCATGGTTTGTAAGCTGAAAGGGAAAATGAAATGATTGACTTTTTAGCTTATTTAGTTTTTGCTCTCAGTCTTTGTCAGTGTATATTTCAAAGACAGTCTTATCTATTCATTGCCTTGCAGGACAGAGGTGCGTTTGGGCCATGACACACCAAGCTAAACCTAAAGACATAGTGCCAACAACTAATCAAAAAAATTTCATATATTCTGTACCTGTGTTAGGTACGGTCATACTACATTTCCATCCCACGTCTCCCATTCACTTCTGTTGAAGCCCCGCACAATGGACAAATTCAAGCATGCGTTTTCTATTTTTGTTGCGATTTCCAGCCGTCTCCAGTGGACTCGCAGGTCAGAGTTAACCTTTGTTTAACTTGGGCTAAGTAGATTTTCTCGTTGAACCGATAGAAACGTTAATGCAGCTGTGTTTGTAAATGGAGGTGTTGTTTTTCTAGTGTGTTTATCACCACATTTTATTACATGATCACACTACCAGACTACAAACTGTAGCGCCGCTCTCATACACTCTTTATAGTTTGCAATTGCTCTGATCAATATTTATCTATTATGTGCATCGCGTCTTTTTTCGGGGCTGAGAGTGAGGCAGTTTTGTTGAACAGAAACATAATGTGACTGTACCTTTTTAGAATCCAAAAAAACATCCGTAAAAGACAATTTCACACTATTTATTCACCGCCACGAATCTGTTTAGACTCATTAAATGCTTGGAAACAAATTCTGGATGTGTGAGATTTAAAAGTTGCAACTAATAGTCTAAGGTTTTGCCTTGCTTGGCCCTGCTATTGTCAACATGTGGTGTTTTGCCTTTGAAGAAGCGGAAAAGAAAAATAAGGAAAAACTGCACTAAATGGGTGAAATCACTAATGTAGTAGGCCGAATGTTCAGTCAGAGAGCTCTCTCTAACTGACGGCCTCTGCTGTTAGTTCAACATGCTCAATTGGCGGACCAGCTGCCGATAAGGCGCCAACTTGCTCCAATTGTGCTGAACATACTGTAAAAACTATGGGCGTTGGTCAGCCACAAACACTCAATGGCGTCCAATGTCCGACTGTCGGCCTGGTGTGTCAGGGCCCTCAGTCTACTCTGATAGATGTTCTGGCACTGTAATCCTCCTCAAACAATGGTGGATGTGAGAATAGAGGAGAGGTTAAGCCCTGTAGGTCTGTCTGTTACCATGTGTCCAGACATTTAAATGCACACAGGGAAGGTTGACTCTTGCCACTCGCTCAATCTGTAGATTTATACATATTCAGCACTGATTGTCAGCTGTTTTCTGCTGCATATTAATTGTCTGTGGGAATCAGCATAAACACCATATATAACTTTTCTCAGCTCCCTGCTGTTGCACTACTTGTTGCGCCTACGCACCTTCACACATCTGACCTTAGTGCCTTGTTGCGTAGCAAGGTTTGATTGAAAAAGACATCCTGCTGCTTCTTCTCTCTTTGTAGCTGCATCTGAAGACACTTTAATAGACTTAAAAAACCCATCCCTCTTGCCACTTTGTCAAGTGAATCCCTGTTTAAGTGCGTGTGTCATACATGCTAACATTGAACTACTGTGTGATCGTCTCCTGAAATATCCTCAGCCTCTTTGCTGGCACAGACAGAGTTGCTGACACACCTTGGTTCGTGGAAGAGTCAGAGAAGGTTAGCATATAACAATTCCTAGCTTCAACACTTAGGTTGACAAATGTGATTTAGACAAGGATATAGTAATCTGTTGTTCTGTTGTATGCTGACAGTTTCATGGGGTAAAGTTAACTGGGCTCAGTGATGATGTAGGCCACTAAGTTGGGAGGACCAGAGGGGGGTCAGAGAATGACCACAATGAGGAAGCTCCCTGGACACGTGTGCTGCGTCGGACGACTGGTACACATTCCACCACCGAGGGGTCATGAGAGCAGATTCCACAGAGCCTGTCTGAGAGGGGAGAGACTGAGTTGGTCCATCCTCTTTTCAGGCCCTGACAGCAGCTGCTCCGCCTGGCTTTGGCGCAACAGTGACCTCACACCCCAGAGATATATTAAAGGGTGCCAGTCAGCAGGGAGATGAGTTCTGAGTAGGTAGGTGCAGAGGCTCAGTGAGCGCAGTATTGATACGTCCGCACAAGGAAGATAATACATTCATTTAAGAAAATTTATCTGCTTGCGACAGTAGTCGGCCAGCTTTCGAAGCTCCTTCTGGGATATGATCCATTAGACCTTTTTTGCAATGCTGAGGCATTGCCCTATTCCCCGTTTCTCGTCGTCTGGTGCTCGGAAAAAGATGCCAAATGTTGCCTGTGGGAAAGAGAAGACTTTGCATGTCCCACTGGAGAGCAAGCCACTCGACCTGGCAGACCCCAAGGACGTTCCCACGGAACCGTTACCCCCTCAGAAAGTACTCAAGATATTTAGCATCAACATCATCGCTCAGGGTTTGCCCTTCTGTCGCAGACGGGTGAGTATTGTACGTATTAGACCAGTCATATGGTTTGGGTTCGGTTGAGCCACAGAACCTGAAAATGTCAAAGGTCATCCTACACTCTCACCCCCCTTCACCCAGGTTGTTGTTGCTTTGTGTAACTACTGGTTTATCAGAAAGGCAAATCAAATTTTAAGCTACTTTAATTTCTGTTCTATTTTTATTACGTTTTTTTTGTTTTTTTAGCACAATGAAACATTCACTTTTAGAAATGTTACTATTGGATTAACTTCCTTTAGTTCTGATGAATTTAACAATACGTCAAATTAATGTAAAGTTACACCCCCACACAACGTTTGCAGTCAGCACTTGTCTTGTTTTTCATAGCACATACATACACAAATAAGCAGAATATCATCCTTTTAATGATGACTTGTTTGAACTTGAATAAATTAAGGTACTTGTGATTATATAAGATGGATATGTACTTAAGTAGTTTCCATACGTTTATAGATACAAATTTCGCTTGCCACAGCTCCACCCATGGCAGATGGCGGACACCAACATATAACCTTAAAAAGGCCGTCGCCAATGAGCCTATTTTTAGGTTTTGTTTTTAGATGAGGATATTGTATGCATTAATTTGAGAGAAAATAGGAAAAATACATTCTTCAGTTGCTGTTTATGGAGTAATAATCACAAAAATTGGGGTTTGTGATTTGGGTTATAGGATTTTTATATACGATAATCTGTCTTGAAATGTATACAAATGAAATAAATAGCCTATTTTCGTCAGTGTCATCCATCATTGCCAGTGAACCGTTTGACTTATGATGGGTGGTAATTTAATGTAAATCAATTGTTTATTCCTACTTAAACATGTACTTGATGGTTTTGTTTTATTAATGGTATGTTTGCATTAGAATTTGCAATTCTTCTGATATGTCAGAGCCAGTTGAAGGTTGAAGCAGTTCCAAAATATCAGCACTTTCTAACTATGACCATAGTAATTTCTCTCTTTGACAGCACATTAGGTTGCCTGATAGGGACTGTAACAGTAACACTGCTTTCATTAAAAGTCTCCTTTGACATTCCTCTTGAATTAATTCAGCATTATGTGCAATGTGACTTGGAAATTAATTAAATAAAACTCCCATGTCAAGTAAGATGCTTCCCAAATGAACCCAGGGCAGTTTTTGAAAGACATAAACCCTCTAGATGACTGTCTAATATATTGTCACTGGCAGTCTAACGCACAAACATCAAGAGGTTTAAGCCACTTACGACACATTCACAAAATTGTTCAGCCTTCACATTTTAATTGATAAAAATTATATTTATTTCACGGTAAATATTATCTTATAAAACTAACTAAATAAATAAATAAAATAGATTGAATAAATCTGGTATCTGTACATTTATTTGACAAATACATTTCTTTATGCTGGCATTTGAAAATATCATTATTATTATTTTGAATTACATATAGCGCTTTTGTCACTCCATTGTTGTTTTTGTTAATTGTAGATTATAAGAAAAACTACATTTTCTCAAAATGTAAAAAGATTTCCCACGTAAAAAAAATAAAATAAATCTGCATAGTCAATATTCACTACATACAGTATCTGACACATTATGGTATGAAATCCAGGACAACTCAATGAGACTTAAAGAGATGCAACATTATACTACTGTTTCCATTTAAAGACCCCAGTTTTGAGGTACTCATCTGATTCTTACAGATATTTCATTGGTCTCCCTCAGCTGTTAGAAGGATTGTGTACTTACCAACCAAAATTTAGCAAGTACTTTGATTACAAGTAAATTGACAAATACATTTAAACAAATATTAAGCTGAGAACGTCTTGGCGAAGGGAAACCAAAGTTTTTGTATGGCTGCATTTGACCTCTGAATTACAGTGGTGCTGACAGTGTTTCCTTAATGTCATCAGAGATAGAAAAAATAGGCAGTTAGGCAGAAAAAATTAGAGATAGATGGGGTAATGAGTAGAGAGACTGTGAAATATCAGTCAGACTAAAATAGAAATAAGGATAGATGGCACAATGACTGGGGAGTGTCGGCTTGTCCTTTATTCATTCTCGGTTTTCTCTCAGATCAAAGCTAGCTGCTGTGTTGACCAGCTTTTTGAGACCAAGGGTCTATTATGGTGATTTAGTTTTAATTAGTGCTGTTTATGCAGTAGTTAAACAGTAGGTTCAAAGGATAAGCTGGGACAGACCGCAGCAGGAGGCTTCTTTAGTTTACCCAGCCACAGGCTTAAAAATGTCGAGTCAAATCTTTGTTGCAAGGCGAGGCAGCACTGATTTAAAGAAAGAAAGGTGGACAAAGAGTGAGCCGTTGGGTTACACCTCCTTTGACAGTGAAATGTTATGTATCATCCCTAATTACATCTCTACATACAGCCTCTATAATTGTATATGTTGCAATCATACCTTTATTTAGTACAAAGACATATTGTCTTTAGTTCCAAGATTTGTACAGACAGTCATGCTTCCCAGATGATGAACCATAATGACTTTGTTGATCTGCTGACTTTTCCTCTAGCGCCACCAAGAGGTTGACATTTAGGGTTTTGAGTGAAACTATTGGATGGATTGCCTTAAAATTTGGTACACACAGTCACGTCCCCCTCAGGATGAATTGTCATCACTTTGTTGGAAATTTTGCCATCGTCAGTGTAAAATGTATTCATTTTGTCCACTCTATGGTTTATGAACAAATACCTGCAATAATAATGACATTCCCATCGGCCTCGGCTGTGCTTTGTGTTTAGTGCTAATTAGCAAATGTTAGCATGCCATTACCATGGTAAACACTATATCTGCTTAGTATCAGCAGGTTGCGTTGTCATTGTGAGCATGTAAGCATGCTGATGTTAGCATTTAGCTTAAGTACAGCCTCACAGAGCCTCTAGCATGGCTGTAGACTCTTAGTCTTGTTTATTTATGTGGTGAAAAGATGATAGCTGAGAAACTGACTCATCTTTCATGTACTCCATTATATTTTAAATGATGGGTTCCACACACGTCAAGGTTATTTACATATAGTGTTCTTGGGAACAGCAGAGGTTTCATCCTCTGTCTCCAGCAGGACAAAAATTGGTTTGACTGTTAAACAAGAAAGAACTGGGGAAAAGCACAGTTGGGATTATGCTAGGCCTTGAGTTGAAGTGTTAAACTCTGCCATCTGTATGCCAGTGGCACCACCACATTAAGGGGACTTACATTTTGTTTGCATGAAAAGACTAAGGCTTCTGTGTTTGTGCTCAAGAACACTTTAACTTTTGATTACTTTCTTTTATTGTTTAAAAAGGCAGGCGAGTCAGGAAGCTCCAGACTGAAGAAAAGGAACTTGAGCTTTAAGGTGGTTTACAAAGTTACTGTTTTGCTAGATTAACTAAATGGAAGGTCCCACAAGGCCAGTCCATGGGGTTGTTGGTCCATTCAGAGCAGGAAGCCACATGGGCTCTGCTGTGCATACGGCAGCTGTCTTCAGTGAATGGCATAGCTGGGATTTCCCAGGGTCTCTGCGGTATGGTACAACTTGAGTCGCCTAAAACCGTCTTCAGAAGTAACAAACCATACTGTTAAATACATATTTTGTATTTAACTTTCTGTCTTGTTGCTTGTATTGCTAATTAAAATATTCATTTGGCCGTTGACGTGGGAGCTTTCTACGAGGCAGTGTTTTTTCTCATATCTGTAATGTCTCTTGAGAAACTTAAAGTGAAATCTACATCGGCCCTAAAACATACTGTACTGATAAAAATAGTCCTGGGTTAAATTTCCAATTAAAACGTGCCCCAGGAGAAGCCTCTGTATTTCCGGGAGCCAGAATGGGCATCCAGCTGTTGCAGGAGATAGCGATCAAGATATAGAACATTAACAGCAGGCCATTTTAGTTGCGGTATTACTTTTCTCACCCACCACACCCTGCTCTGCAGGCCTGTTGAGTAAGGTGATCTGGACTTGCCCATAGCAGCTATGTCTGTATCAACAACTATCAGCAAGATGCATTTGCTGTTTGAGCAGGTGTTGTGGGTGTGTTGCAACTTTCTTTAGCAAGTTTGACTTGAGCCTCTGGGCTTCCTGTGGTTTTGTCTATAGACACGTTAATTAGAGCCACACAGCTACTGTAATTTCTTTTTTTTTTTCTTTTTTTTTTTTAACGTTTTGTTAGCTTCATTTGTTGACCTTTCTCAGTCTGGTAGTTTAAGACTGTGAGCTGTAGGTATACTGTATCCACCCAGAGACTCTTGTTGCATGTCTTTCCCTTGTTACTACTGTCAACTGGTTAATTAAGACAGGATGCTATTTTCAAAAACAGAGTTTTATCAGTTAATTAGTAAGTTTTTATTCATCATAATCTTGCTATCATAATGACACATGTATAAAGAGACACCAAGAAGCCATCTGTCACTATTCGAATGCACTGTTTTTTTTACCATATATTTTTGAGAACATACGCCTGGATACACTGAGGACATTCATATTCACTTTCAATTTGAGTTGTCTGTCCCTGTCTGTTACGTGACAACTAGGGCGACATGATACCGCTCCTGATCCTGCTACTACCGAGTCAGATGATCTTATGGCGGCTCGAATGTTATTTGTCTTTGTTATTCATATTTCAAAACCAACTGTTTTCCTTCAACAAAACCTTGAAATCACCTCAAGGTAATTCAATGTTTGTATTGTGCTTAGTTAATTTTAGCATTTATAAATACTACAATGCCATTTGAGTGACAGAATTGAGAAGCTTGTCAAATTTAATAACAAGACAGTGTTACCTTATCAGTAAACTGAAATGAATATTCGCTGAAAAAAACAATTTCACAAGCAACACAGATTTTAGAATAAGGTGCATTGGGGGAAAAAAGGAAATCCTCTGTGCTTATAATGAAAAATAGCCACAGCAGGAACACTAACAGCAACCACCACAGGGAAACCAGATTTGTGCAAGCCACCAAGCACCTGATTAAAATACTAATAGTCTCTAAACAACATCAGCAATGCAGATTTTTATGTGCTCTTTATTAAGCTCTACTAAATTTAAATAAATGTATCTCCCCTGCGTCTACAGTATATGTACAGTACATTTATTCTAAACATCTATGTGCTACATAAATGTTTGCTGCTTCGACCCGATAAGCTTGCTGCCCTGGAGGAGCTGCCTTTTCTAATGTCGGTCTCTGTAGATAACTGTTGTAAAGAAACTAAGGCTTCCCCTGACAGTATCACGCTGCTTCACAAACACAGGACAAGAAGCTAATTTATCTTTTGAAGTTTTTAACCGTTTTTTTCCCCCCTCTTCTTCCATTACTGATGAAATACATTGTAACACACTGGGGTGAAGTTGCCGTGAAGCTGAAGTGAGATTCCTTACTTAGTTTGGTGTTGCTATTTGACTGTTTTGTGCCATTTGGATATGAATATTAGGAATTTCAGAGTTTTCTATTTTTGTCTTAGAGCATTATCCCTGAAAAACTAGAAAATTGGGCTGCTATGGTTAATTTCTTGTTTCTCTACCAAGTAAGACGTGGAGAAACTTAAACAATCATGAAAATTTGGTTGTAATTAATATTTGTTGGTATAGAATAAATAAGTAGTAGTAGTTGACTATTAATTAAGAAAATTAAGCTGCAACTGTTTTCATAATTAAGTGATATTTCAAGTAAAAATACCAGCCATTCTCTAGTTGCAGCTTCTCAGTTGTTGAGGATTTGAGCTTTTATTTGTCTTATGTGACAGTAACCTGAATACCTTTGGGTTTTAGACTGTTGGTTGGAAAGACAAGACATTTGAAGACATTAAATTGGGTTAGGAAATTATGGCTTCAGGAAATTATGATTCTGAGAATGTATTTTTCACTATAATAAAAATAATCGTTAGTTGCAGCCCTAGTTTAGAGACTGGACTGTGTTCATGTTTT
This sequence comes from Macquaria ambigua, assembly GCA_008360985.2. Taxonomy (NCBI): domain Eukaryota; kingdom Metazoa; phylum Chordata; class Actinopteri; order Centrarchiformes; family Percichthyidae; genus Macquaria; species Macquaria ambigua. The sequence goes on from VMKM01000870.1 coordinate 181,227, forward strand.
AGGTCATTAAACTTCCTTTGCTTGCAACAAAGAGTCATCCCGTGGTGTTACCTTGATGAATTTGACCCCATTTGCTGGCATGAGTCAATGATTGAACGAAGGCTGATTTCGTCCACCTTCTCTCTGTCCTGAAGTAAGGACCACACCACAGTACACTGCAGGAGGCTGGATTCCATTGCCCTTGGGCTCCAAATAACACAGAGGGGAGGAAGGCATCTGCCATTGGCTATTCTGAGAAGCGGTCCCATTCCAGGGAGCACACAGATCCAGTCAGCAAGCTACTCAGCACCCAGATCAGCCAAACAGTTTTGTTTACCCCCGATTTCAATGGAGACTCGCAACTATGGCACCCAAAGACTGGGGTTATTTTGTTGAAAAACATGCTGCGCTTTGATAGAAATATGTCTAGCGGGCCTTCTAATTCTTTTTTTGTGAAAATTGGATACATATAAGTAAGTAATGTGTTCAAACAATTTTGCGATAACATAGTGGGAAATCTTAATAAAATACGAAAATAAAAACATTGCGATAACTTTCTGAATATTTGCTCATACAGCTTATCTATAGTCATTAATGACCAGACGGTCTTTGCATTTTGCACGTGATCTGTGAACTTAAGCCTGATCTAAATACCTCTTGAGTTCAAGCTCGGGGTGTATAGTGTTATGCTGTTGTGGTGCTTTACATACAGAGCATACTGGATAGCGATGCACTCCCACCTGCCGCAGGGCTGCCTGAAGGCATTGACATTTCCCACACTGTTAGAGAGGATCTGAGAAAAGATAGACTCTTCCTTCAGGAAAGTGTCCTTTAAATGAAGATGTGAAGCAAAATGAAACCTCTTAAACACTTTAGCTTTCACACATGCATTTCATTATGTGTGAATTACTCATTCAGTTAAATTATTCATCTCAGTTGTGCTGCATTGCAAACACATTTTGCAAACACATTTTGCTACATAATTCAACCCTGTTGGACGCATTCAGTAGACTTGGATCTGAATAAACCACCTGCCCCTTGAGGTTCAACTGCATTTCAATGGTGTTTTAGTTTATTCTTGTAAAAACCTGTTTTCTATTCCTTACCTGCTGCACTAAATCTGCTGAGGTGTAATTAATTAAGCATTTTTTTGTGATTGAAAAGTGCAACCCACACAGTGACCACACTTGAGCTGCTCTTTGTTGTTTGAAATATTTCTGCATGGTGTTTTACAGGAGTCTCTAAGCTGCCATTTATATAACCACAAGTTTCTAAACTGTCTATCATTTCTTTCCCCCACAAAACAAAATTCATAATTCAAGGAACTGTTCTCCCGTGGTTCACACTGCGTTTATTCAAACACAACCAATATAGCTTAATCTCACTTGGGTGGCAGGTTCTAGCACGTGAGTCCTCAGATTTGTTGTCGTTGTAGAGTTATGGGCTGTTCACACATACAGACTCAAAAGCTGGGACAGCGATAGGCTGCTATTAATTGTGAAAGGGACCTGGCGTTGCCCCCTGAGCGTTAGAGATTTAAAAGGCGCCCACTGGCACTACAGGGGAAAGTTGAGAAAAGCTCAACTTTATACAAATGTCCTCTGACGCAATGTGAGCGACAACCAGGCGAGAGCCGATTGTTTTAATGCCCGCAGAAACAAAAGCACAGAGTTGTTTACTACTCTGCTCCACTAGTGGAGTGGGGATTGCTTCCACAGCAGATACAGGACCGCAGTGCCAATCAGTCTTGCCCGCATTGTTGTATTAAAACAGTTTCAACAACGCATACCGCAAAGCAAAAAAGACTGCAGACCTATTCTTTACTCGGGGAAACGAGCTATGCAACAGAAACTGTACTTCCTCATGTGTAGTAACATACCCACATAGCTACAGAGTTATTAGAGGCCAGAGATTGTCTACTACTTTATATCTGAATGTGTGAATGCAGCGTATGGCAGCTGCTTTTTACAAAGTTGGCAAACAGTTTTGTTGGTAATTTTGCCATCTATGGTGTAAAATAAATACTTCCTCATGCCGTTTTCTCAGATGCGTTGGTGTCGTGATTATTCGATCAGTGCAGCTTGGCTCGCTAGTGTCTTCCTACATTGTTATTTGTTATCTTAGTTTACTGATAGGTCAAAAGGGCATGCAATAGGTCCAGCTCATAGCGCCCTCTGCTGGACCTAGCGCTTATAGAACGTACATTTTGATTTCAAACAGGTCATTAGAGTTTGAATATTTAGTTTCTTCACACGTTCGAACGCAAGTTCGAATTTCAAATAAAAAGTGACAGCCCTACCTCACCAGTACTGCAGGTTCCTACATTTGTGCTTGGTGCAAAACATTCAGAGTTGAGCCAATGGGCTGTAAAGCACTAAATTCTCGTATGAAATCTGATAATTGCAAGCGCTATACTAGTTCTGAAACAGTTGCTACCTGTGTGCTACCTGATGTGCATAGAAAATTGCTGAATATAAAATAGAAATGGTTGTTTTATATTTTTTTTTGCCATTGAAACGGATCTTCCTTTTTTAATGACCCTGAAAAAAAAAGTTTCTGTTATGTACTGTACTTCTGCGCAATAATCAGAATTTTGGTAGATTTGAATCGAAATCTGATGACGGTTGGTTGTTTGTTTACGTTGCCAGGCACCTGTCAAATGTGATCAAACCACACCCACACAGTCCTGATGAAGCAGAATAGTTGAGTTTTTGTGTAACTAACTAAGGATGTTTTTTGTCCAAACTTCACATTTGAGTTTGCTTATTTAATCATGAATATTTAATGTTACAGAGAAATACTTAAAATTTTAAATACTGTTCAGGCTCCACATCTTACTGCCTATGTAACTCTTTGTGTTAAAATTCCTGTATGTATGTGCATGACTTAGGTGGGCAAAGTTCTGCCATAAACACTCCATACTGATGAATTGCCTTCTCAGTCAATTGTTGTAACCCTGGTGGCAATATTTGTTTTGGCATCATCAATGTAACGTGTGTGTTCTTTGGTGTAATTTTGTCTTTACAATTGGGACTGAGCCGTGCCTCCAGAAATGTGAGGCGTGAATCACTGTCCGGTCCTTTTCCCCTGTCTTAGTATCAGCATTTCTCAGCGCTGACCTTCAACAAGCCGCCTTTCACAGTGTCCTGCACGCTATAATCTGGTCATCAGTGAAGACGCCCCGTGAATGGATAGCTGACTGGCTGTAACTGATGCGGCCGTCTGCATAGTTTGTCTAATCTGTGTATGAACCCTGCTGTCTGAGTCACAGTGTGCAGTCTCCCTCCTTTTGATGTGCACTTCTGCTGTACTGCAGTGCTGTCTGGACACTTGCTGCAGTCCGTGTCTTCCTGCACTATCACACTAAAGCATAAATGACGGTGTCTTGTCAGGTTTGTGAAGTTGCTTTGCCTCGTTTTTGTGACGCAGTGTAAAAGTTATTGGTAATGTGAATGCTATTTACTTAAGTTTGAAAGTTAGATGGCACTTTCATTGTCAGTCAGGAAGTGACAACCCAACAAATATAGTATAAACATCTTTTTAATCAGAAAAAGGAAAGTGTCTCTGAAAACCACACATGCAGGGATATTGTCGCAATATTTATTTAAAAACATTAAGCGAATGCACACTCAAAGTCAAGTATGTTTTGATAGCTTTATTCTGTTGAAACAATCTGTACACCCTAAAGCTCTTCATTTTGACTATTTGTAAAGACAGAAGACCTTGAGCGTGCCTCCTCTTAATATTCACCTGCAGTTGATGGAGTATGAGTATAAGTGCCTCTTTATGACTTTAACGGTACGAAGATGAGGTTTTGGAGGTGAGTGTTTGCATACATACCTTAGCTGGTGTCACAGAGGTCTGTTGTTCAGAGGTTAATCAGAAATTCAAATACTTGCTCAGCAACACGGGGATTACACCCTCTGTTGAATGCAAGGCCTCTAACAGGGCAAGACGATCAGAAAGCTTTTGAAAAGAGAGGGGAAAGGATAGAGAAGAGGAAGAATTAACTGATGATAATATTGCAGTTCTTCTGGTTGAAGCTGTATTTTTGAGGGTTTGTTTAATACCATCAAGGCAACATGACAAAGAGGCCACGTTGGGTGCAAATTTTAAGTGTTTACAGAAAGCTATTTCTTAGAGTAAAATTAAAGAGTATTGTGTGGAAAGTTCTTCTAGTGTCTTCTACATCATCTTTTCGTGAGCTAAGAAACCTTGTTTTGTGAATTTTCAGCTAACAAAATGGGTTCTTAAATGGTTCATTTAGCTTAAGAATACCACTGTAACGATTAGTCAGTTGACAGAACATTAATCGGCAACTATTTTGATGATAGATTAATCGCTTTGACTCATTTTTTTAAAATGAAAAAATGCCCAAATTCTTTGGTTCCAGCTTCTCCAAATTGATAATATGCTGGTTTTCTTTCTCTTCTACAATTGTAAACTGAATATTTTTGGGTTCTGGACGGACAAATCAAGACATTTGAAGATGTCAACTTGGACTCTGAGAAACCCTGATAAACATCTTTCAGTATTTTCTGACATTTTATAGACAAAATGATTAATTGAGAAAATAAGCAGATTAATCGCTAATGAAAATAATTATTAGTTGTTATTATTATTATTATTATTATTATTATTGTTATTAGTTGCAGCCCTAAACTCTAAAAGATCATCCAATCCTTCAGTTTCTCTTAAAAATTTAAACTAGCCAAATTCAGACACATAGCTTTCTGTCAGCGACACTATGAAAATCTCAGTATAAAAATGTTACATCTGTGATGTTCGTCGTAACATCAGTTAATATTATTATGATTTTATGATGATTAAAGAACAAAACGGTGAATTTGTACAAAAAGTGAATTTAATATCATCTCAGAGATGTGCGGTAACTCCTCTTGCGGCTGTCAGTGGCCACGTGCCCATTTTCAGTCTATGTGAGATACTGTACCCGATTCATCATCTGACATTGATTAGCAGCATGTACAGTGTGAGAGATGATGGATGACTGCCAGGTTGGGGCCATGACATCCATATTTATAATTTGCGCAGTTTATAAATGACCTTGGCTCTGGTGTACTGTACCTCCAGGTCTGACAAGTAAGGCTGTATTCAGACCAAAAATAGCGCTCTGTTAAAAAACCACAAGGGGCTGCGTTGCTACAGGTACCGGTGAGAAAATGAAATGTGATCTGGGCAGTTTAGTTTGAGGAGTACATCCATGACTTTGAAGGCTTATCACATGCCAAAACACTGCACAGGGGTTTATGATACTATAAGGCATATTCGGTCATGATGTTCTCAAGGTAAACAGAAGAATTAACACTGTTAATGCTGCAAAGTAACCTACCAGGAATATATGTTGGCACATACAGTATTTGATTGGCCAGTGCAGTGTGCTGCTGGACAATGTGGTATTGCATTATGTTTTTTTTTTTTTTTTGCTTGATGACCCTGTTTGTTTGCTGTAGCCCTCTGTAAGCTGCATTTTTTTTGACGCAGTGCTGTTGTCAGTCTGAATGCAGCCAAACACATAATCCCCAGATTCTTACATTTCTTTTTACTGTCTGCCCACATGGCATGAAAAGCTGTAGAATGGTTACTTAAACTTGTTGTTCAATGAAATTAGTCTTCCTGCAACCTTCTGACTTTCTGCATTTCATTATTCAAAACATCAAGGCATTGTTGCTGTGTGGAGGTGCATGCATTCATTGTCAATGTGCCCCTATTAAGTGTAAATGTCGTGACTATTAATAAGGTCTTGACCATCTCCCTTCGGTCTCTCTGTGTTGCAATATTGTAAAATATGCTCTTCACCGCTGTTACAAACATCACATCAAAATATGGCCAAAGGAATCGGCTAATATCAGGACCTTAGAGAATAGATGTGTTAAGAATAATGTATCACCAGCGTCATACTTCATACTCTCTTATAACATTTTCTTGCTGCAGTAGCTTTCTTCCTCCCAGAGTTCATACTTTTGTTAGTGTGAGAGTTTCATCTCAAGAATAATATGCAGTCCTTCCAGGCTATACCAAAATATGTCTTTCTAGTCTTTCAAGGACGTACCTCCCCTTTGTGTCATTAACAGTACAACGAAGTGGAAATTATAGCTCCCTTTCAGTTGCCCTCTGAGGGCATAGAACAGAGGGAGGATGGCTGCATGCCTGGCAGAATATTGACTGACTTACTGTTCATAAAACGTCAACTCTCGCTTTGACTACCTTATATCAATTTCGCCACTCTCTCTTCCTACTTTTGCAGTCTTTTCTTTCACTCGTTCCTTCATTAAATTGTCCCCTCAGTCAAGAAAGATGACTCCTGGTCTTATCTCTGAGGAGCAGAATCAACACCATCCCTCCTCACACTGGATGGGCTGCTCATTGTCCCGACTAAATTGAGTCATTCAGTCTGGGTGCAGATGACTCCCTCTGACTGAGCATTTCAACAACACAGACGATGATTGATTTTGAAACTTTAACTTTCCAAAAAGGTTCCATTGTTAAAGTGTAAATTCAAGTTGTGAAGTATGTTTTAGTACAGCTTTAAGATTTTCATCTTCTCTTGGTAGTTATCAAGATCATTTTGTGGAATAATCTAATTATGGCAAAGATTCAATTTGTGTAATTTCCAGTGTGATGGCTTACAGCTCAATATTTCAATCAATACTTGAACCTTCCCCATTTGTTGTAAGCAAGGATGGCCGAAGAAATATTGAAACTGTTCATTTGCCATTACATTAAAGACCCACAAAACATTGGAGTTGTGAAAATGTGCTGTATTCCTTCAAGTAGTGTCAAAGAACAGTATCAATCAAAAAAGGTTACTTTGTTTTTTGACAATTGTTGACATTAGACTTCTGTTCCCAGATTTTTGACTTTTGCAAAAACCCCTACAGTCTACTGGATGAAAACTATCTTTTCTCATTTCTTTATGTCACTTCTCCAAAGTCTGTGAAGCAGGAGAGGAAATGCTACGATTTCCCTTCTAGTCATTTGGAATGCATTTTAATATGCACTATTTAGAAAATACAGATACAGAATGAAGATAAGATGACCTGGTGCATGCAGTAATTAAAAATGAGTGCAGCCACAAAGGATCAGTGTCCACAGATGATAAATGAGCCACAAATATGGATTCAAATCCTTGTGGAACACAAAAATGTTGGTAAAATATCTCTGAACAATATTGGAAATGCTGAAGAGCAGACTACTTTTAAGAAGCTCTGCTTTATGAAACTTTTCCACTTGACATTTTAACAGACATGACATAGCTGTGGCACAACTTCAGTGCAAAAGAGCTGCATCCCATGGATCCGCTGAACTTCATGTTAATCATTTGGTGGCTCAGTTGATCAGGTCTTTTATTTGTATGAAGCAGAACAATAAATGTAGCAAAGCTAAAAAAGCAGTGTGTTAGCCAATCGTATTGGAATGAATGAATCCACCAATATAGCCTTTACAGTCTGTTTGAGCTGTCCATCTTCCATCTTAAAAAAACAACAACTTGAAAACGCAGTTGTTAGAGCTGCCTTTGAGAAAATGTTTGGAATGATTGCGGCAATTTTTGTTCATTTACAGAACGTTACAACATTTTGGTTTGAGGGTTTCCAGTGCGTATAACTTTAAAATGAATAAGTAAAAAAAATATGTGATAGTAAAGTTTAATTCCTGTAACTTGACGCCTCTGTCTTCTCACAGCTTGTGTGTGGGAGTCGTAGTTTTCACATTTTGCTTTCAGACTAACAACTGCACACTATCACTCTTTACTGTTTCAGCTCTGGTTTGTTCCTTTTAAGACAGACACAGAAATTGCTTTTACTTCTCAGCTGTTTGTGCAGTAAAGGCTCGGTGCTGATACCATTTCAGCTGATGCTGGTCTGTACAATTGGTAGTGAAACTAAGGGTGAACCAAAATCCATCTGTACAAACCACGTGAGAACTCTGCTTATTGGTCAGATGTGTCTGGGAAGAACACGGAAGTAAATACAGGAAGAAGGTCCTGTGTTCTGGACTAGTGCATATTTTTGAGAGAGAAACATTGCTATGCAATTTAACATTTGCGCAATGGCACAGTTGGCATTTGCTCATCACCGTGGTAATTATTTGGGCAATATACCAGACAAAACAAAACCAGCAGAATGCCAGACGACTGAGCAGAACAAACTAATATTTAGCTCACACTTGCAGAGTACATCTGGTAGTTGGATCGATGTCTGATCACGTTCCCACCACAAACAAACAGCTCCAGAGTTCGTCTGGGACCAGACTGAGACCACCTCCTCTCATGGGTCTTGGTGCGGTTGTTTTGGTCCACACCCGAGTGAGACTACTGTGTTCACACCTGCCCAAATGAATCACACCAAGGGGGATCCGGTTTAACAGGACTAAAATGCACTGGTGTGAAAACAGCCCAAGGAACCGAGATTGATTTCTATGAACCAAGAGAGAATTGCTTCATCACCTCCACAATATTACATCAGACACCCACAACAAACACCTTCATTACAGGGCTGTGGATCCCACCCTCCTGTAGTCCTTGCAAGTCGGCCTCACAGAAGGCCAAACAGTGCGTCCTTTTTTACCATGCAAATAGTTCAGTAGCTTCAAAACAATTCCCTAGAAATGAATTATTTATACTGTGCACGTTGTTGTAATCCAGCTCTCTTCCTTGATCACATACCTCATTACTCATTTCTCTGCATCTTTCTTCCATTGATTGAAGTTCTTACACCTACAGTTCTGGTGCTTTAATATTCAATTTACAGGCTGAATGATCAGATTTTACTTTTTCTGTGTGAACTCGGCAGGTGGATAAGAAGCTGCTTAGGAACAGCTTGACAGATGCTTAGAAGTAGTTAGCTGCTATTCTTTAAAATGTGTTGTCCAAATCCTCTTGACCACACCTGTTTGTGTTGCAGGTCAACAATATTTGTTAATGGTAACAAACAATTAAAGGGTCAAATCGCACAAAAAAACACATTTTTATGACTGAGGCCCCAGTAGTATCTAGCAATGCAGATAGTTTTGGCTTCATTTGCCCTTATTTTGACATATCAGTCTCTGAAACTTCTTGTTTCCCCCAAACAATGAGTTGAATCGATTTCTGTTTGTGCTGCCCAAAAAACTGAAAAATGACATCTGAAAAAGCTCAACAGTCGAGTGTGTGTTTCTAGAAACAATGTCCTTGTTATTAAGAATAGTCCACAGATCTTATTGAGAGTTGACATATTCTGTACCAAGTAGTTTGACTAAAAACTGTTCATCACAGTTTGTGGTCACTACTGTCTGTTAGATTTATTCACACCCAGGACAGGTCGCCACAGGGCTCATGTTGTGTTTAATAAATGATAACATCATGCTGTTTTAGTAGGAAGTGATTCTAGCACTTCATCGCCCATTGAACCTGCTTATAATGCACTTGTTTGCTCATGCTCCTTACCTCTAAAAAAGAGCATTTCACTGACAGAAATTTGTTTTCTTTTTTTCTCCGCTATGTCCTGCTCCACTGTTATGGAACGCTATGAACACACAGGTAAGAAAAAAACAAATCTTTTGATTATATAGCATCTCTTACTACATCTTCATCTATAGCATGTTTCTTAGTTTCATCATTTCACGTACAGCAGAAAAAACTGATCATAATCCCACTGCGCTCTTCACTGGTGCTTGAAGTGTTTTATCTGCAACAACTCAAAATGCTGTTTTGTTACCTCTAGGGGGCAGCATGAACTAAAAGTTAAATGATCACTGAGGCAGTAGAAAGCTCAGTGTCACCCAGGACCTTCCCCATATCAATATACAGCCAAGAGGGTTTGTGCATTACGGCTGCGTCTGTATTTGCACCCTGTGCATTTCATTTCTCTCGCTTTGACAGTGGTTTTAACAACCAAAAGTCTGATAGGATTCCTTCATGCTGTTTGCTGCAGTTGTTTTAATACCAGCAGTGGTCCTGTGGCTCTCTGTTGTCATGCTTTAGTGTTGTAATATCATGGACACTTCCCAATCACATCTTTTGTGCCTGAAAACTGTATGACCCCGGCTGTGTTCCATCCCCATCTCTTACCTTTTGCAGAAATGTGTATTCATAAGCAGTTCACGTGTCCCTCAGACACACATCTGCTGTCTTTCAAGCACCAACTCTCTCCTCTTCACTCATTTTCCACATGCAGACACTCCCGGCTAAGAGCTTCATTAAATGTTCAGGTTGTTATGACAACTATGAGTGCATCACTCAATACTACATTAAGAGTCTGAAGAAGCTCTTACACTGCGCCGTCTGCGCAGGTTTAATGCAGTGGTAGGCTAATTCTACAGAAAATCCTTGGGAAAGAATTCCCAATATGGTCTGTGCTAAAAGATTAATATCTTTTGTTAAAGTTTTGGTTTGAGAAACTAATTAAATTTGAGGGGGCAATCTAAGAAATAAAATGCCAGCCGTCTATTCAATAATATAATTGAATAGATGTAGAATATTGTTTCAGTTTATACTTTGGTACCTGTTTTAAAAGTAAAGTTGTCTAATAGGATTTTTTGTGACTAGTCTGAAAAACACAGAAGATAAATACATTTTCATGATTACAGTAATGCATGTCAGAGTACATATTTTTCAAAATGTTTAATCAAAATACCAAGTAAACTTGTAATAGCTGTGCCATAACTGGCCCATCCAAGCACACAGGTATCGTTGACCGGTGAACTGTTCCTTTTATCGGTCTACAATGATCTGCAATCTGCAAACAGTTTTCCCTGGCATAATATTCCTTAATTAATGAAATGCTACCATATTGTTTGGCCTTCAAGTCTCTTTGCTGGGGTCTGGAAGTGGAATTGCTGAGCTTTCAGCCTGGGGTGTGCTTGAGTTTGATGGGGCTCAAGTCACCAGATGCAAAGTGGCTGCCAGTATCACAACTGGGCACGGCATGAAGTGGCACGGGGATAATTGAAGACCTGGTGCAGTATCGGTGCACCCTGACTTTTCCATGGCAGCGTGGAGTAAAAAGATAGTGCTGCTGACTCACTGCAGGCTGTCTGTGCCATAGAAAAGGCTGTCATTAGGTCGCGGGCCCACTTTATTGCACAAGTCCAGTGTATTACACAGTGTTAGTCCAGTCCAGTTCTGTGGTCAAAAGAGCATCTTGTTTTATACAATGGTTTATACATTTTGGCACGTTAAAAGAACATGGGCCAAGGGTTTCTCCAATGTTTAAGTCTTGTCTGATAGATGTGCTTATTTTCTGCTTATGAGAAAATATAATTAGTTAGCGCTTGACTGTTTTGACAGGTAAACCGTTGCTAATTTGTCATATGATACAGACAATTTAACTGTCCAGGTTTCATGCATCGTATTTAGGGCTCATTATTTGAGTTTATTTATAAAGAACATCCAGGAATTTATGAATGTTAATTTTTTTTATATTCAAAGGGACATGAATATCCGTAATACAAACCTCTGGATCAAACTCACATACAAATGCAGTTTGTGCAGCAAACATTGTTGCCTGTTGTTCAGATAAAGAGGGTCTAAAATCTAGATGAAAGTGGTCTGCTCCTTTTTTAAAACTCATGATTTTAGGTTAAAACTGAGAGATATGAGCTTCAATTATATCCTCTTGGTGAATTCAGTGGTCTCCAAAGCTTAAGTAAGTACATGGTATGCCTTGTGTTGCACTTCCTAGTTTATCTTTTGACAAAGCCGTCACCAGCAAGCCTTTATATCAAGTCTCCAATACCCTTAATGTGGAATCAAATGGACCATTTTCTAATTTATCTGTTGAAACAATATGGACAGCATCATAATTTTTCCTGTAGCACCATGGAAGTGTTGACATTTTGTCAGTTCTGCTCATAGACTGCATATAAAGATGGACGACGCGTCTCCACTTCCTCCCACTGTACAAAAATGAAGCCAAAATATCCCGGATACGGGCGCTGCCATCTTGCGCCGGTGACGTCATTTGGAGCCAGAGTCTGCGCAGTAGTGATCCACGGGATCGAGGTCCCGCCCATACACCCGCCTCATCCCAAACGCGAGCACACCACAAGTTGTCAATCGTGACGTTTCACCCCCTTTTTATAGCATCAGTTAAATTAATTAAAACCAAACTTAACAGTAAAATGAGCACTTGAACAAACATCAGCGTGATAAGAACTACCTAAAATGACAGAAACACTGTACTTTGATTTCTCTGTTTGGCCCATGTCCCATCCGCTAACATGGAGGGGGCGGGGTTTATGACCTATACTGCAGCCAGCCACCAGGGGGCAATCGAGATGTTTTGGCTTCACTTTTAGGGAGCTGTCATGTCGTCCATCTTTATATGCAGTCTAACGGTTCTGCCAGGTATCTGCTAGCATGAAAGGCATAAAAAAACAGGTTGCCAGGCAGCACATCTGCATTCATGTTGAGGTCACATCAGTCTACGCAGAAAGCATAAACCAGAGATGTCCCTGTTGATCCGTTTTATTGTGCATTGTGTCTACTGGAAGAAAGAGTAGCTCCTTTTCCAGCTTGACAGTATTTATACCCATATGTATTCTTACTGCTCAGCACAGCTTTGACCTCATGTTGAGTAAAAGCATTGTTCACGTAGAAAAGAGTAAGAATCTCATTTTAGCATCTCATATTGATTCTTCTATTCAGCCAACTGCCTGAGTGCATATGTCAAAATATACACACTTTATCTCAGCGTGAAGGGAAATTATTTTGCTGCCGAGGAATAATAATGGAGGAGTACCAACTGGAAGGAGGGGTGTGTTTAAAGCAGTACTTCAGACACTCCAATGTTTTCTGGAGTGTTATCACCATCTCAGAGTGCTCAGACATTAGACAGGAGGGTGGCATTAAGTGCCGGTAGTTTTTTTTGTACAGTGTTCTGCCAAGACGACATTCAAATTGTGTGAAAAGTCTTTGAATTTTCAGCCCCAGTTCATTGTATGTGAGTATTCCAATAGCGTCCATGGGGCTTAGATTTAGTTTTGTCTGAAATGGCAATGTCTGCCATTAATAATATGTTTTCACCTATGTAAAAGTAGGTTAGTATTTAGTATTTTTAGAATTGTAAGCTAACGAAAACTGTACTATTGCACTCAACAATAGTAATGTTTAAAAGAACAAACAAAGAACAGTATGAGAAACGGAGAATTTGTTTTGGATGTAACCATGACCAGAAGTTAACTATCAGGCTATTGAGCTTGTAAATTACATTAATCTGCAACTTTTTTGGTAATTAATCTTTTAAGTCATTTTTTTAAAGCAAAAATACAAAATATTCCCTAGTTTCAGCATTTCTGTTGTGAGGATTTGCTGCTTTTCTTTCCCTCATATCATATTAAAATAAATATCTTTAGGTTTTCAAGTGCTGGTCAGACAAAATTAGCAATTTAATGACATTTTCTTCAGCTTTAGGAAATACTGATGTCCATTTTTCACTATTTTCTGACATTTTATAGAACAAATGGATAATCAATCCAGAAAACGGTCGATAATGATAATAATCATTAGTTGTGGCCCTAGTTTGAGCATGAAGGTATGTCGGTTTGAGTTCAAATGAATCTTGGGCAAAAGTCAGTCATGCCCAGGATTATTGTGTATGTTTTATTACCTTAAAAAGTTTTCTAATTTCTAATATCTCTTATAAGTATACATTATGCCTTTTGTAAAAAGCCCTCGCCATTCCTGGATTTTCGTAGTAGGGATTAATTTACTAATACAAAATGGAAAATCAATGATAGGCTCCTTACATGCACACACACAAAGATGCAGACATACATGAACACAGAGCAGCTGGATCTTCTGAGCTTTGTTTTTATCTCAGCTGCAGTGTGTCAGTAGCCTCTTATATTACTGTGATGGATGACAATGAAAGGGATTCCATGGCTACATTAGATTTTCCAGCTACGTCTCCTAACTGGGCAGCAACATCCGCAGCCTTTCATTTAAACAGAGCTCTAATGTAATTAGCACAGCCTCATTACTCTGCTTGGTACCCCTCCCACTTGCTTACAATTAGTCCAGTGGAAACACAACCATGTTGGGGATAGACTTCTAGTTTAGCCAAATTAAAGTTACCCCTGAATTACACTAAAGTTAACTTTTAGAGGCACGCATTTCCCACTTGATTTTCCCCCCTGAAATGTTGTCCATACTTATGTGCTGACTCCTTCCTCTCTAATGGAATATACTGTAACAAAATGTAATGAATCATTACTCCTGGTGAAATATGTACAGTATAGCTCTTAGATATGTGAGGCGTATTGGTGGTTTTAAGGGTCTCTTTCCTGGAGCATTTGGTAAAAGAAAAATGTTTAAGAAAAGAAAGCAGTCAGTTACCTTTAGTGGATCAGTCAATTTGACAAGGAAGACAAATGAGTGGAATTAAAAAGACAATATCTCTGTTTCATTCTTCTTCTTTTTCCCTGCCTTTGTTGGCGGGGACCCACTCATAAATACAAAGCTCCATGGCGCTACTAGTGATCAGAAATGTCACACCTTTAAATTTGTAATGATTGGACCATCATTATGTGTAAAAGTTTGGATATTACATACATGGAATCTTAATGAGTAATGCGGTGAAATAATGTTGAAAATCTGCCAAGTTTCCCATTTTAATTTCCCCCTACTATCTAGCAGTGTTTACTAATTAAAATGACCAAATATTTGGGCTTCACAAATCTACAAAGGTGGTCTCCCATGCCATCTGCAATTGGTCTCCCTCAACACCTGCGTTAAAAGTCCTTTTTTCAGAAACTTCATTCTGTCTGAGCTTTACAAAACTGGTATTTATAGTGAGGGGGTGCAACAGAGCTCCGTCATAACTACTGACATGTAGTACACCTGGCTGTACATGACATACTGTATGACCCTAAAAACCAAGGATCAACCTGCAGTGTCTGGTTCTAGCTGTTGATGTTTTAATGATTTAAAATGGTATGAACTGCTATTTTAGGGTACTTATTCAACTGGCAATGAATATATGGCAATTTTATAGGATGATCATGACTTTACAGGATGACATGATGCAAACAAAAAAAGAAAACAGAAAAAAGATAATTCTCCCATAGGCATTACAGTCCAGTTGTAGTGCTTTCCTGAACACCAGAAGGATGTCACATGTGAGCTTTGGCCTCTTCAATCGCACAAGTCCTCTTGAGGAGTTCTCGTGCATATTAAACCTAACAAAGTCAGTGGAGATGGAGTTGCTTTAGGCTCTCAGTACCCACATGTGCACTTCATGCTTCATCTCCCCTGATCTTCTCAGGGCCTCCCTTACACCTCCCTACAACATCAGCATGCTACAGTGGATAAGAGAAAGTGCTGATTTGGTCCGACTGCCCTCTTTAATTTGTGATGAGCGTGAGAGAGTGGGACCCCACGGGGCTGCCAGAGAGCCTTGTGGCCAGGTTGTGCTGCTGCTCCATCCCCCTAGCCAGCTGTAGATGCACCTGCTAACTCAGCGCCAGCTACCCAGTTCACTTTCTTGGTCTCACCACTACTGGGAAGAGTAGAATTTGCAAACTAAGAATTGACCTCTTTTATATGCCCAGAGAGGGATGTGAAAATGTCATTTTTTCTTTGGGGTACTATTGGTGAAATCCTTCTTTAATGTAAACCCATTGCGCACCAGTTGTCCTCAGACTCTATTAACTATTAGGTTACAGAATACTTTAGTGTCCAATCTCTTGAGTTAATGTGCGTACTCCAACACCTTTTGCAAGTATACAAATTCATGTTTTAATACTTAAAAAAAATATTTTAAAAGATTTTACTACGCCTAGTGCTGCCAGGCCTTTATAACATTTTAGATTATTAACCCTAAACCTTAACAAAACAGGAAACTATATTGTAAAACCATTTCTGCAAGCTAAGCACATAAGATTCAATTTCACAGTATGTGTTTTTACTCCGTAGCTGGCTGAGACAGGATAATGTGTATACCTTCATTCATTAAAAAGGATAGACTTACTCAAGATAAAAAAAAAACTGTTGAAATTTTTGAGTGCATCTAACTCCAAAACTGTGCAGATGCATATTTTTCATGACTCAAATCACATTTAAAAAAAAATGACAAACATGATGATTTACACATTGAAAATTCAAGTGAAATCCTGACATCAGTAATGTGGAGGATCAGTTGAGCATCGCTTGTTGATCTTGTCCTATATCACTGGTGATCAGATGGAGACGCCAATTCCAGCAGACAGTGTTAAAGACCAGTAGAGTCCAGACAGCCGTAAATTCAGTCGGTGCAGAAATTGCAGAGACTTGTGGGCATGTTTAGGACTCATCAAGACATCCCTGCACAGATATCAGACAACAGCCCCAGAATGTTTTATTTGAGAGTGCTGATGTCTAAGGAGTCTGTTATATAACTGGATTTGAGGTGCCCATGTACAGTATGTCTGTCATAGACTTCAAACTTGTCTTCAAAGATGAAAGATGAAAAAAAGTTTGACTTTCACTTTCAGAGCAAACATCTTTTAGTGCTAAGTCTAATTAGCAACCAGTAAAGGCAAATATTTGCTTCGAGCAGTTTCTGTCACAAAAATAAACTTGGTTGCTTTGCTTTATTTATTGTCAGGTGTTTTTACATTTGCATTTCTGAGTGGCTCAGCGCTTTTCCTAATGAAAAACAACAGTCTTTCACTAAGACGGCCTGCATGTTGAGGAATTATTGATGTGGGTTGTTAGTAAAGCCTGCGAGCCTGAAAGTTGAATCTCTGTCAACTTTCCCTCTCAGCCCCAATGAGCAGGATGTCTTCCCTTGTACTTTGACCACACCTTCTTTCTTTCTTACGTTAGGTTTTATCTTCCAGTGAATATTGTATAAATCCTTTTACCAATTGGCGATGCATTTATCTTTTTTATGTTTATGAGCACAATACGGGAGAAACACAGATGATATGGCTATTTCAGAGACTGGCTGAATGCTTGGTAACAATCCATTTGTTGTGAGCACATCTCCCCTGCATAACAATTAAGCGACATCGTCACTGAGTGCATCAGAGACAGATGGCATGGCCAATACAGGAGGAGGAAAGAGAAACTCTAGAGGTTGTGCTATTTCCTTTAAAGATGATTGTTTCCAGCCTGTTGGGGCTGTGGCCTGATGTTCATGGCAATGTTAGCTGAGCAAGGTGAGTGACAAATTGTAATAATACACATGGCAAGAAATTTCTGGTACATACCCAGCCCTGCTTTATGACTTTGTGTCACATTCTGAGATAAAATTGGCTGTATTCTCGTGAAATTGAAGCCTTCATTAGCAGCCTCTGCAGAATTCATTACTGAATGGCAACCCCTGCATCCATTGCCAGAATTGGTTGACTCTAATAGCAAACAAGAGCCTTATCCCTGGATGAGGCCAGAGGCAGCACACTGCAGCCTGGAGGCCAGCGAGAGCGAATCCTGTTGCCAGGCAACAGTTTACAGATAGAGGGGGGGCTAGTAGCGGGATCCTCCACTGCTGCCCACGCCCCTACATGTCCTTCGTCATCGTCGCGTCAAGATTAGATCTGCAACTTGCCTGGCCTTGAATTATTGATTTGATTTTCCCCAAGCATCAACATTTTACTGTGCTGGTCCTACCTGAGATCTCTGACATCAGCTGTCGCTGACTGCCAGTCTGCTATTTCTTGAGGCTCAGAGAAAAAATAAAACCAACACCTGCATTAGTACTAGAGCAAAAATTAATTTCTTTTGATTTTAGCCATAAAAAAACAGACAATCTTAATTTTGCAGTTTCTTTTACTATATGAGGACTCTTGAGGATAGAAGAAGTTAAGAGCTTTCTGTACTTGACGTTGTCTATTCTTATTACAGCGTGTATTTCGTTTCCAAAGGGAGGAAAACCACAAGGTGGCAGGCAGATTTCTTCAGTTTCATCACCTTAACAGTTTAAGAATTGTATTTCCCTTTTTCCTTCTTTTTTTTTGGGGGGCTCTCTCTGCAGCCTTGTGTGTTTGGTTGTTGTTGTTGATTTCGGATGCCTGTCTGTGATGGAGCCTTATTTGTTTCCTGAATGTCTAATCTGCCAAGTTCATGCCTTTGGCTACCCACTGAGAAGGGGGTCCTTGTTCTGTGTCTGCCTGGCAATCCCAGTGACTGCTGCTGTCCCCGGCCTCTTGTGCACATTAACATACAGCTGTCCCACAGGATGTAGTGAGACAGACACCCATGAGCTTCAGAGGGAAGCTGGGCACTCCCTCTCCTCTCCCAGATTCAGCTCACAGGCAGCAGCCACAGCAGATGGGCTGTGGAGATTAAACCACTAGGCACATGGCAGCTATTGTGGGCTGCCTATTGTGAAATTTAAAGGTCATCTATAGGGTCAAGGCTGAATTGCTGTGGTGAGCCCCGCCTCCCATACATGAACTCAGTTGGCGGTTTTGCTAATGATAGCTTTTTTGGATTGTCAGGAATATTGATCAGTAGACAGTGTGCTAAGGGGAAGCAAGAGTCATTGCAGGTTACAAGCAGGAGCGCTGGGTGAAATGTTTGGTATCAGCTGCATTATACACATTTTCTTTTTGTTAAACAACAAGTCTTGTGATATTCTGTATTTTCCAAACACTATGAAAAGGCAAAATCAAACATGTATCCTACTAACAAGTATCGTGTATTCAAAGCTTATTATATATTATATTAGCTCGTTCCTCTGCGATTGTCTTGCACTGAATGCCACAGACAGGCTGGGGCAGTCAGAAGGTATTGAGAAATGGACTAAAGCATTGCTGGTTTTGGTCTTTTCATGGGACTTTTTGACAAGCCCCAAATATACCCGCATACAAATATGCAACCATACAGATCACTTCAACCCCCCTGAAAAACTGTCATTATGAAATCAGGAGCAAAACATCAAGACTTGTCAGTAAACCCAGCTTTAAGCAGCTGCATAATTTTGACTTGCCTGACATTTGGAATCTTGAATGTCTGGTTGCATTTGACTCAAAGGTCATGAAACATGGCAGAGGAAATAGAAAGTGACTGAAAGTGATGATACCCTTTGACTTAAACATCCTCTGCAGGGAGTTTAGCTGAGGGTTCATGAACGGTCCGTGCAACTCAAAAACACAGTACTTTATCAATTTTAAATTTCATGAAATATAAATTTCAGCTGCTCAAGTTTTGTCAACACCCACTTAATTGTCTGCTCCAATGTAAAGTTCAAGTACTGTGTAGATGGATTTGAGGTTTGGATAACCTACTCTGGTTGCTGTGCTAATTCATTTCACTCTACTTTCCTCTCTCTGAGCGGTATTGACCCCCAAGTTGTGTCCCACTATTTTTGAAATGCAGGCTAACCTCCCCTGAAGAAGGCGGTGTGGTTTCTTAGTTGAAAACATTAAAGCCTTCCATGCTGTTGCGGTGTGAGAGTATGACAGTGTGTGCTGAGGGATGTCTATTTTTGGGAAGCTGTTCCAACCTCCAACTTCCATTTTCCACTCTTGTGCTCATTTCATTGACTGGCCAGTTGGCTGCGTAGGTTCTTTGTTGGGAAAGTCGGTTAAAGTGAAGGAAAAGAAGTGACAGCATGACATGTCAACTGGCTTCATATAAAAAAGGAAGTGACAACCATCCACCCAACACAAGCAGTTGAAGGTCTTGTGGTAGACTTGAGTTAGAACGGCTCTTAAATTTGCAAAGAGTTTGTTCCCTTTAAGGAAAGGCCTCTGATTGCTGGGTTATGTTTATATGTATCACTCAAACATATTTCAAGTGATATTACAGACAACTGTCATTCTCACGAGGCATTGTGTTGAGTTTTAACAATCCTGATGTGCATCAAAATTTAAGGGCCAATATTTTAAACTTTAAAACTTTGAGTGTTCATGCTTACTGGTGGGCCCCAGGAGTGCCTGCACCATTTAAATAGGGAGACATGTTTACTTTTTTTTGTGCCATCTTCTGCTTCGGTGCCTGCAGTAGCTTTACGGATGCCGGTTAGCTCGCCCTCAGGCTACATGTCGTTTCGAGGTAGACAGCTCATCAAGATGAATGACAAGTTTTGGAGAATGAAGTGGGACAATTGGCAGCTTGAACTAACAATACACTTCCTGCCACAGGGTGAAAATTTGCATGTTATAGCATGTTATAGCTTGACCTCTATGTTAAATGGAGAGATATTTTCAAGTTAATACAACACCCCTGACCTTAAACTGAAAATACTGACAGAATGATTGTTCTTTATTTCAGGCGGTCTTTAGTCCACTTTGAACAAGTTACCAAGGGAAAATAGAAGCCAACTATTCTCAGTCCATTTATTTCTGTCAGAACAGAGACACAAAAAAGCCACAGCAGCAATGGAGTGTGTAATCAAACTCCACATACTGTGTTCATTTTAAAACTAAAATCTGTCAACATTTTGCTTTGCAGTTTTTTTTTGGCCTATTTCACAAAATCATAATGAACATGAAAATAAAACTACTATGTATAACCTTTATTTTAATCAGGTAATCTCATTGAAATCAAGATCAAGAAATCAGGTTTTCCTGTCCTGAAGACAGAAACATGCTTTATTCCGATATAAGAAACTTTAAATTTAGTTTCTGTGCTACCTGCTTCACATGCTTCAGAAGAAGACATCAGATTGTCTTCCATGTGATTTGGGTTATTTGAGAAAAACATTCAGTTTACAGAAAGTATTGGGGTGTAGAAAGTATTGTTGGACATGACTGTGACTCTTTTGAATAAATAATGTCAAACAATAGCAATCTGATAATATTTTAAACAATAAAACGTCCATAATGTTGGTGAAAACACTGCTCTACCTACAAACTCTCTGGTACAGTATATCAGCACATCCCATGCCCAAGACTTGTACTCTGCTGTGTATGACTACGCATTGTATTTTCCTGCTTGGGGAATTCTTGAATCCATTATGCATGGCATAAAGCACTACACATGAGCAAACAAATCAACAAACACCCACAAACTCCAGATCCTAAAGGTGCTTTTCCAAATGACCCAATATACTCCTCTCCCCTTATTCATTCTCTGCAAGATAGGAAGTAAGAGAGTGGTGTTTTCTGTGTAGTTCGGTGTGTAGGAGGGCTCTCGGTGTACGTGTCAGAAGCTGTATGAGTTGGCGGCAGGGAGGAGGAAAAGACTGCAGCAAAGTCTGAATCGAATCAGTGACACATAACCACTGCTTCCAGTGTATGCCCTTTTTTTCAGGGTTAAGCCACCAACAGCAACTTGGAAATGCGCTCTAACATCCTGCGAAACATGCGGCTTAAACAATTTATTTTAACAAAAGCAACGTCACTTAATCTTCTAATATATTAGCAACCTAGTTAGACACATTCTGACTTTCTGCTGAGTTTGTTAGAGGAGTTTTGATAAAGTATGCCGTACTTTTCCCTTCTCACATAAATGTCCTGCCATTCAAGATTTCCCTTTGGCAGCTGCTGGGTTTCTCCTCTGTCCTCCGTCTGTCTCCATGTTGCCCAGCATGGGATGTAACTCCTCAGAGGCCTCATGCTGCCTACCCTCACAGCCAGACAGATTTCCACCTCAGGATTCAATGGACATATGGCATCCACCTAAAACATCAGCCTTACCAATTATTACAGCAGACCTAGTTAGTACATTTATTATACTTGTACAGTTATACAGTTCTGTGCTTTTTCCCTGGTGGGTTTTATTAAGTTAGAAGACAAAGCTTTTGCAATAAACCTCCTATTTTAAGGACTGTTCATCTCCTATGTTTGCTAGATTTTTCTTACGTTAGCCTTGTCTGTTGTTGAGCTTTCTTTCTTTTTTAAGAGTTGACTGATATTTTTCCCCATATGAAGCCCTGAAGAGTACTGTAGCAGTAATCTCTAACCTACACACACTCTTATCTCTGCATCAGTACATACAGTAGGCCTCTTCTGTCTATAACTACTGCAGTAGTATCAAGTATTTGTGTGTCTGTGGGTCGGGGGGGAGTGAAACAAACATGCTTGAAGCTGTCCAAGGTTCACTGCTCCTCTGCCCTTCCTGAAATGAAACATTTATGACCCTTGACCCATGTCATTCCATGTAGCCTTTTAAATCTTGGGAGACGCATCTCTCTCAGCATCACTATCATCCATCTAACCATGTCGTAGCATTGCCGGTCTTCCTCAGAACAATGAGGTCCACTCTTTTCCTCATATTGTATAAAAATTCCAACCTCGCGTTGCCTCAGCCAAAAAGGATACTTAATCAATCCTACCCGTATGGCAGATAAATGTAACATGTAAATGTGATCTCATAGCAGAGTATACTTCATGAACCGAATCATTGCATTACTTATGATCATCTTCTGGTGCATTCATTCTCCGCAAGCAATTTTACAGTTTGCCTCAGGCTGTTTTGTTAAGAAATAGCTCCACGTCTTTTGTGTTCACAGCGCACTCTGTATTTGTTAATGTGGAGCGATACAAGACACATTTCATTTCTGATTCTCTGTTGACCGCGGACAAAAATGTGATGTAGCAATAGCAAGCAAATGCAGACAAATGTGTCCACCAATTCAGACCATTTGTATGGATGCATTCATGTTTGCATTTTCATATCATAGAGTCATAGAGTGACAAGTTTCTTTTAAGATATTTAAAATAAGATTTTTAGATTTTTTTAATTGATATTTGTTACAGATTTTACAATGATGAAGACTACATTTAATCAAATTCATTAAGCTAATTTGTTAATTAATGCTGCATTTAAATGACGCAATTCAAAACAGATTTAAAAGTGATAAAATGATGATTAAATTTGCCAATTAATTCACGTGTTATATTATTCCATCTTTTAATTATGAACAAATCAATTTAGTTCAAAACTAATTCTTTAAAGCAGCTATAATCAGTAATTTTATAATAACAATGTGAAATGTGAAAAGGGGTGAACCTACACAGAATTATCACCTGAATCTTCAGCTCTCCTCGGCTTTACATAGTTTTTATAGCGAGTTTCAGCTCATTGCTTAGCTGTCAGGCCCACAACTTTACTGTTTTGGTTCACTCTCACTGCTCTCTAAAGTCGTTTTCAGCCACAGGAGGCAGTTTGCAACCAAAAGCCTCTAAAATCCCACTGTACGCTACCTGCTCAGCACCAAACGACAGACGGACACAGTTAGTGACTCGGTGGTGAACATAGTGGAGCATTTAGCAGTTCAAGAGCCAGATATTTCCCTCAGGAGTTAGTGGAGACCAAAAACAAAGCTAAATGGAGTAAATATTGGACTCATATTCATCAGGTGGACAGAAATGACTCCAATAATGATAATGTTGCTCCATAATTGTTGAATGTGTAAATAAACAACTGTTTGCTAAGAAGTTAGCCATATTAACAAAAAAATGATGATAGGATGATATGTTATCGTTGTGTTCACTACTTGTTTCCACTGCCTCCAAGTGGCCAAAAAGATCTCTTATTGCAGGTTTAAATTGGACATTTTGTGTCAGAATAATTATTTCTGACACAATTAATTTACAGATTAGTTTCTTTCCCCCTCTCACACACTTTCCTTTATTCCTTTTCATTCTCACACTCTCCATGTACAGCTTTGTTACTTAAACTTGCTTTTTGTTGGGCTTTCGTTGTTTGATTTACTTAAGGTGTACTTGAGTAAAAATCTGGTCATGTCCAGTCCACAGTTAAGGTTTCATTGCTGTTATGTTGCATCATTCATCTTCACCAACAAATGCCCAAATACAAAGATGTATGAACTTTCATGTGCTGCCTTTTTGATCTCTCTTTCTGAAATATAGCTATTATGCGAGTCTCACTTTGTGCCATCCGACATGGCAGTTGATAGCAGTCAAGTCAGGCACTAAAAAGGTTGCTATCACCCACTCTGCTGGTGGTCCATCAGAGATAACAATAATCCTAAACACTTTAGACAAGAGCCTTGGCTTTCAAAGCCTGGTCAGTGGACACATCTAAACAAGATCAAATGTGCCCTTCACTTTCTGGAAATTGGATTTCTATGTCAACATGGGAGTCACGTATTTCACTCTTATCAAATGTTTTGGGGTTGTTTTTGGGTCACTGTCCTTTTGTGTCACTTTTCTACTTAACCTGGCTATCAAGAATAGGGCTGACAAAATACAAGTATCATTTTCAACTTCAAGCTGAGCAAATTTGCAAGATGTTCTACCTGCTTTCTTTCCAGATTACCTCATTAGTCAGGCTCACCTGTCAGTAGGATCCACCTTAGTTTAATCTTCAGAAAAGGCAGAGATAACACCTACAGTACCTCATCGTCAAGACAGAATTGCTTTCCCCGCCGCCTATGATCATTTTCCTTCCTGTCTTCCTCTTTCTTGAACTTCGTCATTCTACAAGTTGTTAAAAAGTATCCCTCCATTTATCTTACCAGTGAAGGGCTTTCCGCCCTGCACTCTTTGCTCTTTTGTTCTTTGCCGGTTTGTTCTGTTGAGAAAGACACTTCAGTCTCTCCTATAATGAAGTTTATGGTTGTTTTCCTCACAGTAGAACTTGTTGATTTTTCAAGGAAACTTTTTGAGGAACATTGCTAAGATGGGACGGCACCGTTCCCCTCGAAGCTCTCTTGCTTCTCTCCTTCCTCAGATTCTGGCAGTCCAATTTGTGTTATTAAGAGTATACAGTCATGCTAGCGGGTCTGTGAGGCTGCACTTATGCACAGTGGTGTTTTGAACTAAATGGCAACATCGGCATGCTAACATGATCACAATGACACTGCTAGCAAGCAGATGTTTAGCGGTTGAACAGTGAATGTCGGTACAAAATTTCATGGTGATCCATTTTGTAGTTGAGATACAAAATGTTGAGATATTTTACT
Organism: Macquaria ambigua; assembly: GCA_008360985.2. Lineage (NCBI taxonomy): Eukaryota > Metazoa > Chordata > Actinopteri > Centrarchiformes > Percichthyidae > Macquaria > Macquaria ambigua. Next base: position 206,000 of record VMKM01000870.1, read on the forward strand.
GAATAAGTGAAAACTTTGAACTGCTGTTGGCGCTAGAAGAAAAGTCAGAGGATCACCAACATCAATAGGTTACATCCTCTGGAGACGATGAATGTGTGCACAAAGTTTCATGACAATACATCCAATAGTTGTTGAGATTTCAGTCTGGACCAAAGTGGACAGACCGACAGACCGACATTGCCATCCCTTGAGCCATGCTGCTGCTGCTGCTGGCTAATAAAATAAAAACTGAGGTTAATTCCCCAAAAAAAGGGTGAATGATCAATATATTTGCTTATCTCATTGCTTCTAACAGACTGTGTTAAATAGCATCCTCTGATCTCTGATCCACTTAGATTAAGGTAAAATCTCAGTTCAGAGGTTACTCAGGCGTGTTGTCTTTTGAAACCCTTTATTTGGAACAGCAAACATGCAAATTACTGCTTTGTTGGAGAGATAAAGGGTAGTATGGGTAGATGGTGTTCCAGATGAGATCAGTATCACAAGGGGGGGATAAAATACCAAAGGCAGTGTGATGTGCGAGTTTCTGTAGTGAGTTCAGGTCAAGGCATGCGACCAAGTCACCGTCAGAATGTCCCCACACGGTTTCCCACCACCTTCTCAAGCATATTTAGGCATCTACAGATGACAAGCAGCACCCAGCAGGCACAATTTGGCTCGCTCTGCTTCATCTGGGATGCAGAGTGGTAATTCTGGATGATTAAAGAGGTTTATTCGTTTCTGTGTAAATGTTTATGCCAGCCCTGGCCAAGTTTCACCTGGCTCATCACACACATTTCCATAACCCTCTTTCATTTCTGAATGAGATATGACAGCTCAGGCTGCATCCAAATGCAAAACTAGATAGGCCTATCACTGGAAAAGGATTAGAAATGGAGGAAAATGTTAATGCCTCTATGGTGAAATTTTTCCTGTACAATTTGACAGTAGAATATGACCACCTCCTAGGGGACTTATCGTATAGTGTATTAGAATTTTTAAAGAAGTTATTTGACTTAGAAAAAATCCAAGTTTCATTACTCTTCCTCTACAGGGCCAAAAGCTGTTTTAAAACTTTCAGACAGTCCTGAGTAAACGTTGCCTTTTCTCATTTCAGAACTTCATGTGTATCTTGAAATCTTTGCTTGAAACGTATTATACTTAATATTTACTTGACATTGTACTTAACATTTTATTTACACAACATTTCAATTCTACTGCTACTATCTTCACTGTCCATACGGCACCCATTTTTTCCTGTTTATTTTTCTTTCACTGTATCATTGACATAAGGAAAGAGGGCATCATTGTACAGATATTATTGAACAGATTGTAAAGTCTTCTGAGACAAACTTGTGATTTTGGGCTTGACTTTGGAGAGGCCCTTCAAATGAGGAAGGTGATGCAGTCACTGAATCTGAGCCATCCAAACTTGCTGCCCAAGGTCAAATGTAATGAGGATCAGTATGAAGGAGGCTGCGGCTCTTGGAGAGCGTCACACATTTCTGTTTGAAGCTTTTTCTTACAACAGTTTCCAGCAAGCTTGTGCCACTGAGCTGATGTTTGCTTTGGGAACTTTGCTGATGGCCTCAGGATTTGGGTTTGATGCTTGTGATTGGACAACATAATGATCGGGAGCATCATCCAAGTCTCTAAAATGCAAAGAGACACACATTCAGTCATTGATTACTTGGACTGCATTACTTCTAGGGCAACAAATGTAACACCTTTTGAGGAAACACAAGTGATGCAGTGTCCATCTTTATGCCCACCCCTAAGATTCTTCCCAGCAGGACTACAAGGACAGCTGAATGTCGTCCAGGTGTCTTTGTGGACCCGCTGAGAAGAACTGTAGTCTGCCAGGATGCACATATTATTCTCCTCAGGTGAGAGTGTGTGTATAATTGCTGAAAATTTAAACACAGTTCTGTCATATCTGAACATTAGTGGGACAGGCACAACTGTACTTCTAACGCAAAATGTTCCTGTTTTTTTTTTTTTTTTACAGGAAACAGTTGATGGTTGATGGTCTGTCTTTAAATTTTCTTGCACTTCTTACACATATAACAGTTGAAACTATGACAGAGTTTAGATTTTAGGTTAAATTGGGGGTTTAGAAGCCAATCAGAAGGCAGTATGTGTAGATACATTTTTATTTTTCTCATCATGGATCATAATGTTCCAGATTTTATGTTGTGTTGCAGTTCTTTTTAGAGTTTTGTAAAGTTTTATAACTCTCTAAGTTACAACAATATGAATTTGGCATGGCCACTGGTCAACTTTGATTTGAAGAACACATTTATTCATTGTATTGTTAAGGGTTGAGAATAGAGCAATAGTTTGGCTTTCTGCGTGCAGCTTTCCTCAATTCAGTGTACATATTGAGGCCACAGAGTCAATATTGTCTTCCCTAAGCACTCACACCAGACAGACTTATTTTCCATGGGGAAATCAGCTTCATGGTCTTTATTGCCTTGCTGAGGGTTCTGTGGTCAATTTTAATAGTACACATTGCTAAATAAGGAGACAGGGTGACTGTTATTCCCAGTAATGTTGTGTGATGACAAGAGACAGAACAGAGCTCTAGACATCGTAGCTCTGCTACAGATGTAGCCTCAGCAGAGGTTTATCTGTGTAGTCCAAGCTGTTTTGTAGCTTCCATGTTAGAGGGGAACTGTAGAGAAGTCCAGATTTTAAGTTCAAGAATGGTTCCTTTGTTTTATAGACACATGTTTTTTGATACTATTTTGATTCTACTTTGCAAATCATAAGTAGTAGTCCATCGCTGACGGTAGATGCTGTAGCAGATGCAGAAGGAAGGATTGTAACGACCATATAGAAGCCCACAGCCTCCTGTTCCACTTAGAAACTTTAGAGTTCTACATTTAAGAAATTACACTTTTTTTCTGAATTGCATCATTATTGTGGTTTTCTGCTTTACTGCCTTCTGCTTATTGTTAAAGCAAATATCACAGAAAACAAATAGATCTTTTTTGTATTTGTGGCAGTCCTTGGTTGCATAAATGCAATCAAATGTTTAAACGTCTTTTTTTTAGCCCGTTTATATTTGAACTTGTTGTCTCTTCACAAGACAAAAAACAGGAACATAACCCGGCTGCGCTGCATTGGTTTTATCATAAAATGAGACTTCATCACTCATTAACCGGCAGAAATTCCCATTTAGATTCTGTGCAGTGAGTGATAAACAACAAGTAATACCTGGCATTATTTTTGACAGCAGTTTATGACACAAGCTCACCTACTTAAGCCTTTTAGTGTATGTATGTATGCATGTGTTGGGGGGACAACACTGGACACCGGCTCTTTGAATTTCATCGTTGTCTCCTTTGTGTTTTAAATTTTTGTACATTTTTTTCATTTTCACTGCGTAGACCGTTGCCTTTTAATTGTTTTCTCCTAAGGCTTCTCTACTTGCATACGTTTTAAAATGCTGCATCTGCTTGAAACTCCAATTTCCAAATAATTGCCAATAATTGCAAATACTGACCTCTGTTCTTCATTTATTTCCCGTGAACCCCATAGATGTCACAAGGGAGATACCAGTGGCTCATGCTTTAATTTCTTTTTTGACCTGACCCCTTCAAACTTGAATGTCTCAGTCGCGTGGGTGGCTGTAGGATATGTTAATTCAACACCATGCAGATGATGCTATTATTATCCTTCGCAGAATGCCATGATCCATGGTTTCCTTATTCATCAAACCTCCCCCACACGCATTGCATCTGTCCAGCATGGAATGGGGCTCACACTTCACCATTTCAGAAAAAAATCTATTGAGAGGAGACCCCCTAGTCCTCATTTTTTTCCACAGAGAGGACAATCGCACAATGACACGGCCCCGTTTAGTGATGCATCGCTGCCCAAGAAGTATTTGCCTCCTTCAAGTTCACCACCTCACATTAAACATTTGCTCAAGAAAGCCCCTTTTCTCCTGTAGTGCAGATTTTTTTCCCACCAACATCTGTTGATTTGGAAAAGACGGCCAGTCACACTCCTCCCATCGTACTAGACAGGTGTTAGACCTGCAATTCACTCATTACCTCTAATGAGGCTCAAGCGATTAATCAGTGACTCAACAGAAAATTAATCTGACAATTTAGATAATCAGTTTAGGGCTGCAACTAACTGTTATTACCATAATCTGTTAATCTGCTGATTACTTTCCTGGTTAATAGATTAATTGTTTGGTCTATGCAGTAAAGTTGCAACTTTTGTTGACATATTCAGTTTGCTTGTTTTGTGCGAGTAACACTCCAAAACCAAAAGATATTCAATTTGCCATCATAGAAGATTAAGAAAAGAAGCAAATCTTCACATTTGAGAAGCCATATCCAGTGAGTGTTTGGCATTTTTACGATTAATAGATTGTCAATAGTTGCCGATTAATTCTCTGTCTGTAATCATTGAATTAAGTCATTATATTAAACACTTTCTTCCAAAATGTGAGGATTTTCTTGCTTTTTATGATAAATTGTGCTGGGCATTTATCATTATTTTTGACATTTTATAGATTAAACAATCAGTTAATTAATCAAAAAATGATTAATAGATAAACTGATATGGAAAATTATCAGTATTTACCAAAATGTCCTCATCTTTTCATTAATCGCCTCCTCTCGTATCTTCATGCATCCAAGGATGTTCATCTTATCTGCAGCCTTGTACAGGATCTGTTGAGTCAGTATGCTGAAACCTTGGCGTTGATGTTGTCTATTATTTGTGCACAGTCAAATGAGACAGCATTTGCATTTCGCCACAAGCTAGCTACTGCACTGCGATGTAATGAGTGTATTTTTATACATCCTCTGCTGTTCAAATATTGCAGCAAAAGGAGCAGATGTCTGATGGAGTACTATTACCTGAAAAGGCTTGTTTGTTGATAATAACAAAACAACATAGTTCAAAATGAGGTTGCGTTGAGAGAAAACTGTTTTTTGGGTGTTTTTTTTTTTTTTTTTTTTGTAGCTTTACGTCTGACCAGCAGGATTTTTGGTTTTGATAAGCAGGAGGTCAGTTTCAGGGGGGAGAGGCCTGTTAATGCTTTACCAACTGGCAGAAGGAGAGCGACAAAGGAGGCCACGGCCTATTCAAAGGCCACAGTGCAACTCCTCTCGCATGCCAAGCATTCCAATGTGCTGTGTAAAGGTTGAGCCGGCGAGAGGGCCTTTTCTCATGAGGGCCACCTTAAACACACACAGACAAAGCTCGAAGCGCTCCGTCTGATGCACCCCGACGTCCACAGATTTGAATGCTTTTCTGTGCCTATTGCCATAGTGAGAAAGTGTGACTAAAATGCTAAGATTAGCCAAGTCCCTTTTACACATGTCGTGTCCTCTCAAATTATCATGATTTATATATCTTACTACATTCATCCAGACTTTTATTTACTTTAGTAAATTACCATGCAAACAGCTATAGGGTTTGCAGAGTGTCACGTCACATCAATTTCTTTATTGTGTAGTCCAAAATAAGTCAACAATTCAACTCTTTTTCTTTTCAGTAAGGAGCCCTAAAATTCCCCCCTGTGCCAGGTCAGCCAGTAATTACAGGTGTAAGCCGGGAGTGTCTGGAAGGCTGCCAGATCTCCATGCTCCATCACCTGTGAATAGAGCCCTTCCCACGACCCTCCTTTGTGTCCCCTGTTTCGATGATCTAATGGCGATGTCTTGTAAGGCCAACGGTAGCAAATGTGGAAGACCTATTGAAACTAACGCCGTGTTCCAAACTGGTATGAACTGTATATCTCAAACATTTTTGTGGGAGAAAACAGCATTATGGCGTGCCCAGAAGCCAGCGAGCCCGTGCTCAAAGTTTAATGTAAACCACACACAAATGTCACTGTTTATAAATGGCAACGGGTCAGATTAATGTAGAAATGTGTTTCAGTTTGTTCTCTTGCAGCACAGTGACGTAGCACAGTTGGCCAGGGACACTGTTTAATATTCTCTGTTCTCAATTTGTCCAAATTAATCAAACAAAAAGCTTATTGTGTATTTATATTGCATGGTTAAACAAGATAAATATGTTTTATATCACAACTCAAATTGCCTTGAAAAGGCAGTTTGAGTTGTGACAGTTTAAATTCGGCTGCACTAAATGTTCATGTATTTTTAAACTAAAGCTGCCATCTTGAGGTTGTGATTTTTACTAGCTGTAATGACAGTTGTGGAGCCATCAGCAGTGCATATTGTTGTTAACTGGGCAGGTGCAGGCACCCATTACCTGCCATACTGAAATGCTAATATTGGCCTGTTCCATGTGTATGCAAATAAGCAGGTGCAGCAGTTGTGGATCCATTCACACTGTTGCCTGATAGATTATAATGGCAGGCTTTTTTCAGTTGGATGGGATGTCTTTAATGCTGCACTACAGTGCAGTATGTTTAATGTATGTATGCAGTGGTGGAAGAAGTATTTAGATAATTTACTTGCTTTAAGTAAAAGTAGCAAACCCACACTATAAAAATACGTCATTACAAGTAAAAGTCCTGCGTTCAAAGTTGTATTTAAAGTAGAGAAATATTAGCAACAAAATGTACTCATTATGCAGACTGGCCCCAGTGTTATATTATTATATCACTGGATCATTATTATTGATACATTAACATGTAAGCAGTACTTTAATGTTGTAGTTGGTTAAGGTGAAGCTGATTTTAACTGATTTTTACGTACTTTTGGGTAATAATGCATCATGTTTTATAGAAGTGATGCGATTCGTCAATTAATCGGTTAGTCAATTGACAGAAAAGTAATTGCCAGCTACTGTGATGGCGGATCAATCTTTGAGTCACCATGCCAAACATTCTCTAGTTCCAGCCTCTCAGATGTGAAGATTTGCTGCTTTTCTTGGTCTTTAATGACAGTAAACTAAATACTTTGTGGTTTTGGACTGTTGGTCGGACAAAACAAACATTTTAAAGACGTCTGTGGCAAATTGTGATAGGCATTTGTCACTATGTTCTGACATTTTATAGACAAAATGATTAATTGATTTATTGAAAATGCATTCTGCAGATTAATCGATAATGAAAATAATCATTAGTTGTTAGTTAGTAAACAGATCATTTCATATTTTATATGTAAAATCGTTCTCTGAAAAGTACGGAGTAAAAAGTACAATATTTCCCTCTATGATGTAGTGGAGTAGAAGTATAAAGTAGCATGAAATGGAGATACTGAGTGCAGTAGGAGTACAAAAAACAAAATTGTTCTCAAGCACAATACTTGAGTAAATGTACGTAGTTACTTTCCACCACTGCATATATGTGCTACTTCATTATCATCTACAATATAATCTGTTTGATGCAGAGCATTTTAGAAGTGAGGATGCCTCCTGTGGAAAAATAAAGAAAGGGGTGCGTGCACGAATGGATGAGGTGTTTTGGTTCTGCAACAAGTGGGGGGGCCACCGTTTTATGCATGTAAGTACAAGCGCGTAACCCATCCGGTGTCTGTGTGCTGCCTCGTCTGCTACGCGTATGTCCCCGGTCCTCTGCTCGCGGAGGATGCGCTGCGCACAGCGTTGAATGTTGGACTGCACCATTCCTGCCGTCTCCACCGGGGAGGCTGTAATCCGATCCTGTTTGGAGGAGCCGTCGTTCAGCCTGTGAAGAGGAAGAGGGCACTGGCTCTGCGCTCTGACGCTCTCCCCTCCACTCCTCCCCTTTCTTGCCTAGTGTCACCCTCTTTCTCCCTCATCTGTTCACTCCCTGCTCGGTGAGGCTGGTCGGCGGCGCACACGCCTCCGGGATCGTCGCATCGCATTGTTCACCCCACCGACCGAGCCCCATTTAAGTCGGCGTGACACGACGGAGCCTTTTTCCCCCATTTAGTTTTGTTTTTTAATGCCCTTACCGGGGGGATCTACTGCATGCACGCCAGTCCGGTGACGTGCCCGAGCATGTTCACATCAGAGACGGCGTCGGATTTACCTGAGAGTACGCTGCCCTCACCCTGTCAGAGCCATCTCCCCACCGCGCGCACAGATTTGGAGTTCACCGACTGTCACTGAAGAGGAAAAAGGAAAACACACCGGATTACAAGGATGGGGTTCTACGGCACTTTAAAGATGATTTTCTACAAAGTGAGTAGGATTTCTGCTTGTATTAACCGCCGGTGTCACCTCCAACACACCCCCGTCTCTTATTATTTAATGTTTGACTCGCTCTGTCGCCCTCATTATCTTTGACGGCAGATTGTACGGCCACTGCGGAGGATGAACAGCAGCGTAGCAGACCCCCAGAGACGCCGCTTTAATTGCTGGGGCCTATATGTTATATTAGCACTGCGTTAAATGTTGGAATATCACGACGGGATTTGACATCCTTTGCCTTCATAGTAACTTTAGCCGTGTAAATAAACGCTGCCGCACGGATTTGGGGCTAATTGTTGTATTTGTAAACGGGTTACTGCTGTGGCAATTATATGGACATTTAATTCTGCAATTCTGGATGAAAATATGTTAATATTTCCGCCTTATATACTGAATTTCCCGTTTCTGGATGGCATAAAATCCCATTTTGCCTCAGCATTGGCTCGATGCTCCCTGCACCTGCACATCAACTGTGGTCCTCCCTTCCACATAACCTAGTACATGCTTTAGTTTATAAGGTATATATTACATATAGATGGTTGATATCACCTCCTTCTGTGTTTTAACACATGCAGACTTCCACTTTTGTAAATCAGTTCCAGGAACAAAAACAGCCAGTTTCCCCCTGCAATCCTCCCCAGTTTGCGGGGTTATTATGATTCTACATTATGCAGCAGTGGTTATCTTGCACTGACCAAAGTGGCTGCTTGAGATGCATGCATGTGATCAGTCTGCTGTCGCCTGTTGGAGTAGCCTATTCCCTGACATTGTGCACTCGCCTCAGGCTCCAACCACAGATAATGGGTCACTGTGTCAGACTGCGTGAGGTAGAATATCCTCAAGGATGTTGTGTGTATTATGCTGGATGGCAGCCATGAAATGATGCTCCCTTGGTTGGAAATGCAGAGTACAAGCAAGAATATGAAAGGGAATCTGTTACACTGAGTGTGAAATGTAAACAAATGTGTTTAATCACTCCTCTTTCAAAATTAGACTACAAAAATCCCTTGCAGTGGGGGATTTTTTGTGTGTAGCTGTGTGCACTTTCTGTGTAGCGTTGAAGCTTTTACTCAATAGATCCTAATGATTAAGTGAAAATGTCATTCTTAATCAATGGGCAATAGTTTATTGAATTGAACGGTGACTCATTTGTATTCTCCATCCATTTTGTGGATGTGCTCATTCTAAGATATCAGGATTTTGAAGTCAGCCCCTAGAGCTCGAGTATTTTTGTACCGCTCCTTGATGGTACTGACTAAAAGACATATTCAAACCCATTTTCTGGTTTGATTAAAATTCTGGTCTTCATCAAATCTACAACTTGCCAATTCTTTCCAATAATGGCCAGCTCTCGGGTGCAAGTGTTTCTGCGTCTCTAGCGAAGCCGATTTACATGATGAAAGTGTTTCATGGCTGCTTGAAACGGTATTTAAAAAATGAGAAAAGATTTTTCAAGTGACTGATGCTGCAGGATGTAGTCTGCCGTTGAAATGAATCAACACATTATGTAAGAGCGATTGCTGTCTTTAAAATATCATTAACTCTCTGTGTATCCATCTGTCGTGCTTTTGGACAGATAGGGAAGGGGGAAGCCAAGAGGAAGGAGGGGAGGACTGATTAGTAGTGATTTACAAACACTGCGTTCTCTGGTTACCTTTTCCCAGGCTGAAACACAAGAAGAGGCTGGTTACACGCTGTTTTTTTTTCACGCCTGCATTTAGTTTGAGGTTTTTCTTACATGTGCACAGAGGCACACACACTGAAAAGCTTGCCAGCGCTGTACCCCCCCCTTTTCTCTAACACACACACACACACACACACACACACACACACACACACACACACATCCACTTCATGCGTACACACACCCAGGCTCTCCTTGGCTACTGAACTGCCATTGCAGTGAGATCACTGTGTTAAGAACAAGGCAGTTGGGTTTAAGAGCTGGATCTTAACAAGCAGAAATATCTTTTAAATCCCCCTTTTACTTATTTTCCTTAGTAATCAAATAAGCTGTCAGCCAGATATTTTATAAATGTAGACAGGTGGTGGAACATTTGCTACATGCCTACTTATCTTTTGAAAACATTTGGACTACATTTACATGGGGTTTGCCACTTTAAATTAAATAAATAATGAATTACTCAAGATTTTTATGGCTCTTCCCTTGATCCTCCCTGCAGCTTTACACAGGACTTGTGAGGAAAAGGTCACAAATCATTGGTCAGATCACAGACTAATGTTCAGGGGAGCACCTAACCTGCAGTACAAGTGCTAGTCATGTACACATGCCTCTCTAAACTCAGGCTTTGGTTGTTTCGGTGCATTGATTCATTCTGTAGTCCACCTTAAATACTGAGGTAGGGATCCTGGATTGATGCCTAATGGATGGGTGCATTCAGCATTTCTGAATGTTTTTTCTTGGTTCATCATCGGTTTGATATATTGCGTGCTGTTCTCAACGCTCAAACATGCCCCTTCAGGCTTAAAACACCGTGAGGACAAACACACACGTACACACACTCACCAAATTATAGTGATGAAAACAAAAACACACATCCTGAGGAGAGACATGTAATCATGCCACTGTAAAGCCAGACATTATGGAGTCAAACGTCCAGTGCTGTTTTCTTGTGTAGCATACAATAATACAATAACAAACCCAAAATGTATCCAAAAAAAAAGCATTGTTTGCTTCAAAAGTGGGGAAAAAAAGTTAATTTTGACTGTGGTTTCTGCTTTCTGCAAGCCATTTTCTACAATAGCAGGAGGACAGGCTGGACAATAACTGTAGACAAATTATTTTCACCCTAAATAAAAGTGCAAAACATGGATTGTTAGGCCACAAGTAATGTAAAAGAACCTTGTGGAAAACATGCTACAGTGCAGGAATAAATCATTCATCTGCACCATGATGGCCACAATACACTCTTGTCGGTGCTGATTTTAAGTGAAGCCCGGAAAGAGAATTGAGAGAATAGTCTTTTTGTCTCTTTGTAGAATCAGTCACTTTACTCGAGGCTGAAACTGTACTACCACGATCAAATCTCGCCAAGCTTTCACTTAAACATGAAACATATTTAATTAATCAAGAAACGAAAGGCCAGGCAGTCACATTGTGTATCAGCATTTAGATATTCAGCTTGTTAATCACGAGGGGAGCGGCGATGAGATGGTGATCACTCGCATGTGTGGTGAGAGGCCTTGCCAGAGAGAGTGGCAGGCAGGGGATGAAGAAAATTGGCTTGCCCGGGCCGTTACACAGGCTCCTTTGTTTGCGCAGTAGGTTAGGTGGTAACAGGGATTGTGGGTGGTGTGTGCGCATGTAGGTGATGGAGAGTGATAAAGAACTGTCTTGCTCTGTTTTTCTTTCCGCGTGTGAATCAAACTTCAATGCCAAAGAATGCACATGTGTACCCTCCCTGAACACGTTTTTGTACTTTGTGGTTATTCTGTGTGCATCAACATGCTGTACACTTGGAGTTTTGGGCATGAATATGTGATTGCCTCTGGATGTTATGGCATATCTGGTTGCCCAAGGATCACTGTTTACTTGTCACGTGCCTCCTACATGGAAAATAAGCAAGCGTTGTTAAACAAGCACCTGCTTTGTAGCCCATGATCTCATAATGTCGAGCTGCTTCATCTACAGATAGGTCTCTGCTTTGTTATGAAACATGTTAATAAATTGAATCTCTAGCCTGTGCATTAAAGTTTAATTTCCTATTTGCATAAAACTGTTGAAAGACTGTGGTGTCTGTGTTTTAATATGCTGAATTTCAGACATAATGTTAACAACGTCTGTAACAGGCAAAAGCAATTTTCTGCTTCGACCCCTGTTTTTAAAAACTTCCATGACCCGTGTCCTTTCTTAAATTTGCTTCTCAAGAGCTGGCTTCTCCCTTAAAAGTAAAGTGACTTAGTATCTTTTTTTCCCTTTTTTTTTTTTTAAAGAAGGTTTTCAGAAGGGAAGGAAAACATTATGGATTATACACCACATGCCATAGCTGCCCCCTCCATCCAAATTCTACATGGCATGCATGTTTATATTTTTATTTACTTCTCAAAAGGATGCAATGTAATAATTGGGTTTCTATTTTTAAATATGGTCTCCTTTAGTGTTACGCTCTGATGGTTTCTAATGTTTTTCTTTTCTCTTTTCTTTCTCAGATGAAGAGAAAGTTGGACCATGGCCCCGAGGTCCGATCTTTCCCTTCAGGAAAAAAGCCCTGCAAAGGCCCTGAGTATTCAAGGTAAAGCAACCTAGATGTCACCCCTAAGTCCGCCCAGTTGCTCAACAGAGACACACCTTTTCCAAATGTTTCTTCTACTGCAGTGTTTTGCATTTGTTTCCCACCTTAGGATCAAAAGGATTTTAGTAGAAATGACATTTTAAAGAGCCATATCTCCTTATTTTAGTGCTATAGACATATTAAATGAACCTACCATGAAAAGAAATACTGAAATAAATATCAAGAGGTATGAACAAAGATACGATGCGTCTTCAAACAGAATGAGCCTTCACATCATATTGTATCTCCAGCATCCAGGCAGCAGCCCCAGATGTTTCTCTAACCCTGAATATTTAATGCATGTGTTCACATGTAGCCACATTAAAATTCAGACTGAACACAGCCACTTAACTGTAAATGTTGCAATGTAACTGGCTCCGTCTCAGCTTCCCCTCCCATTAAAAATGAATCAATAATGAAATGGACCCCCAGCTTTCCATTTTGCTGTCAGCAAGCAGAATCTGAAGTATTGAGGGTGCCAAGTGGACGGTTTCTCCTGCTGCCCTTACATCACAAGTGCACCAGGGTGCCCTTTGAAGTCCTCTGCTGCTTTTCACATCCAGGTTCTTACAACAGGAGAGTCTGGGATTGCGTGTACTTTGAAGTCTCTGAGTTAAAAAAAATATATATTGGAAGTACTTTCAGTAAAAGTACAAAAAATTTACAAAAAAGTAAAAAAAATATTTACTTTTTAGTCTATTGTCATTCAAATGTGCTTCTCCTTTGGTGACCAACAGGATAACATTCAGTTTGAATACACATGCTTTCAGCTGGGTTTATTGCTAAACCAAATCAGTGATCAGTCCAATCAGTGATAGGCAAAAATGCTTTTAGATTAAAGTGTAGCTTTAAATATTTAACTTAACAGTATGACCCACGGGGCCAACGTTTGTGTTATCACTGTTTTTAGAATAATTTGTAGTGTAAATATCTGCAAAAATGGCAGCAAAACTAAGAAAGGAACAGCTAAATGCCATCATAATGAGCGTATTATTGTTCCCATTAATAGTGTATCCTTAATGTGTCTGCAATTTGCCTGTGCAGATCTCATATAATTATTTGTTTTTAAGTGTTTTTCTTTCCTTGTCAATTGCAGCCCGACAGGAATTGTCCCATGTCCAGCCACGCCCACCACATTTGGCCACATTAGAACAGCCAATGGTCAGGGGCAGCAGAGACGGCGTATCACCTCAATCCAGCCACCCACGGGTCTCCAAGAATGGCTCCGAACATTTCAGGTGAGCAC